>KB305274.1:152129-197808 GCA_000328365.1 Capitella teleta | reverse complement strand
TCGGGGGGGGGGGGGTCCTGTTGCTGTTTTGTGAGGCGATTGCGCTTGCAGCAGGAGATCGGTGCCACGCCCGCTCAGACGGCGTGCGGGTGTTGCTCAGAGTTACGTAATCTCCAGAAGAAGAGAAAGATTTCCTGTGCCTCCCAATGTCTTTGTTGTCACCATACACCTGGTGATTATAGTGAGGATGATCATAATGATGAGGATGGGTATGAGTGCTCCTCCCTCTAGCTGTGAGATGTGAAAGGGCGAGTTATCGGTTTGCTTTGATTGACAAAAGCATTATTTCTGTCGCTAACACTTTAGTATACATCCACGCCTACATGTAAACATAAAAGAAATTTGATTCCAATAAAATAGAAAAGTTAATAACAACGAACTACACGTGCAATATATGCCTTTTAATTAGAATAACGTTTAATATCCACAATATTTTATTCTCGCCATAAAATAATGACATAGCAATTGAAAATACACGGGAATTGAAAGAAAAAGGTCCCGCAACGTAAAAGAATAATAGAAAATGAAAAAGATACGCATTAAAGCAATAACACATGTCAATATACGTACAGATTGCATGAAGTGCGCATGAATCTATTGGTATTATGTGTCTATTTATTCTGAAGAAGAATAAAAAAAAACCTGCCATCTCTTAGATACAATCATGCAAGGTGCGTAATACGTAGAAGTGAAAGCAGGTTATAATGTATCAATACTTGTCGTATTAATTGCAGGTATATACATTGACCATTTGTGCTAATTTCTTGTGAAATAGAACGGATCAACGTCGCATTCAGCATCGATTTGAATTACCCGACCAAGACGAGTTATCAGAATTCGTTTGAAAATTGAAATTTTCATTTCATTGACAGATCGAATCGAGCCTGTGAACCACGCAGCTGGCAGCTGCATCTGCCGTCTGCCAATTTACTTAATCGGGTCATGACCTCTTCATGTCGTGTTGAAGCGCAGTTTTTCATCTTGCATTCCGCCCTAGGCACCTCCAGCCCTCGAGGTGGGCCGATTCTTGAGAGTATAATGGCGTTGTTACGTGTCGATGGTGTAATTAGCATAATTAACACAATTTGCATGTGGGAAAACAAAAGACCTCTTTCTGCTTCAGTCCGGTTCAAGGAATCAATTGAGGTTGGACGACAAGCACTCGATGCGTTTACTTATAATTGCTGTGTGATTTACACACGCGTACTATGCAATTGCATGTGCATTGTAAAGGACTACAATCGCCTGATTCACGTGTGGCGTGTTGCCAATATATCTGTAATTGGTACAATGTCATGCAAACATCAAACTAGACGTCTACATGGGCCCTGGCATGTACATGATTACATCGCCCTTGTGATGAGTGGGATTACCAATTATTTTATGTGCTGACGAATTAACGGACGAATGATTTTCTGATTCTCCATAATCCCGCCAGATGGCACGAGTAGATGTCATGCCAGAACCAACACATGACAAGTGAGCGGGGGCGTCGGTGCGAATCGGGGACTTTTGCACGACCCCACTAAGCACAATCAGATAAATGCCGCAATGAACGATTCATTTCGTTAATCCGACGCCTGGTATTAATGAGGCTGACCTCCTGTCCGCTCACCGTGACTATCAAACGTCGTGCTCAACACCCGCGCTGGTTTATTCTTAATGGATGCTGTTCTGCGCATGCGCTCCTAATTAGACAATGGTGTCGTCTTTCGCGCGCTTTCCACGCGACTGCTGAGAGACGCGGCGGTGGTCGCATTTTGGAGCTGGCTTGTTTGGAGAAGGGGGCTGCTGTACATTACATCGCCTCCTCTTTGTGGGAATATGACAAGATTGTGTTGCGCTGTTTTCCTACTCGAGCGTTTGGATTCACGTGCATCAAAATGGATTATTAAATTATTGGATATTAATTTGTAAACCGTGCATCCAGAATTGGGTTAAACAATATTATTCAGCCTGGTTTTCACAAAGGAGACAATAATTCTGTTTTGATATTTTCATTGATTTTTCTATTTATTATCGTCAATAATTCACCAGCAGAATAGAGCCCCCATTTACACCGAAATCGCTCTGCTAAAGGGAAAAAGGAGGAAAAATTGAAAATTCTGTTTTTTCTTTGAGGAAAAAAGGGAAGAAAAATATCAAAAATCGATATTTAGTGATAACATCAATAATAGAAGCGACTCGAAGCTGCCGTTCAATTCCATGTCGGCGCATTCGCGTGCAAACATGGAGAGTGACACAGCGTCCAGCAGTTGCCATGGGGATCAAATAAGCGACGTCAGCAGTTTGTGGAGTAACGCTTTTCGGGAGAATTCGAGAACTTTGCTGATATCTCGATCAACGTCGGCAGCGGATTCGCTGGAAGTACACAGCTTGGCTCACAGCAACATTGAAACAAAACGAAAACACCGCGAGAAGAAGAAAGGGAAACCGAAAACGAAATCGAAACCGAAAACAAAACCGAAAACGAAACCGAAACGGAAATCACGTGGTTGGACAGCGATGTGTTGCGTTTCAGTGGAACACGAAGAGTCTCCCGATTCCCCTGTGATTGTAAAGGTTAGTTGCAGATAGTTTCACTCTCAACATTTTGATATTCATTGTTTTAAACTTATTATTGGAAAACTGCTGAGATTGTGAGAGTACATGTACATGAATTGGATTGCCCTAATGATACTCAAAATCATAACAAAGATCAGCATTGAATTCATTCAGGCGATTCCATGGTTACGTTGAGAGTGAGAGAGCACTGGGGCATTCAATCTCAAAACCCCTTGGGCGGGAATTAATATAATGCTCGGTGCCTAAAAACAAACACGCGAGACATGCCCCAGAGACAATCAAAACACACGGCATCAATGGTCGTCTCGCATTTCACATAGAGATGCAGTGTCATCGATCTCTGATCGTCTGATTGCCATGCATTCAAGATTCACGTAGCTCTGCTCTCAGAACGGAAGGTACGTGCCTGGGAAGTGAGTTGATGTAAATGGTCAATGAAGCCCCAGAGTGGCTCTCTTAGGTGGATAAAATCATTGGTGGCCCAACCCCCGTTTGTGCATGAGTCTGAGTGTATGTGGGTGCCTGGCAAGTAAACTGAATTCACTGACAGTTTCCTGTGCTCACGAACATCGAGGCAGCTGTGCAGATTCTCAAGATTAACACGCCTGAAGATGCAATTCGCCCGAAAGAGAGCAAATCAGTGCGTTCGTTAACTGGATTGTCCGAATCGGAGTTCGTCTGTTAACAACCAATTTGCAGCATACACGAGTGTTGATTAGGTTTACTCAAATTAGCTTGCTCTGTTGCTACACTGAATTTGCATTGAAGTTTGCATGCAATCTTCAACTACATCTACATGCTCCAAATCGGCGGCTATTGTGATCATTTTAAAATATGACCAGTTATAACATAGATATGCAGATAACCTGGTATAAATACAGGGAGTTTCAAAAGTATATTTACAAGTAATGGAGATTCTTCAACCTTGCGTAAAGTGTTACAAAAATGCCACCATTTTCTATGAAAGTGCGCGCTGTATCTCAAAATAATTACCGTTTATAGTTGGAGTAGCCTCTTATCTTGACAATTATGTATTTTATTTTAGTTATTTTCTTCAAATGATTTGATAATTACGAAATTATGACACCGCATCGTAAATAGCCTAATTTTCCTTCATTATCTTCGCAATGAGGCGCATTCAACTCACTCGATGAGCGTTGTTTATCTTACTTTATATCGCTTAAATAATCAAGTAATTATGAAAATTTCTGTAGTTAGATATCATAAGATATTCGTAATATTTTAACGAATAAGCATTGACGAAATGTTGTGCGAGATTTTGTTTACAATAACAATGCATCCTCTCGAAAGGATTTTTTTTTTTTTTTTTTTTTTTTTGGGGGGGGGAGGGGGGGGGAGCTGGCGAGATGTCCTTAACATGTTTTAGCATTATTAAATGACATTCAATTTGATTTAATTACGTGTATTCACTATTACTCTGAAGAAAAGATGCGTGGAAGTTTTGTTAGTATCATGAGTTAAAAATACACATTTCTTCCCTACATTTCCGTCTGAACACAAACAGTTAGGACAAGCGTTTCAGCAATTAATTACGGCACATGCATGCTAAATATTTTGTGTGAGGGTCCGAATGATTTCTTAGTGAACAAAATACCATGAAAAAGCAGTGTTTACATTATAATTAATATTACTACATAGTACATGCATGTATTGGTCACATTAGCATGCAATGGAATATTGCTTACATAAACAAAAAAAGTTTTACACCATAGGCTCCAATGAACATGCAGAGGGCAGTTCAAATACTAACATTAATGCGAAAACCCTCTGCGGTAAGTAACTCCTGTGGCTTATTTAGTTCTCATGAAAGGATTTGTGGATATTTGCTACCTACTAATACAGAGTATAAAAGAAAGGATTTGATTTGAAGTTGCAGATTTGGTGATAGTTTCATTGTGCACGCCTGTTTGTTTGCAGCCTCTGCCTCTCTGAGCCGAAATAAACGGAGTCCTCATCGTTTTAAACGGTATTGAATATTATTGTATATCTTCTTCTTTTTATTTTTTTCATAATAGCGTTTGATTATTAGAATAAATGCAATCTATAAATACTTGTCTGGATCGCATTTGTTAATTATCAACTGATCACATAAAACAATATTCACGGAAATTTGCATGGAAGACTCCCATGGTCATGCAGAGGAGATAATTTATCATTGAATCGAGAAGACCCTCTGTAGTATATAACACTTTCATGTTGTTGTTGCTTTTTTATCGAGTTCTAAACATATAGAGTAATGTGATAATATGTATGCTTGATAATTTTAAAGATCTGTTTTGATTTGGAGTGGTGGATCTGGGGATGGCGCTTTTGTGTACGCATGTTTGTTCGCGGCCTCTGATGCTCCGAGCGGAACGACGAAGGCGCGCTTTGAGGCGGCGTCGTTAATGCAGCATTTCTGAAATATTTTCTGTAAAATGACTCCATAAATGGCCTAATTTATTTCATACGAGGCTACTGCAACTATAAATGATCATTATATTGGCGTGCATAGCGCGGTTTTACAGAAAAGAGCCTTTTTGTAACACATTATGCAAGGTAAAAAAATCCCCATTACTTGTAAATATGCTATTGAAACTCCCTGTACATGTGGGGTGTTGTTACAGCCTTGAATCAGCTCTCTGATACTGTGGAGAGACGGGAGGCGGTGCATTATCTAACGAGCAGACGACGGCCACACGGTGCAGCGGCCAACTGGGTGTCACACAGTGGAGGCGGTGAGGAATTACAGACTTCAGTTTATCCCACAAACGTTCATTTGATGACAAATTGGGGATCGAATGTGCCAACCATGGCAATGCCATGCGTTTATTTTACTTCTTCAAGAAGTCTGCGATGACCATAGGAAGGTATGGGTGAGCATTATTTTGCTGTAATTGTCGGATCTCCGGTTATTCTAAACCCGGATTTGGGGTCTTTTATAGTGAGGGGTAACTGGTTAAAAATGGACTTTGAGTCGTTATTTGATGCACCAAAAATCATTCCTATGCCTGGCCCACACAAGGAATATCATCCCTAACGATTTCGCGGGAGATATAATGCTAATTAGGCGTGACGTCAGTCGCTGTGATGAAACACCGAGTTCCCCATCTTTTACAATGGGCCTCGTCATATCAGCGTGTCCTGCGACTAAACCCCTGGATATTTTTTTATTTTCTTTTCGGAAATAGATAGAATAATCATTTTGCCACCAGTCAGGCGCGAAAAAAAAAATATTTTTCGCTATTTTTCTTATTTTAACAAGCGATTTTCTAGGACACCTACCATGGTTTCTCATTCTGAAACAGTAAAAAGGTCAGCCAGAGTGCACCACGCATGCGCAATACTGACGCTTTCGTTTCGTAAACAACAAAGATGTCCTTTTAAGGCGAAGATGATCTGCTCTGATTGGCTGAAATCGATAGCTTCACGAGGGGAACGGGACCAATCACGGCAAGCCCTCAGCTGACGTTTGTCTCGTATACTTTGCAATGGAAGCCATTCTCCTATAGGCGCAATGCTAACCCCAATATTCGGAATGCATTATTTCCTTACGCTTGCATCCAGGCATGGTGTTTTTGGCTCGGAATGCTATCAATTGGTGCTGTAGGTCAATAGAACATCACTTAAAATTCAGTTCCCCATCCCTATAAAAGGGAATCTGAGCCCCTATCTCCTCTACCTGACCCAATGTCAAAAGTTTCTCTGCAGATATTCGTTGGTCGCATTCCTCCCTTGTCGCATATCCCGTAAACATGGCTGTCTTGAACCAGTCCTAACCTGGAGCTCGCCGGAACTGTCGCGGTCCGGTCAGTTTGCTGTCACTTTTAGGCATCCAAACGGGGTCAATCCAAGGTAGACCTTTTTTTTCTGCTCGACGACGCATTTGTTGTGTGGTTGATACACTGTATCCGATTTGGTGGTTTGTGACTCTTGGATCACCTCCACGCTCCAGAAAGGCTAAGGCTTCTGGATACTACCATTCAGGAAGCCGGAAGCCTTCCCAGAGTGCAATTTTTTCAATACTCTGATTGCTTTTGAGTAAAGCACTTGTTGGAGTATCGTTCCAGTTAATTTCATTGCCTATCAAAGAATATCTTGTCATGGGAGTACTCGAAATTATGTTTATCAGGATTCATGGATTGGCTGCCAAAGAAAATCAGTTCTTGATCGCGAACGGTTTGAAAATGAAGAGAATAGACTTGTGCACCGTGTAAAATATTGTTGTAGACACTTATTAAGCCAAGTATAGATCGTTGCGTTTCTTTTGCACCTTAGTATACTTCTAATTTATCATGGCACGAAACGCTTAAACATATATTAACGCATTCACTGCCAAGGTCGATTATTTTCCATGGCACATTCTCGTTCATGGTGGTGAATGTGTTAATGACCCTTGCTCTGAAAACTCAAGTATTATATATTTATTGACCTCGGATGACTCGTATATTTCACAGAGGTGATCAGAAGATCGCATTTCACGATATGGCTTGAAAAACTGATTATTGACAATTACGGCATTTCGGACTAATCCTGCCTGCCGTGGGACACACTGTTAGCAGTCACACCGTTTGCCTTGTGTGATCACAAATACTACGAGAATAATTATACTCAGCCGAACTAGCTTTTTCTTGTAATTCACTCCGAAACCAATAATTAAGTCCATAAGTAATTACACTTTTTTAACTTCGGGCAGATTCTATTTGTATAGACAGAATATACCGTCTGAATATTCTAATATACAGACGGAGATCTGCATTGCAGCAGCAGCAGCAACAGACTGATGTGCGATTTCTTGTTGAGAAACTGATGGTTTCGTTCAAAACATTATCTTGGTGTCTTCTCTGTGTTAAACGCTTTCTCTTTTGTCGTTAATTTGTGGTCGATAATATACTTAGAGTCACTCCAAGAAAAAAAAAATTATTTGAATAAGGTCATGATATAACCTTCCCTTTTCACCCTCAATTAATGCCCAGGTATTCGTCATGACTGGCACTGCTGCACAATACAACAAAAGACAATTTATTGTAATACTAAAAAATATACAGATCAAGTTCGAAAAAGGAAGGGAACACACACAAAAAATAAAAATAATAATAATGAAATAAAAACGAAAGAAAAGAAGATTGCACTCACTATAAATTGGATGTGGTAAAAATGCTTATCACAGTTAATGATATGCATAATTATGCATGTGGGTCAACACACAGATTTGACATCAGTTGTGGTAAAAATGTTTTTTTGTTTTGTTTTTTGTTTTTTGGTGTTTTTTTTTATTCTAGCGTGCACTGTCGAGTCCTCGAAGAAAGTGACATAATAATATCATTATATTACCATTTTAAGGGACACTTATTGTATCATTTCTCAACTTTCTTTATAGAATTTTTTCCGTTTATTTTTTAATTTTTTATTTATTTATTTATTTATTTTTTATTCTCATGACTATTTGCTTTCCTCTTGCAATTATCCCGTTATTTCTTGCACTGTTGAATGAACAAGCACAGCTTGAATGAACAAGATATTGTACGAGTACTTGCTCCAGCGTTGGCGCTAATCGTTGCCTCCTTTATATATGGATTGACTTGTTGCAGACTGTAATACGTAGAAATATTATCACTATTTATTAGCACAAATATGTGCTATCTAGACCAAGAACTTTCCTACCTCGCGATCGTAAACATATTACCATCTCCTCTGGAATCACTGGATTTTTCTAATAGAAGAGCTTCATGAGTTGAAGCTTTGTCGTCTTGTCTTCCAGGGTCACGGTGAGGGTGAATTTCAGACTGAGGTCCATGGCAACCAGTGAGTGCGTCATGAGCCATGCACCAGGAGCCATGCACCAGGAGCCATGAGCCATTAATCCTCTCGCGTTACTCGCATCAGTTCCCCATAATCCATGCAATCTGATATTCATGACATCACACGAGATGAATTCACCTGAACAGTGATTAACCTACGCGAACCATATCCGCTTAATTATTAACTAATAATTATTCACCATATTCGCACTCCTCGAAATCAAGAGAGATCCCCAATAAAAAATGTGGGATTTGGTGGTACTCAATTTTAGGTCTTGTCGTCCAGGGGACGTCATATTATTGCTGTAACTAATTTCTGCGTTTGAGCTTTGGAGCATGTAGATAGCTATAATGACACAAGAATAAATATCATAAATGTGATAAGCTAAATATTTCAGCGGGAAAAAAAAAATCCATGCAAAATCCATGTTCTGCTGTATACAGTATATAAATGCTTGCACCGTTGATCTTTCGTTCTAACACCAGTCTCGTCGAACTCATCGGGATATATTACAAATCATTAGATCAGCGTGTATACGGGTGCGCGCATAGTGCGGATAAATTATCATAAAAACCTTATATATTTCGTGTAGCCGTCGATTGCGTATGTATGCCCCAATTACGTAATGTATACTGTTGCTCTGTATGAAGGATCTCCTTTATCCAACCCTGCAGATAGAATGAGGGTTGCATTGAGCAGAACATCCTGGTCCTTCCGGAGCATACCTTTACCTCAAACCACTTGAGCAATTACCGCTGTGTACAAAACGCCGAGTGCCAAGTGCTTTGAGAGACACTCTGCGGGATCTCTGTTTGAAGGCACGCTGCGCGGTCTTTATTCCGGTTTCCATGGCAACACACTCTTCATTGGTGTATACATTGTGTGTGTGATTCTCTGTATGCATTGTGGATACATCAACTATGATGCCCATTGGGATGTGCAGCTTCCGTGCGTCGAGTTTGATTTTTTAAATTTTAAATTTAGCGCGTTGCCATGGTGAATTGGCGAAAATCAAACGCGTTTGTACATCAGGAGGACTTTACGTTTTATTCAGTGAGTATTCGATTTGCCCGATGTATTATAAATTAATGTTGTTGTTTAATTGTTCTTTTATTTTATTGTCTAATTTATCGGAGAATGTTTTTATTTCATGTGCCACTCGGTTTAACAATTATTCTCTATAACGTTCTGTCTAAGGCAAATTTCGCACCTTAACTAATTATTAATTACGGTAGACACATTTTCTTAATCACTCTTTCTTTCTTTGCACTTCAAGACTGTACCATAGTGACCTAATTAATTGAAAATAACAATAGTCATTTATTCCTTTATGGAGTACGCAATGTACAATTATAAAATATATTTCCTATACGTTATAACACACACAAAAAATTACATGCATTATGAATTTTATTGACGCACTTGCACGTAAAAGGTTAGGAAAGCCATGGATGCACAATGTTAGCTGGTAGGTGAGAAAACTATCAAAAATGGTAAGATCGGTAATAATCAATTATTCAGGTACATGTATAGGTCTTCGGTCTTGTATATCAGCGCCGTTGTACTGAAGAACCAGCATCTTGATTAGCACGCAAAAGAGCACAAATCTCAACGTGTGTCTGTGGACCAAAATTCCAGAGCAAAGGTCAAACAAGTCAACCATCTACGAACAGAACACATCTACGTCAAAGGCTTGTCGGCATACACGCACCTGAATTTACCGAGGTTAAAGAGACTAGATCACACGTAACTTATTAACTTACAAGTTACTATGCGTAGAATTTTTAAAGTCTCGGAGTATCTCCTATTCTTTACGATATTATATCGTTTGCATGCACACCGTTCCGCAAACGTCTGACTGTGGCGTTGCGTGCTTGCGGTGCGTGCGGTGTGCCGACACTTGCGGATCAGTGGTCATCAGTTGAGCTTCCGTGATGACCAATTGACCATCAGTATTGTGACTTGTGATATTCTGATGCTCTCATTCCTTGAAGGTCTCTGAGATATGACTTACCTAAAAATAATTCTGGGTTTGATCAAGTCGCTCTCTTATTCTCTTCTAGCTAACTACATTGTGTTATAAAGATCTCTGCCTCGAAGTGTTTGAAATCATAACGCATTCCAGACGTTATGATTACCTTCAGCTTCCACTCACGATTGTGTTGCTCGTAATCATAGTGTACAGTGTGTCTGAGAATATCAAACTTGTATCAGTACTTATTATCTCTAAGACTAGACATTATGATATAAAGTCTAATGTGTGGAATATATTATACCACCAGCTGTGGCTCTCGACCAATCAGCGATGGTTTCTACTTTCCACCATCAAATGTGTAATTGACCCAACCATAGGAATAATAATTCACTAATTACGTACAGTATGTTGACTACCGTAGTCCGTAAACACAATACATAAATTATATTAGGTTTTTGTTGTAGTAATAAACCTTTTGACGAATGCATTCACTTCTGACCTCCGAGCATAAATAGTATGAATACCAATAATAAAACCACCACCTCCTTTCGACATAAACCTTGAAATGCACTCAATAGCACGACATTCTTCGTTTGCAGTTGAATGTCACGCTTAATAGCAGATCTACTTTCCTCGTCTTTATTTATTTATTTACATTGGAGAAGAAAAAATGTCTTGGTCTAAAACCAGAATTAATCAGCTGCTTTTCGTGTAGTATATCATGCTGACCACGTGTCCATGGGCCACGTCGTGTTGCTCAATGTCCAGTCAGCGTATATAAATGGTCAAATCACGACGCTCTGGTCAGCGCTAAGGTGCCAAGAAGCGCGGGGTAAATGAACGATGATTCGAGAGAAAGAATAAGCTGTATCAACCACGCAGCGGATGCGATATGCATTATATATATTTCAATGTTCGCCTAATTTCTGGGATGTGGAGGAAGCGTTCTGTTTGAACGATTGAACTATTTCTTCGGGTGATGTTCCGATGTGATGTGTGTCCATGTCGTCCGTGATGTGGTGATGTCGAGCGACGTAATTGCTCTGAAAGCGTGCGAATCACGGTGTCTCCCGTTGCTCGATATTCCATGCAGGAATATTGAACTTTCGGGAAGCACTGTGACCTGATTGGTCGGCAACAAAGTAACCGAGATCGCTGCATTCCAACAAGTATAAAATTATGTTTATTCCGTAATCATGCGTGTACTCTGGGAATAAAACAATGCCTATTAATTAAGATGGGAGATTATTATTATTATATTTATTATTATTTTATATTTCTTCAGAATAATAAATTTGTCGGAAATTGCGATGTCCTTCTTGGAATGATTATCCATTTATATGAATTGCGCAAAAGATTGACTGTTATACTGTCTTGTGTATATTTCAGAGAGATGACCTCGAATCAACCCGAGGTCATGACTTTAAGTCGAAGTCGATCGGTCGACCTCGGTCTTGCCACGCGTGCAGACAACTCATCTGGAACCACGCAAGGTCATGCAAAGGTCAGAGCAACAATTATGTCATGATTAGGTCAATATCCTACTAAGCTTATAATTGAGCTGACCCACTTAAGAAGGATCTGCTTAATGAAGGGTAGCGCCAATTACCCTCAGCAGTCTGCCTCAGCACGAGAGGTCCTCGCTTGTGATCTCCAAATTGGCATCCACCCAAGAGAGAAAGCCAGTACTCAGTAGTCAGAAAACATCTGCTTACGTATTGCTGTACTTACAAAGACTCTTCTCTCAAGTGTAAGAGACAGCAAAAACAAAAACTTCTCACTGCCGTCTCGTCGAATGCAAAACTTTCGCTTTTATAACTTAAAAAAAAATCACCCAAGTTCGTGCTTGCAAATACCCATTGTACTTAATACACATTTTTTCACGCACCACCGCCCCCTGTATATGGCCATTATAGTCCGGATACAGTGAAACTTTGAGCTTTCTTTAAAAAATCCTTTAATGTCCATTCAATATACTTATACCCCTTGAAGTGACGTCACAAGCGATCCGAATACTGTAAACAATGCTCACTTTGATGCACGGCAAGATATCAAATCTAATCAAAAGTATGCGACAGAAAATGAAAGAAAAAATAGAAGTTGGCTCTCTGCATTAGGTCGGCCCATCGCGACCTGCTTTTACTCGTTGAGAGCTGCTTCAGTCATAGTGCTGCCTTCGCCGATTCTTCATTCTGCTTTCATTTCATGGTTGTGAATCGCACGGATTATTCCTGCAGCTTGCCAAGTCATCTGTCATCCGAAATGTGAAGCTGAGGTGAGTTGAATGTCGTACAAACGTTATTTGAAACGTCCGGATAACGTGTGTTAAATGTGTCGGTGTGTTGAGTGTGGTGGGGTTAACTTGAACTTGGTGAGGGAGGAGTTCACCTCGCTGTCCTCGTGAGAGAGGGGGTCACATCCACAATCAATTTGAATCGTATCAGGCGGATTTACTTAAACCGAGGGATTTGATTGAGGTCAAAGGTGAATCAAGGGTATGATGATTGTCCAGGGGTAATTAGGCAGCGGTGCTTGTGCCATATTACTGGCGATCAATCGCACTGAATGTTTATGTGGGCCACAACGCCAGATATATGAGCACTTAGCACAATGAAATAACTTGATGCTGACTTCTTTGTTAGTGCAGCAGACACCGATTATGTTGTACAATTTGACTGCATATGTATGCGTAGATTTATATATAATTTAGTACTGAATACTGATGGGCAAGAGGGGAAGGAGAAATTAATATGACGGATGGCATTGTGCTCATATATTTACACTTTGTATTTGGTATTCAATTTTGGTTATTTATCTTTATCACATTTATGAGCGTGCATTTTCTCTAACATGAGTTCTCGATGTGCTTCTACATTGTAAATGGTTTTATCGAATGAATTTAAACTCAATGTGACGCATGATAGATATTATTATGGAATTGCGCCTTCACATAATCCCAATACATTTCAAGAATGACGTAACATTCTTTTAGCAATGAATAGATCGACATAACAAACATTCATTGGTTCGACACAAAACATTCCTAAATAACAAATAATACAATGAAACCATAAATTGCTACATCATGTATGTATACACACATATTATGGAACCAAGCTTTTTATCATTATTCAATATTACATAGCGTGTATAATGAAATTAGTTACTATAGACGATTAATCTTTATCATTCACAGACAACAGTCATATAGTTATAGTAATAGAATACATATTACAATGAGAAAAAAAAAAAAACACCAACCAAACAAACAAACAAACAAAAAACGTATTTATAGCTGTTGGAAAAATCGAAAATATTTCTCCTAAAGGAATTCGAAAGATGCACGGAATATGCAATGTTATGCATTCTCCTTTTGGGCTGGTTGCGTTAACATACACGGGCATACAGCGACTATTTTCATGTCGTTATCAAGCAGCGTTTACAAACTACCTCGTAGTTAGTGAGGCATTTCCGTTCGTCGCAGTGTTCCGCTGATTTGTGGTTTGTCTCTTTGATCTTTTTGATGGCTAAGCCTACCTCAGGCCGACCTAATAGACACAGAGCTATCGGAATGCAATTAAACGCACGCGCGCACGCGTGGGGCGGGCGGGCGGGGAATCAGAAATACGTGTACTGGCGGTGCGGCGATGGAGACGCTCGTCCCGTGAGGACATCCACCTACGCTTCTATTTCACACAGAGAGAGAGAGAAAAATAAAGTACTAGTGCGTGTATGTTAGAACTGCAGTCACGTGATGCCTCAGGCAGCGCGCGAATTGTCTTGACCACATCCTTAGCCCGAAGCGCATCATGTACAATTGTACACACCATTGCCACAGTTTGATGAGCAACTGTGGCTAATGTCGCGGCTCATCGATACGGCTGAACAAATAAATGTTTTGTCGGTGCGTCAGACGGAAATAGCAGCCTGACAGCCGCCATTTACGGAGCAAATTACCTGCTGTGTTAAACGGCATCAATCAGCGAGGAAATGCCTCGAGTGCGTTATGATTGGTGCCAGTGCGTTATGATTACCTACTCAAGTGGCGCGAGGATTAGCTCTGTTTTCTTTATCTCGCTTTTTAAACTTCTTCCTCGAGAGCTACAAAGGAATCTGTCGGTCAGAAGTAAAAGAAAAGCTGATCCAAATTCAGTCGAATTTATTTCTAAAAATCGGTTTGAATTAATCACAAAAATGTCCTGTTATAAACTAACGCTACATTCGTCGTTCTAAAGGGCACAATATCGTGTGAAGGGTGTTGTTACACATAACTGGAATCCATTGTACAGCTAAGTACTCCGCATTGTCCAACGAGGTGGCCCTTCCTAGAACGCATTACTCCAGAGCATCATCGTCTTTCCCGCCACACCTCTCTGGGATAATTGTGTAACCATGGCAATGAAAATCGACATCTCATCAAGCAAGGTGGGCCGTAAGATTATTCCTGAGTGATTCATTGAAACATTGATGTATAAAACACCTCTCTTTGTAAAGAACACAACCCATTCTCATGAATTCGGAAGTCTCGTATATCCTCACGAGAGTTGGAGCGATAGTTTATTTCCCACCATATAATTCCTGGCATAAGAGCGTCCTCGAGGCATATTACACATACATACAGATAACACCAGTAACCCACAAAGACCTGTGGTGAAACGGGGGCATAAATTCTTGATATATTCCTGATTCCATGGCGTTTGATACCCCAGAAAAAAACCCTCAATAATCAATATCGGAGATGAGCGCTCACGTGTTTGTTCAAGAAAATGATCTCTTCACAGACAAGTCTATTGTTCGCTGTGTATGCTATAACAGCGTTATTCTTTCGTCTCGCGAGGAGGGAAAAAAGGGAAGGAGTCAATAATGCTCGAAGAGGGTGCTTGAGGGTTTCGCATGGTTCCTCGTCTGACTTGGGTGGCGGAGGGTGCCATGATTGATACCATGTGTGGCCATGTCAATCACAAACTCACTGCGGTGACCTCAGTTTAACCCTAAATGCCGGGTGTGAATTACAATTGAATTGTACAACCTGACAACCGACACTCCGTGTGTACTATCCATACACATAATGGGTTAGCAGCAAGATGTTATCAAGAAAGACTGCGGCGTGTTTGCCTCGTGTTCGACCTGAATGAAGATCGGAGTTCGTCTCCTGCCGACTAATCAGATTGCGGGGCTAATCCGCACTGCTCCTTCATTGTGCCAGCGAAATCACATTAATTCGCATAATCCACTCGCCCTCTCTATCCCTATGCACCGCCTCTCCCTGTCTTCTGGCTCTCTAAGACACCCTGTTGAAAAGCCTTACGTACTCGAAGCGAAAGCTGTGTGTATTCTTAGCATAACGTATATAAAAACAATGCGCTAGCATCCGAAATAAACTGTTAGCCTGATCTGCATGGGGAGTTATAGCCGCTCATATCCTCGTATTGACTGCGTGTTCGGAGCTCCGCGTTCGACCCTTTACACCGGCGAACGTCTTGGCCTATGACGTAACCCATCGTCAGGGATTGACACGCAAACAATCCCGTATCTCTGCATGGATCCCGCGGTGAGGACGTTGTTTGACCTCTGAGGGAGACGGAGTTGTAATCATGGCTGATCCGGAGCCCAAGATGAACGCCAGACCGAAGCTCCGGAAGCGAGTGTCTTTCGACGACGAATCCGAGTCGGACGGCGGACGCCATGAGAGCGACTACTGGTCGCCGGTCGTGCCTCGGCGTCAGCGGGCGTCATCAGAACCAGATCAGCCGCCTCCTCTTCCTCCCCCACGTCGTCCTTTGGCGTCGACACACGTGCCGTGCGTGCGGTACTCTCCAGACATGCGAGGCATCGTGGATTACGCTCTTGTGCCTAAGACCGACTTACAAGTGTTATGCAAGGACGGGATGGTCGGCATGACAACGGCTTCACAGAAATCCTCCAAAGTGAATTTCAGTCGGACGCACAGCGACCTTGACTTCGTTGATCCCGCGGATGATCGCCAGGTCAGCCCCAATCACGTTCAGAGCAGATCGATATATTTACATCACACACATGCATGTGCGTGCATAACTTATTCCCTCGTCTTAGAGAACTGAAAACTCATTCTGCGTGGAGGTCTTAGCGCATTAGCTAAGATGGCATTTAGTTGCCAAGCCCTGATTAGTGTATCCACCCCCCTCCTCCCGCAATTACCATCTCCTCCCCCTTCCCCTCTGGGCCCCAGTAACGGTCACCCGTGTCGTGCAGATCTGTTCATTGCGTCTCGCGCATGCGCGATGCCACCAGATTGAGCGGCACGTGTGGACAACAGACCTCCGTTCATTTTGACCAATGAAGTCTAAAATGGCGCCACTCCCCATCTGCGATTGAAAGCACGGAGGATAATCTCCCCAGCCTTCCCTCACCCCCTCCCTTCCCAGGGGGCTCCGCGGCCGTCGCCTTTATTTGCTTCCTGAAATTCGAGCTCGCAGCTCCTTGTTGGCGTCGTCCGCCGACTTATCAGTTTCTTTGTGACCGAACGCCCTCATTATTACTTCGCTCACCAATGGAATAATACTGTTTGGATTTATTAATTACTGTGCCGTGAATTGTTACCTGAGCGTGGAGTTATTATACGCAAATGTGACGTTCCGAAGTGTGTCAATTTTCTGCTCGGCACATCGCGTTCGATTCCGTATTGAGCTCATATATTCACCAATAATTGACATCGCTGGCGTGCATATTTTATCGCACAAAATGGAGTTAATTGTCTTCCTTGATAAGCGTTAGAAACTTCGATTTACACCGCGTAAAAATGTGTCAGCTCTAATTGCATTATAAGTTAATTAAGACGTATACCTGATGTTGGCCAATCCTTTATTTACGCGATGCTCATAACGGGGACTATTACGTATACATATCATAATATTATAATACGAGTACAATATGGTGTAATCGACTTACGCACGCACTGCGCTGACTATAGACCTCAAGGGATGTGTCTAGACCCTCTAGATTGAGTCTAGATGAAGCGGGGAATCCCCTAGAATGCACTCGAGTGCATGTTCATCTATTGCAGCTAGCGGAGAAGCAATTATGTATCAAACGATCTCATCCATCATAATTGTCGTCTTCGACCTTCCCTCGGCCGTCATCCCAGGCAGGAGGCGAAGGTCGTTCCACCCGGACGCCCCAGAGGCCTCCCGGATCACCTGCGCTATCCATCACCGATCCCGGTGCCCTTTCCTGGGTCCGTCGAATGCTAATAAGCGGAGATCGCGCGTTTATGACTCTGTTATAGGTCCACCCAGTGCGATATCAGACGATTTCACCCCACTGTGCTGATATTCGTATTCTTGTTCAGTTCATGGAAATCAAATTTAGTGGCGGTATTCATTCGGGATTTCTTCAATCCCCGGAATTCGTGATCATCAAAAAGGGGCTTCATTTCCGATTCAGTAGCGGGCTATGCCACTTCCGGGCGGGAAGGGGAAAAAACTGGAAGGGCCTATCCAGTATCCAATATGGCAGCGCGGGAAAACGGGGCGGGGGAGTGTTAGATGAGGGTTATTTGGCGCGCGGCTCTCATTTGAAGATCGATTGTTACGCAAGAGCTTCTTCGATTGGTCATCAATGGGATCAGTTAACGCTGTCCCCGAGAGAGGGCGCGCTGTGCTCAGCGCTGGCCGTAACTGCACGCTCATCTGGTATTCACGGCACTACGTTTTATTGGTACCAGGATATCCATCTTAGCGGTGATGCGATGCGCGCAATGATTCCTCACAGCGTCATTTGCGATTTGATGAAAGGCGTCGTTGGCTTTTGGCGGCGATGACATGAAGAAAGCGGGCGACGACCGGCGAGACTCCACGTACCTCGGCTGCTACTCTTGCGCCGCCGGCGGCGGCCGAAGCCCCGTCATGCCGCCCGAGGATGACACGTGGCTGCTGCCCTGTGCTCAGGTACTGTCGGTACTGCGCAAGTACGCACTCCTTGCATTGGGAGCATTTTGTTTCTTATAAGAAAGTTAGAAATAATTGAATTGCAAGAATCTTCACTTATAAAGCAGCACCTCGGTAGATATTGTGAAATTATCTTTATTCGCGAATAGCGTACAAAAGAGGAAGATCAAGAACTGACCCGTCTTCTCGTGTTCAAGGCAAAAGCCATAAATATAATAACTGAAGCAAAAATCCACTCTAAACGTACTCTTTCTGCTTTGCAGCATATGCGCTATCCATTACATGTACATGCAATTGTATTTTTAGCACCGCCAATTTAAAGAATATAGCTAGTAGCCTAGTACATCCTTCGCCGAACTTTTATGGAACCATATTCCATTAACTTTGCGTTCTAAATGTGGTACAGACATTGTGGGTGCTCAGGGTAATACATTTCCATCTCTGCGTGGTTCCATGTTCCATATATACATCCGCTGTCTTCCCACTATTCCACCTTATTCAGTGCAATATAAATTATAATCATGTGCTTCAGCATTAGATGTCGCCGTTGATGCAACAAATTAAATTAACGATGAGCGCGTGTAATTTATTATGAGGATGCATTTCTTCCAAATCCATAGCTCCATTGAATTCTAAATTCAAGCAAAGAATCATCTTTGATTCCGCTATGTGGACGCATCAACAGAGGCAAATCGACGGCTTCGCATGTTGTTCAGCCGCCGCCACTCGATGCAAACCTCAAAACCATAATTGAGGCTCATAAAAACTGCATATGAGCAAAATAATGGAGGGAAACAAAGTCTGTGATGGGGAGGGGGGAAGGGGTCGTGTGTCATTGTGTGTTCTCTTGATTGCGGACGAGCGTCGATCGTTTGGCTCCGTGGGTCTCCATGAGTGCATGGTGGCGCTGATGATGGTCGCCCAACCCTCTTAAGGTATTCAATGAACAGCGTTCGTTGGGCGGGAAATTCATAACTCATGGTGTATATATTTTATTGTGAACCCTAAATATCTGAGGGTTATGTTGACTGACTGAGTGAATGAGAGACTGGCTGACTGACTGACGAACATGTTTCAAATTAATTGATGTATAGTAGTCTTGTATACTTACCTGTTGATTGATTTATTCCTCTCCTTTCAGATTGTCACATCGTGCGTGGCCCCAATCAGCTATGAACAGGTGGGTACAATAATAAGAAATGCTCATGTACATGTACAGGTATGTAGTATATAGCATCACCAAAAGTCTAACGAACTTCATTTCGAAGACCTGACATGACGTCTCACTAATTCTTAAAACATGTTCTCAAAATCTGCCGGTTGCCTTTCCTTCGTCATTCTATTTGTCCATTTCTGTTTTGTGTCCCAAGTCCGCCCACCGCCCCCATCCATGCTGGAATATCGCTACTCTTTTATGCCATTCTAGATCAATGCAAATTACCAACAATCCATTTAATTGGCCGCCCTATAGAGTAAGATTGCAGAATATATAGACTGCGTAATGAATGCTATGCTACTCCCTGAACAATCGAGCAAGCGACGTCGTCTTAAGGATGTTTCTCTTTGAACCGCGTGTGAGGACATTCGGACAATGGACAAGTCCCTCGCGGACGATTGACCACGAATGCATGATCAGATCACTTATATTGCGAGCGTCGGGAAAGTATTGCAGGACGATTTGAAGGGATGGACGGAGGGTTATGGGGCTGCTTGTGTGGGGTGGGTGACGCTTGGATTATCTCCCTTCATTCAGGATTATCGTGAAAATGATCAGTGTGATATCCTGCATTTGAGCGAATCTGTGTCGGAAGGAAGGATATCTGCGAATTCCATATGCGCCTCTTCTCCTTCGATCGTCATGTTTGGCCTGCGTTGGTCCATCATCGCCTCATCCTGCGCTTCCGCCTTCTTCATTCCACTGTCAGATGTTGGTCTCTATTTGTGAGAACACCACTTGAGCTCTGTATCCAATCAGAGGTCAGTGGAGCTCCACGTGATTACGGCCATCAGGTTTCAAAGCGAAAGAAACTGAATACACTTAATAAGTCTAATACCATGGGGTAATCAACCACCATTCATCAAAATTCACTCATAATACATGTACAGTAGATATGTTAAAACACAGTGGTTCATCATTCTATCCTCCTCATGCACCTCAATGTGACATGTCCTCAAACTGCATAATTATATCCTCCTCATGCACCTCAATGTGACATGTCCTCATACTGCATAATTATATCCTCCTCATGCACCTCAATGTGACATGTCCTCATACTGCATTATTATATCCTCCTCATGCACCTCAATGTGACATGTCCTCAAACTGCATAATTATATCCTCCTCATGCACCTCAATGTGACATGTCCTCAAACTGCATAATTATATCCTCCTCATGCACCTCAATGTGACATGTCCTCATACTGCATAATTATATCCTCCTCATGCACCTCAATGTGACATGTCCTCATACTGCATTATTATATCCTCCTCATGCACCTCAATGTGACATGTCCTCATACTGCATAATTATATCCTCCTCATGCACCTCAATGTGACATGTCCTCAAACTGCATAATTATATCCTCCTCATGCACCTCAATGTGACATGTCCTCAAACTGCATAATTATATCCTCCTCATGCACCTCAATGTGACATGTCCTCATACTGCATAATTATATCCTCCTCATGCACCTCAATGTGACATGTCCTCAAACTGCATAATTATATCCTCCTCATGCACCTCAATGTGACATCTCCTCATACTGCATAATTCCCAATAAAAGATAATTCCCTTCTCAATCCTTCTATATTTATTCCAATTTGAACCAGAACCCTGATTCTTCTAAACTCCAATGACGAGGAGATGACAATGCCTGTTATAATCTAAGGAGAACATTCATCACACAACTCCAGTTGTGCACTAATTGCTAATCAGCAATTAATTAGGGGACTAACTGCTCATAGCCGTTTGATTGACTTGTTGTGACGTCACCCGTCGACGCTTGTTACGAACGCTTATTCGTATCCGTTGCATCATCACAGGGATGCCTCATTTCAGAACGTGATCCCTGCGGACTTTATGTTGTCACGAGATTCGGTCGTTTCGGGAGTTTATTCACTGACCTCACTGTTTAATTGTGGCGGTAAAATTCTCACGCGTCGAGTGAATGGATGAATGTCAATATTGACTCCTCAACCACCAAACACACCTTAATCCTCCTGCTGTTTGGATTCTGAATGAATAACAAGTTTATAGCGTGGATGGCGATTCGTTCGACTCAATCTATTCATGCTTTAGACATTGCACATGTATGATGGACTAGTAGATGGGAAGCGTGTACGTGTAGTTCCCATCTGTTCACCGGCTGTATGTACGTATGTACTGATTGAATCCATAACGCCCCAAACTGCAACTGGAAATCTAATTCGTTGTTTGTAATGCATGTAAATCGGTGCTGGTTGATTATGTGATTTCGTTCTCTGCAGCCGAGTGGCCATGAGCGGAGCGGCGGAGTGAGCAACGTGGCTGGAAAGCCTTCCTCAGAAGTAAGCATACATGCCGCTTATCGAAGGGCCTCCTGTGCTGACCTTTAATCTTTCTACAGCCCCCTCCCCCGCCCCCTCGCAGCATCATGTCGGGACTCAAGTCAAAAATGGCCAGGTTCGTTACTAGATCACATGGCACGTAATGATATCAAAGAACAAACTTAAGTCCTACCTCACCCGTGCGCTAATTGATCTCCTTAGTTTAATTTCGTTATTAATTTCGGATTTTCTTGCGCAGATCGAAGGACGACGGAGCCTGCGAAATGGACGTCACCTACATCACAGAACGCATCATTGGTACGATGTCAAGGTTGCTAGATCTTTAAACTCAATAAGTGACGTCATCATAATTTCAGTGATGTCATTTCCGTGGGAGGGATATGACGACATTTACAGGCAAAGCGTGAAGGAAGCTTCGAGAATGCTCAATGATAAACACGGCGATGGCTACTTGGTTCGTAAACGGCGTATTTTGTGGCATCGCTAATTTCATTAACTCTTTTAAGATTCTCAACATATCCGAGAAGCGATCCATCCTAAATAAATGCAACAAGCAGGTACTCCAGCTGACCTTTCATTGCGTGCTTGGAATTATGCAATATCCCTTTATTTTCAGGTGCTTGATTTCGGTTGGCCGCAGCGCCTGGCGCCGCCACTCGAGCGTCTCTGCGGCGTTTGCAAAGCTGTCGATTCGTGGCTGAACACGGATCCACGTCACGTGGCCGTGATCCACTCGAAGGGCGAACGCGGTCGTTCGGGCGTCATCGTCGCCTCGTATATGCACTACAGCAACATTTGTGCCAGGTATACAACAAGTTTCCCCTCCGCGTCGGATATCTCCGAGAGTTTTGGCGCCAAATATTCCGCCATGCCTTTCTGGACTCGTAGCTTTAGACCTGAATCAAATGCGTGTAATTTATCGAGTTGTAATTTGTGATGGTTTTCAGTGCTGACCAAGCTCTGGACCGCTTCGCCATGAAGAAATTTTACGATGATAAACTTGGCGGGGTCACTCAGCCATCACAGCGCAGGTTTGATCCCCTGCTAACGGCATCATAACGCACTAATGTACGTTGTGATTTCAGATATGTCCACTATTTCGCGGGTCTGCTATCCGGCGGAATTAAAATGAACAGCTCACCAATCTACCTCAACCACGTGATCATTCACGGAGTGCCAGACTTCGATGGTCGAGGGTCCTGTCGACCTTTCATCAAGGTCTACCAAGGAATGGAGCCTGTTTTCGTCTCCGGAATATAGTGCGTTATGATTCCTCAAACTTATTTATCAACGTGTGATGGTTTTTCTTTCAGCCAGGTGACGGCTAACCAACCGCGCATCTGCATCTCTCTCGACCCTTCTCTGTCGCTCAAAGGAGACGTTCTGGTCAAATGTTTCCACAAGCGCCCACGCTCCAATATCCGCGATATAGTCTTCCGGTGCCAATTCCACACATGCGCAGTCAGCAACCACGGAATGACGCTACAGAAGCACGAATTGGACGACGCCTGCGATGGTGCGTTATGACACCCCCACGTGTCACAGTGTGTAAATCATGCACCTCTGCCACTCCTGATATTCGAGCCCAATTCTTTCGCAAGGGTATTAACTGCTGATGACAGAATGCCACTCACTGCCAATCATGTTCATGAATAAGCATCCGTAAGGCCCGCCATAGATACGTCAGTGTTTCACATCAAGGCTTTGGGTCACCTTCAAGTCAAACGCATGAAGGACAATTATGACAAGCTATCACGGCTGTTGAATAAATCTGGTATAAATATATGTAAGTCTGAAAAGTAGTAGAATGATCAGAATTCCATATCTGTGTATCATCCAACAAATTGATCTCCAGACACGTTTCCAATGGCAAAGTTTGTAACCGAAACGAAACGCAGTGTTTACCCTATCAGGTCCCTGAAGAAAAATCAGCGTTTCTCATCCTGCCTTCCGCGACCGCGAATTCAGTGTGTCCCCAAAGTGACAGACAAGCCGCCCCCGGCCCCTTCCCTATCACCCGGATCCTCTGATCTGGGACACCATTTCTCCCCTCCCGATCACGGATCAATACAATGCATTGACACTGTTCACTTGGTCTGCTTCCAGATCCGAGATTTCCAGACGCGTCCAAAGTGGAGCTGATGTTCTCAGCGCATCCCGTCAAGTTCAAACGTGAGTCGATATTTTTAATAATCTATAAAACCGAATCACAAGAATTCCCGCCGCATTTCATTGATTACGTGTTTGTCCTGAAGTGTACTTATAAATATACATATAACTGCAAATACATATTTATACATAAATATATATATTTACACCATTGTTGAGTCAGTCAATCCCGACCATCCACCTGTGGAATTTCTGCTTAATCACCCTACACTCGAATTCCTATCTCTTTACGCGTTCTTCAGAATTTGCTGTTTTCTTTACAAGCAAAAGATTTCGCGGTTGAACCGAGGGATTTGTGTTCTGGTCAGCAGGCCCCCTCCGCCCCCTCTCCCCATGTATTTCCCATATTTCCCTCCGTATTTCCCCCTATTTCCCTCCCCTTAATCCCGAGCGTTGGCACGTGCTGTGCCCAACAGCAGTTGCTGTTCGTCTGAGCTTTCTGTGCGTTTGCAAAGAAAACATCCGAGATGAGCCACGGTTCTTCCTCAGTGCGCAGTCGCGGTTTATTTTAGGCACACAAGCTGCGCGAGCCAGGAATTAGCCTAAGGGGAGGCTGTGCGCAGGCGCGAAGGGCGCCATTATCACTCGATTGGATAGCGGCTGATTGGGGAGCGTCTATTATTCCTAAATTCCACAGGTTCATTATTTCATCCTCTTAATCTGTTTTGTTATAGAATCTAATACAACATGTTTTACATTTCGTTTATGTATATATTGTATTGCACGGCGCCTGTGTGTCCTGGGTGGTCAGACGTTATCTCTCCTGAGCTTAGTTCGGGTCAATGCTAACTGACCCCCACTGGTTCTGCTGATCCCAGTGGTCAACAACCGTGTCCTCCTCACCCCACAATCTCTCAAGTAAAGGTCAAGAGGTCGAAAGCCCTTCCTCCTTCTGGTATAATATACTTCGTACAAGTTGATATCTCCCTTCGATTTCCATTCGAATGAGTCCATTCCGCGATATTTCCCAGACCCCCTGAGTCAATCATCGGTGCTCGCCCCCTCAGAGGCCATCAGCAGTGGCTACGAGCAGCAAGCAATTCGGGTCTGTGCTCTAAGCGATGGCGTGTGTGCTCAATGTACACATTTGACGGTCCTTATCGCGATGCCCATTAATACCTAGCTAATAATACATTCACGTGTTATAATTTATGCACGGCGTGCAAAATACGAGTGTAAAATGTTGTACGATTGGCGAATGGCTATTTCCTCTCGGGAGCCGTGTCCTCTCGCTTCATTTATCCAGCTTCATCAACGGATCTGACCCAATTCGGCCTTCGACCCAGGGGAAGCGCAGAATGGGTCTCCCAAGTCCGTCGTTACGTCTCCTAGCGGCGCCATGCAGTCTCGACCTACTGGAGACTTGTCTTGAAGAGGGCGCGTGCTTAACGGCCTGGTGACTTTTTGTAAACTGTTACGTAACTCAGACTGGGTCGAAAGATCAAGAGCTTGTTGTTGATGTTAATGTATGTAAAACGCTTGAGATTGTTATGACATAAAACTCAATGTTGAATAGGCCTTCAGCGCTCTAAACTACTCCAACACTGCAAGGGCGGGAGCGTGTTTTTCTGTGCTTTCTGTGTTTTTTTTATATCATGGATATCTTTAAATACCTGCATCTACTTCAATCAGCCGCAGGTTCGTTACCTAACGTTGCTTAATCGTAACAATTGTTACCTCTTCGCAGTACTGAGCTTCTTGGCGTATAGCCGTTCAATTGTCAACAGCGTCCGCGCGTGATATACTTAGCCTTAAATAAGCTATCAGCTGTTTCCTTTCGGTAATCTGGCTTTCTCAGGTTCCGGTGCAACCGGCCGGATAAACAGCATTACGGTAAGACCGGATTTCAATGCCACAGGTTTGTTATTAGAATAATATTAGTATATCTAGAATCAAGGTCGCGGACTGTGAAGAGGTGGAATAACACAAAGCCGGAATAACGAGACGACCTGCTCCTGAGTACAAAAGTTGCGACCCACTTTCTGTATCTTTGTTGAGACTACACAGCGGAGGTTGTTTGTTCTCTTGTCTAGCGTTCAGAGTTCTTCATATAATTCGTGAAACCCAATAAGCAACCCTAAGATTATCAGTATCTTACACGCGTTAAAACGTTTGCTCAACCTGTCACCCCTTGGTTTGAAGCCGAAGTGCACTCGTCCATATTGCTGCTGTGTTTACAAACTCGGCTTTTCACCCAGAAAAGTATCCTTCTTCGTGTATTCTTTATTTATGGCAAGTGCTGCCTCTTTTTCTTATGGGTGGATAGTCATTTGTTCATCACAAATCAACCCTAGATGACAAGACGCAGTCTGCGAGAATTTCTCCAGGCTCTTCATTACAAGAATTGCATGTTGCAGCTGGCCAAAGCTGTGGGCAATAAGCCTATATCTATCGTCGAGAGTTCTATAAATATAAAGCCACCACCAAGATTCATATAACTAACTGTATAGCTGCTGTATACCCGCGTAATTCACTAACCGAACTGCGGAATGAATCCGCAGACTTTGAGGTCATACCTCGCCGTGGATTCGCGGAATGAAAGTTTTCTGCTCCCATTTACTCGCGATGAATCCGCATTCCTCGCTGGCATCTCTGCCCGATGCGCTTGCCGCTAATTCGCGGCTCCCTTTGCGCCTGCCTCCCATTCGCACAGTACACTTTCGCGGAGAGCAAGCTCTCTATAATTTCGGATTTAGGATTCATCTATTGTACATAGGATATACGTTGTATGCTGAGGAAATAGTACGTTGATTCTATCTCGCTTGTTGCCTTTTGTTTTGTCGGGAGTTTCGTAGCTGTGAAAGCGTAAACCGCGGGCCTTATCGCTTACCTCATATACTCGAACCCTGGTTCGTAATCTGCATTTACTAGTATACAAAGTTCTGCTGCTGGAAGTCTGCATGCAACAGACCTCTTTTGTTTAGCGAACTTCAGCGGAATGCAGCGCCTCTTTGAGTGATTGAATATTGTAAGTTCGGTTTTTGTGAAGTTTCAATGTTCTTTGAGTTAGTTATAAATTCATAACAATTAAATGAATATTAAATTGACTCAATATGACATATTTATTCTGAATACAATTCTTGATACTACATTGTATTGATGTCTAATGAATTTATATGATTAATGAATTTATAATATTGTAAGGGTCCATAAATGTATCATCATGTACCATTAATTAAGGGAATTTATCTGTACTTTCTTAATATAGCTCGTTAATTTGGCGTGTTAAGTGAATCTTGTGAATTTCAGAGAATCAGAGACATCTTTTGTTCTTACATTTGGCGCAGACTGTATTTTGTACAAACGTCGACCTACTTCAAAGTAACTGATTGCAACAGCTACCTGAAACGCAGCGTTCCTTCTCCCTGTGCACCAGGCAACTACGCACATGCTGTCATCAATTATATGTATTTATAAACATCTTTAATTTCCCATCGCTCGTTGCACTGACTGACCTGTAGCATCTCCCTCAGGGGCCAGTACCTGTTTCTTTTTGTACGCATATCTGATATGCAGCCAGAGCTCTGCACGATATGACTACATGTAGCTCCGAAGTTTGTAAACACCAAGTTTTATTTTTCGGTTGCTCGCGATTAATTTTTTTTTTTTTTTTTTTTTTTTTTTTTGAGTATAGAAGTACTCGGCTGCAGTTATTATCATTGTTGTGAGTTTTTATCGAAGCGAGGAAATTCCTGTTTTCTCTTTGAATTCTTTGATATATAGAGTGTTCGCCGTTTATGTCTGTCAACGACGCCTCTGAAGGCGATGAAACGCAGTTGATGAGATACAGCCTTGGAAGTTAAAAAGAAGCGAGTGCTGTGGTACTTAGAATAAAATGCACACTGTAACAGTTACACCGTAATTTTCTGTCGAGATGAATGCTCTGACCGTGCGTTTCGGTTTTACGATTCGTCAGCACGTGCCTCGCGCGTATTATCAAGAGTCGATTGCTATGAGTCCCTTTGACGGCGAATGACCGATCGTGTCCATAATATTGGCTCATTAAAGTTTGAATCTACTGATACATTCATCCAATTGTGCTACTTAAAACTTTCGAGTCTAGACTGTCTAATCCAATTGGGGATACTTTTGGATCGGATACCAATAGCCTATACCTGTATGCAACGGTACGTCAATTAAATTGCGGTCGAAATCTGGAATACCAGTCCAGATTAACTTAATATATATGTGACCCCCCTTCGGCCTAACCCTTCCTGTACTTCTTAACATCTTCTTCCAATCGATTCATTAGAACACACAATCTCCACGGTGATCTGAACAAACACTAAAATATAATAAAAAATATTCGAATCGAGCTTTACATTCACTTTGTACATCTAGATCTACCTGTATTTGGGCATGGGTAAATTAGGGAGGTCAAATCATGGATAATTAACGTTGTATTATTATTACTATTCCGTTGCATCATCGTGGCGTTATTATGTACACAACATAATATTATATGAACAGCTGCAGAAGTTGTATGCGATTACATGCAGCGCCTGTTGACTGTAGCCTTGCATGTTGATAATGGATAATTGATATTGATCTGTATTTCCAATCAAAACATTTCCTTGTGAAAATTTCTCAAGCAGCGTGGTTGCAACCCATATGCACCCAATTCTATTTATAGATTATGACTCATCACCAAAAATGTAAAAACTCACTTTGTTTACCAAACGAAATCTTGGAACGTTATACTTGGCAATTTTTATATTTTTATCCAAAATGAAAGCAGAAAATGAATTTTTCATCACGGCGCCCTACTTTTTTCCACTCTTGCCATGTTTCCACTGTGTGTAAATTGTGTATTTTTCTTTTAAATGTATGCGCACGTGCTGGCTACGTGCCAGACTTTTACTCCACCGAAAGTTAAGTGTTTTCTTTAAAGATTGAAGAAGAAAAAATGATCTTAATTGACAATGCAGTGTTATTGCTAATGGTATGTACAGCGAATCGATTCGTTTTGCAATATATAGCTGCTAGCACTGTATCATAATGAGCAGAGATGTTTCGTCACTGAGCCTGCTTAATGCCAGGATAACTGGGTCGGTTTTATTTTGCAACTGGGATATCATACAAACAGCGCACTTTGTTACAAGTGCATTTTTGGTGAGTTGATACTCGGATACTTGACTCAAGGAAATACTCATCATGCTAGTATTCAACGGATGTTGTAATACGCGTATGCTCCAGTACTTAATAACAGCGTCGCTCATTTGCGGGGCATTCCGTGTGAGGTCCAAGGATTATTTCTTCTCTGTGTGATTCTATTAATATGGAGTGGGACCCTGGTAAAGTGATAAGATAAGATAAGACAATATAGGATAAGTATTGGGTGTTGCGAAATAATATCACTCTGCCAAAATTAATTGTGAGCTGTAACAGTATTGAGATTTGGGTTCATCGAAGGACGCAGATATCACCCTGGTTTTCTTTTGAGTCAATTTCGCTGCGCCCTGTATATTGTGGCTCCATTTGCAGGAATTCCTGATATATATTTATCAGTTGTCATTGATCATTTCTTTTGAGATCGATCATGCCGACTGGTTTCCTTTGCGTCAAATTTATCCTCCATAATCTGCAATCCATTTCGATAAGATCTCCTTGCTTCGGATGCAAGACATTCTGCGATGGATTTTTGTTGTTCTCTAGACGTCAATAGAATTGTTCTATGATACAGTCATCAATCTTACAATATATAACCACATAAGTCCATAACACACACAAATAATGTATATAATGATAAGTTGCAAGTACTTGTAATTGTACTGGATACACTTGTGATTAGTACAATTAATTTATTATCAATACCATGTATTTATATTTTGTGTGTGGAATGAATCCATTTTCGTTGAAATCTAATATTGGTTGACGTTATGATCTTATTTGTCACTCCGTTCCGTTTTTAGATCAAATGAATTATTCAAATGGCTTTTGCACAGGTTAAATAGAGAATTCGATTCGCGTCTCAATTCTAGAAGTGGGCGTACGTGCAGGGATGCCGGTCAGAGTTGGGAATATCTCATCCCGGAGACTCGATTCGATCAGTTTGACGTGCTCAGAATTCGTGGAAACAATCGCGAAAGAATAATTAGTGATTAATGCTTCGCTGATAAAAGTGATGATGTGATTGTTGTGAATTCTGCGTCATCAACTCACTATCCACCAACCGTACACAGTTGCCTCTTCAAAAAGTTGTAAATCTTTAAAAATGAAAGCAAATCTTACAAAAATGTTTTTGTCTATACTTAGAAGTTGAGGACCTAAACTTGCCTATGCTTCACCAGGTGGAGTTATAAGTTCGCAGAATGGGATCGTTCATTTGGGAATTATCCCATTTCGTATGCATTGTGGGGTTTTTCTTCTGCCACTCCTCAGCGTGGTGCACGGGCGACCATCTTGTTGCTCGCACAAGTTTCCTTGAGAAAAAAAAAAAATTCCAGGGATTCCTCGGAACAATATTCTCGGCTTGTTTGCAGATGTCTTTGGAAGTGTTTTTACTCCCTTTCTCTTTCGCTCTCATATCTTGTGACCCTGAAAAAATGGACAATTCTCGGTTTTAGAAATGTTTGTTTTATGGAAAGGGAGATCTCGAGGCAGAGGGGATGGGCTCATTACTAACTCCAGAAGCGCCCTTCCTTTGGTCTGGTCACTCTGGTGCACAGCTTCATTATGATGTAAGAAACTGTGTTATGTAACTCACATGTGACGTAACGTTTGCAGGCCTCAATCTTATCATACTACTCACAACTAGTTAGCTGCTTTATATGCGGTCTCATCTGTATCCCAGTATCATAACTATGACATAAACAATTATTTTATTATGCTGGAAATGCACAAGTATGATAAGCCCATCTACGCATATAATTATGGAGATTCTGATTTAATGGAATGTCATTATTTCTTAAATATGAATTCATTCATTTAGAGAATTGTTCTTTGTACCTCGAGAAGTTCCATTCAACTTTTGGTTGACCTAGCTGCACATCTGTTTCCCTGCAGCCAGAGAAAAATCCTCCTGCCGGCAATAAAACCCTGCCGCAACTTCTTCCCCCTGTTTGGCTTCTTGCCTCCCAGATGGCCGCACACAGGGCATGCACCAATCACACCCTTTATTAATTATGTAATCATTGAAGTCATAGTTGAAGGTTTCTTTGTTTGCAGGGTTTGATTTGACGCAGGAGAAGTCAACGGAGTCTTCGGTTGATCCTCTGGAACGTTGGGATTCCTACGAGAACTTCAACTCACTTGTCCAAGAGGACTCCTACACAGAAGGTATGAGAGGCCTACTTCTTTCTGGGCTAGGCCCGTGAAATTTCTATCTGATTCGTAAATTTAATGATGGTCATTCAGCAGAAGTGACCAACGAACCAGCCGGCGGAAGTCGAGTGCGCGTCCTTCACCTGCAGCCAAACCAAGGACCCCTGGACGGCAGTTTGTATGCAACCGTCAGCAAAGTTCGATCGGAACGCGTTAACGGGGGACTGCACAATGGACCTTTGACGCAGAGCGCTGATTCTGGCATCTCATCAACTTCAGGTGAGTGCCCTCTGGTGGTGATGCTCTGAACTTAAACGCTCTTCCGCAGGCACCACAGGCAGTGCTAACGTCACATCACAGAGCACTGTGCCAAACATGACTTCAGTAGCTAGTCACGGTCAGCTGTCCAACACCCACCAGTTGGACAACATCCTTAGTGAACTCCTAGGCGATGGTCTCATTTCACAGGATGCCCTTACGCCAGGCGCTGGTTGTGTGACCACACAGAGCGGCAACAGCAGGACTACGGTCAGCTGGAATGCCAGTGAGACCGGCCCCAAGAGGAGCATGACCCTGCAGAAGGATTTCAGGGATGACCCTGCTCCCGGCACCCACGTGGAGTCATCGATCCGTCGTCATGAGGAGACGACGTCCTCTCATGCCCCGCGGAGTCGTTGGAATACGTCGCCCACCATGGGACAGAGAGACCGCTCGCAAAGCGTACAGGAGAGCAGTTACCTGACCTCTGAGAGTAGAACTGAGAGACGTACAAGTGAAAGGGTCACTTCTCCAATTGGCTTCAGTCCTAGCAGCAGTCCTCTGCCATCGCGTCTGTACACGCTGCCTTACAAAGTGGAGACTTCTGCCACAGAGCAGAATCAGCAGATGCAGCAGAGCAGCCGAGTCAATGAGCATCGTGGATATGCGTCAGACACAGAGGACTCTCTGTCGTGGCTGGAGAGGCAACAGGCCAAGTTACAGGCCAAGAGAGACGACCGTACGTGGCACAAGCGCTCGGAGCAGGAGAAGCGTTTGGTGGCAGAACTGCGAAGTGCACAGAACTCCCTGAACCACAAGCGAGCTGTGAGTGACGTGGAGGAAGACACAGTCATGCAGCAGTACACAAAGGTCAACCGCTCGTATATGCAGAATGGCATCACTAACACCTTCAGCCAGGAGGACCGTTACTCCACCTCCTCCACAGTGCCTCCTAAGCGACCACCATCCCCGGTTCAAGAGGCCTTGCATCCTGTGGAAGTTATCTGCACTTCACAGGAGTCAGAAAGAGCTCGTATAGAGCGTACTACACAAGAATCTGAGAGAGCTCGCATTGAACGCCTCCAGCACCGCTCTCAGTCAGTGCCTGTCGTTGACAGCAGGCACGACTCCAGCCTCTCTAGCGAGCAGAGCTACTGGGTCTCTGGTCTGGAGCGGCCGCCTTTTACCACGCACCAGACCAAGTACACTTTCAGTGTCAGCCCTCCAAAGCCAGCCGTTGCCTCCAATCTGACGGAAACCGTGACCACAATCAAGTCAAAGCCTCCGCCCTCCCCCGGCGGTCGTACCAGTGCTCCAACATCACCTATCATCCCGGCTAGAGGGACCAGCAGCAAGGAGGCTGTCATGCGGTCACGCTCACTGTCATCACAGGGTAGGCCCATTAGTAGGCAGCTCTCTGAACCGGAGCTGTTTGAGTTACCCCCGCGCCCCACCCCTCCCCCGTATGCCACCCTGTACCCTCAGCGCACTTCTGCAACCCTTCCCCCGCGCAAATTGTTCACCCCTCAGTCAGCAGGTGGCGTGCATAGACGCACCCTAACAACAGAGGAGGAGGAGGTCACGGTGACCACCAAGAAAGGTAAAAGATTGCGACACTTAGTTAAGGGATCTTAAGGCCTCTTCACGCCAACTCACAGCATGGCTGAGTGGAGGTACTCCTCCTACTGTGTCCCTTCCACTCACCTCACTCTCGGCTTCTAACCTTTAATGGTGGCAGACATATCACTGCCTGTATTGCATCATTGCTTTGGCTCCTTCTGTATTCAAATATTCCTCTTCAACCTGTCTCCATGAGTGCTTTCCTTCTTCAGCTTATGAACCCATTGACCTTGAGAAGACTCTGAACGAGGCTTTCCAGTCAATTCAGACGTACAACTCGGGCACTGAGTCTGACGATCCCTTTGCAAGACAGATAGAGCCCCAAGTCCAAGCACCAATCCAAGCTCCAAAACCTGTGGAAAGTCAGAGACCGATCCAAGAGGAGGTGCGTTGTGGTTACTCCAGAAGAGGTCTTCAGTTTAAATCTCGTGTTTCTTCCAGCCAATTGATGCAGTGGATCGTGTTCCGCGCAACAAATCCGCTGCTCCTCCACCGCCTCCTTTCGAAGATGAGGAAGAGGAGTTTGAGGAAGAGGTCATCTCACTGCAGCCCATTGGTCCTGGAATGCAACCCCTCGAGCCGAACGACCCAGCCACCCTGAAGAGGGCGATGACCCCGTCATTCCCTGTGCAAGGTATGTGGCGTACACGCGTGTTGTTCCTTTGTGTTTGAGTAGTTTAGTTTAGACGAGGAAGAAGAAATTGTGTCGTTAGCTCCTGTGGGCGCTGGCATTAGAACCCTTGAAGCCAGGAAGCGCAGTCCGGTCATTGTGTCCGGCTCAATGACCACTGGCCGAATGCGCCACCACTCTCTTGACCACCTTCAGCAGCCACAGCAGCAATTGCCAATGCAGCAGTTGCCAATGCAGCAGTTGCCACAGCAACCTCCAGGGGAATGGACGCGCACGATTGAAACGCGCACGGTCAAGTCACGTAATGGTCAAGTAATGCCAATGGAAGCGGAAACGAGGACTGAGCAGCTGCTGCCTCCAGGAGGGGTTCCTGGTAGGTGCATGGCCTGGTGGAGGTGGATGCACGCTGTATATCAACACCCTTCACCCCCTACTGTGCTTGTAAATGTCTCCTCATATACAAGGCTTACAGCTTGGGGAATGCGTTCATAATTAAGGGCATTAATTGCTTTTCGAGAGAGAAAATATTCCAAATGATTCCGAGTGAATTGTTATTGCGATCAAATTGACCTCAATCTGTCCTCATCACTCTTCTTCATTCTTTTTCCTTTCTCCTTTTTTTATCTCTATCTTTTTTCTTTTCTGAAAGAAGAACTTTTTCACATAAGAGTTATGAATGCAGGAGACGTCTGATGCCTCAGTTTTATTCTTTCATTCTTTTGTGTTCTGAAAGCTGCCAATATTTTTCTTATTTTCGTTTAAAAAATATTCATTCCCTTTCTGTTGGTTGAACTAAAACACTGTTTTAAACTAAGCACTAATTAATACACTTATGCATATGCTTCATAATTTTGATTAAGATTCCCTTCATGTTTTTGCTTCCACTCTCACTAAAATCCCTTATTAACATCTTGTTCTAATTGTCTAAAACTATTTCTAATTCTCTTGTTTTGTGTTGCATAATTTCTTGGTTTTTGCTTCAGTTGTTGTGACTCCTTCCTATTCCAACACTCCTCAATCGACCCTTGAGCGACAAAAAGGTATCCGAGAATAAATGATAACCAAATTCGTTTGATTAATAGTTACTGAGAGTCCAATTATTATATCAAGTGAATTACCGGCATAGCTTATAATTCTGTCAATTTATGGTAAATTCCTTGATTATAATATAGTTTTGGGCTCTCAAAATGGTTACGGGTTCCATGTATATCGTGTATGGTACGTGGGTAGCAGGTGTATAATCGTCTTCCAGTTGGTTCTTGGTCGAAGTGTAATTTTTCCCCTCATTTCTTTTTTCTTTTTTCTTTTCTTTCTCTTCTCTTATTTTGCGGATTCTTGGTTCATCTTGAGTTATTTTTATATTTTATTATATTTTTCCGTCATTTTTTGTAGAATAAATAATTATTAAATTATATCAAGGAAATGAAAAATCCTTAGTAAAAGAAGAGGTTTTTCAGGGCGTCTTCCAGCAGGAACGATCGCAGTGCTCTTGGCATTCACATGCTGTTCTCTCTCCACAGTGTCTCCCTTCGGTGTTCCTCTCATGAACACCATGCCTCGCATGAATTCCGCCCGCTCAGTCACACCCCAGATGACTGCCCCCTTGATGAACGCTCGCTCAGTCACGCCCCAGATGACTGCCCCCTTGATGTCTGCCCCTCCTCATCGGATGGCCTCCCCCCGACCTCCCCCCTCCCCTGTTGACCCAGAACTGGAGGCGGTTGAACGGTCGATTGAATCCCAGTTGCTTAATGCCAAGCCTCGTGCTGGAAGTAGACCTGATACCGCGCCTCCCTACGATCCCACGTACGCAACTATCAGCGAGGCGACCAAGCGCTCGCCTCGCCCCCGTCAAGGTACCTGATGACCACACTGCGAGTGCTTCTTGGCTAATTTTTTGGTCCTTTGATCACCAAAAGATGCTACTAATTATGTACATTCACTAATTACGCTGTTTCAATCCCACATTTTGATTTTGGACATTTTAGGGCTTTTACACAGAAATCACCTAAAATGATTTTGTACATACCTGTACTAATAATCTGTTTGAATGAATACTACTCAATTGTTTATGTCTATAATATGATTAATATTATGTGAATGGCGTTTGTTACTGTAATGTCGCATCACGGGAATGATTGTTTTTGTCTGTCCTGTCCGGAACCAAAAATTATCTTGAAATATTTACCTCATATCTTATCCAGCATTTTTACCGTACCGTCCACTACAACTATACATATTCTCAAATAAGAACACCTTCATTGATAGACGTCCTGAAGATTAAAAATCCTCAATTTCATAGTGTATCATTCTCTCCACCCCTACTCCCATATTAATCTCATCCTACCACCACAGGAGCGGTCACTCCAGGAGGAACATTGAACCGCAATTTCCAGTACAACACCCTGTCATCAGGCGGTCAACACGTGCAGCAAATCTCACCTGGCATTTCTGCCGGTCAGCCTTCTCCCACACCTGGATTCCCTGTTCAACAGCAGGTTCATAAAACAACACGCTAATCATCTCTCAAATTCACACTGTCAATCATCCACAGAGGGCTTACACCCAGCAGTCCTCTGCCCCAGGGCTCTACAACACTGGAGTCGCACCCATGCCGGTTGAAACTCGTGAACAGACAATCACTGAGTTCCAGCGCTTCCCTGTGACGTACCCAAAGAAACAGCAATCTCAGGTCAGTCGATCACATCTTGGTCGTCAAAAGTTCAACAGATTTTTCTCTACAGGCCACTGAAGATATTTCGGATGTGAGGCGCTTTCAGACCCAGCAGCGCTCGCCCTCCTGTCCTCCCGGAGCCACTGCTGCTACCTCCGGAGGAACGGGAACTCTTGTAAAGAAGACTGTCACACGCACTGTCCAGAGGAAGGAGTATGACATTGATGCCACATCTGAAGGTCGCTCAAACAACTCACCTCTTAGGAATATATCAACTGATTCGGTTCGTTATATTTTTCACCTCTTTTAATATTTCTGATGCTTGTTGACCTCAAGAGAGATGCTTTTACACTGTTTTTAATGGCTTGCAGGATGAAATTGAGCATATTGCTGAGGTTCATCAACCGCAAAATCAATCAACACTTCAGAAGGAAAAATATCTCCAAGAACCTATGCAACAGCAACAGATGCAAAATCAATCGACCCTTCAAAAGGAGAAATATCTGCAGGAGCCCATGCAACAGCAACAACAGGTGCACCAGCAATACACCCAGCAACAACAGTATGGACAACAGAATACTGAACAACATATTCAACAGCAACAATATGGTCAACAATATGCTGAACTGGACGAGCCACCAGCTGTTGTTGAACAACCAATTCAAAAACAACAAAAACAAAATGTGCACCAACAGCAACAGTTTGAGCAAGCTCTACAGAATAATTTTAAACAACAACATGTTCAAAAGCAACAGCATGTTGTTCAGAGTGAACATATTCAACAACCACAATTCGAACAAGTTCAACAGCAAAATTTTCAACAGCAACATGTGCAACAACAATACCAGGAACAGCATGGACAGCAACAGAACTTGGAACAGCACAGTACTGTTGCAGCCCGCGGGGGCGTCAACGTCTACCCTGCCAATGGGTCATTTCACCAGCAGTCGTTTGTTCAACAACAGAGCAGCAGCAGCAGTGGCATGCAGAATGGACACGCGATGGGAGCCCTCACAGTGGACACTGGTCAGCAATACAAAGGGTCTGGACTGAGCCCAGCTTCTGTAAGGTCAGTCTTCTGTGTATTATGGTATTAATCATGTTAAATTTTGATAATGCTCATTAATGAGGTAGACAAATGAGCATTAAGCAGATGCCTCACAAACTTTATTTACCACTTGTATGTGTTGACATTTTAAACAACCCTTCAATGAAACACGTCCTCCAGATTTGAAGTTCTGTCTATAAAGCACTCAACCTGGTGATCTGCATCTTTTAACGATGACAGTTATATCTAGTGTCAGTTACACGATCTCAGCATGTCGTCATTCTTAGCAGCTGAGCTCTGCAGTTAGTTGACAATTTGGCATCTAATATTCTCAACCCGTATAACTGGACGCATTAGGTTGCAAATTCAATCCAGTCAGCACTTGTCCACAGAATGGCACTTGTCAGCTATCTGATATTTGCAATATGATATAAGATGCATCTTTTTGCCCATTTTGAATTTCGCCTTATTTTATCATAGCGCGCATACGTTAACCATGATACTAGTGTATATTGTGCTACTTCATGTAAATGTGTAGGTCATTAAGGGTCTGAGATATGCAGTGGAGTGGACTGATATTTTGCCTTGCATTCTCCCGCAGCACTCACAGCCCTACCAGTCCAGCCGTTGGCACTTTCACCCAGTTCAGCCAGCAGACTTCGTACGGATCGGTCACTCCAGGGGCCCAGTCAATGACCGGACAGAACTCTCCCAGCATATACTTCGGACAATCAAGGCGTGGCAGCCTCACTTCATTGAATGGTAAATGAATCATAACGCATTCCACTCAATCATAACGTCGATAAGTACGTTATGATCGTGATTCTTTGTCTCCGGAGATTTCCCGCCAAATAATATTTGCACCGCGGCGCTCGTAGAACGGCGTAGTAACATGCTTTCAGGCCTCGTTTACGTGTATACATAAATTATTCCGTTTGAGTGAAGGGTTCTTCTTACGTCCAGCTTTAGTGGTTTTTCTCTCGAGTTTTTTTTTTTCTTGTGTTCTGAGCGGGCCAACCTCTTCTCTTCGCTTGATACTTGACAGCTGTCAGAGCGGACTGCTGCGAACAAGCAACAGGTCCCGCTTGCCACCTCAGGGTCATGGCTACCCATTGCCTCGGGGCCTGGGTCTGTCGGCTGCTTCTTGTGATGATAGCTGCGCTCTTTTCGATCTCTTGCGATATCAAGCGCACCCCACCCGCTTATCTTTATTGGCTCCATGCTCTGGCAACGATCTACGCCATCTCGGACGTTATCGCGCTCCCGATTTAGCTTGGCACAATTTGTGAAAGTTCCCGTTGGAATCTTCTTGGCTGTTTGCGTTGTAATTTGTTTTCCTGTGCCTTGTGTATCTTGGAGATGTCAGTGTGAGAAGATCCACGCCTCCGAGCAAAACCAGAGCTTATATTCAACCACTTTGTATGCTCAGTTGCTGCGTCTCCTGCGAAATACGCGATCTTTTGAGCGTTGTGTCGTGTCTTCTGTGCGAGTTGACTTTCGCCTGCTGAGGAAATGCTTGCGGATTGCGTTTGATGGATTTACATGCGTTGTATCGGATACTCGCGGATTCCGTGTTTCACTTAGAGACCTCTTTTTTTTTCTGAGTGTGTGTGTCAAAATGAGACATTTTAAGATTTTTTGATGTATGCATTTCAACGATCGTGTTTCATTTGACTGTGAGAGTTGTTCTTGCTGCTTGTTCTCTTGAGTCGACATGGAGGTTGGCCTCACGTTGGACGAACTGCTCGCCGATCTTCTCAATACAAGTTATACAACGGAACCGGATAAGTTGGATAACTGTGGGTATACCATCTACATGTGCATTCTAAAAGTCCTGTGATGTTCACGAGGCTCAAAGTGGCATCGTTCGTCTCAGATTCGGTTCTACAAGCTCCCCAAGCAGTGCTGACGTATTTGGACCGCTATCCCTGCAGAGCTACCGTTCTACGCGCTATTAATATGCATGGGTTTTATGTCGTATTCTGCAAATGCTAATAAGAGGCAATTACTTGAACACGTGGTACAACGTCTCTTGACTTGCTTTTCACATTCGAGACCAGTAAAATGCTCTATATATTGTTAGCTAGGGATAAAGATTCGTCTTCCTAACATGTGGCCATGTTTGTTTGTACTTCTGAGCTAATTATTTTAGTGAATTTTAGATGTTATGTGACTGTTGACCTTTTGACCTGTGCATGTGGCAAAAGCTCAACATCTGGAAGTGATGTTGAACGCAGGTGTCACGAGTTGTTGACTTGTTTCATCAAATTGACTTCGCTTTGAAGTTTAGATTGCGGAACTGGAGAGTTATATAAGAATTTTCATAAAAATCTTCTAGCATAATGTAATGCAATGTGTCTTGCATCTGAAGAAAGCTGATGCAGGAACTTTTACTTAATTTTAAATTTCAATTTAATTTAATTTCAGTTTTCAAACTATAGATGTAATTTTTACCGTTATCTTTCTTCTCTTTCCCACAGATGGAGCGGACATTGTGCATCACACTCCCAAATTTGTCCGGGACACTTCAAAGTTCTGGTACAAACCAAACATTGGCAGAGATGAAGGTATTTACGCTATTACTATGCAATGACAAAAGGTGGGGCTTGAAATTCTGTGTGCTCCAAATTATAAATTGTAAAGGATAATTAGTATACAATGTTCGTTAATTCAACTTCTGGTTCTAAATTAGCCGAGCTTCTTGACCTACTGAACAACATTCACCATTGTGTTTCAGCCATCGCCATGTTGAAAGACAAGCAGCCCGGCACATTCATTGTAAGGGACAGCAATTCCTTTCCCGGCGCATACGGCCTTGCCCTCAAAGTGGCGCAAGTTCCCCCCAATGTACAGTCAAAAGGAGGTCAGTAACCCTTATATCTTTTTCTTTAATCTTTTTTTTTTATATATATATAAACATTAATCGTTGATTTCTCAAGACTCCCATTTCAAACATAAATATATACCGGTACATATAAGTTGAACAATGAATGAATGATGATCTGATCTCTTAGATCCCCAAGCTGAACTTGTTCGTCACTTCTTGATCGAACCAACTCCCAAAGGTGTCAAACTGAAGGGATGCAGCAATGAACCAGTCTTTGGTAAGTTCTTTTGGCATAACACTAATTGCCTGTTATTATCAAATTTATATATATTTTTACAGGAAGTTTAGCCGCCCTCGTATACCAGCACTCTATCACTCCGCTCGCCTTGCCCTGTAAATTACTGCTGTCTGAGACTGGTTAGTGAAAGTTTTTTATGTTTTGGATATCTTTATGATGGCTTTGAAATGTCATAAAATGACCGAGCGAATTAGCATGGCAATTGGGTTAATTGAGAGAGTGATTTGTGGGTCTTCAAGGATATTGCTTTTATAGATGGCCGCGCACATGATTCGGAAGAGGAACTTGACCTTATTCTCGAGTCGGACGCAGGTGATGCATGTGTAATCAAGTCCTCTCCCGTTTGGCTTTCTATGTTTTCCTCTTATGGCACACCAAAAATGAGTGCCAAATTTCCATGTTAACCAAAGATTTTGGGACTCAATGAGAAATTTTGAGGAAGTCCCGCGGCTAGCTAGTAGCTCAAAAGAATTCAACAGAGTATACTCTTGTATTATGATCATATTTAGTGAATAATTTCTGCCAAGCTATTTGGTATTTTTCATAACAATTTTGGATTTTGATATGGAAAGGTTGAAAAGCATGCTTCACACATTTTTTCCTTCTCTCTTCTCAATGCTGCTCTTTAAATAACAAACAATCTTGTTGGTAAGTTCTCTAAAATGCTTAAAACTTGAACTATTTTACAATACAATTCTCTTGTTTTCTCCCCTTCTTGTTTTGCATGTCATTTTGAGTTTTCCCTCCCTTTCATTTTTGTTCTTTCTGTTTCATTCAATTTTTATTTTAGTCATTTTAGGAAATATATTTTTTCTTCAGTATTTTTGGATTTTTCATTTAATTTCATTTCATTCCTGGCTTTCAGATCCTGCAGAATTCGACACTCTGGATGGCACTTTGCCAAGTTCTGCGGCTCAGCTTCTCGCCCAAGGAGCTGGTCAGTTTGGAATCTTCTGAGAAAAATATTGTAGTCATAACATCTCTTAATTACAGCCTGTAATGTTGTATATGTTGGCACCTATGATATGGAGAGCTTGACTGGCCCTGAGGCCATTGCGAAGGCTGTAGAACAGGCACTGACCTCATCGGTCATCCCGACTGTCGTCCACTTCAAAGTGTCCTCTCAAGGAATTACGCTCACTGACAATAAGCGCAAGTAGGAAACAAAACATTGCACTCTACAAAATGATGCATTTTATTGCTCATCATTTCATAGGTTGTTTTTCCGCCGTCACTACGCTGTGAACTCTGTGACTTTCTGTTCTATGGACCCTGGTAATCACAGGTGGACCAGTCCAGTGGAGGGTCACCAGCTGCCCACCAATGCCTGGTCAGTCCCTCTCAGATGTAGCCCTACATCTAATCTCATTCATTTTTCTTAAACCAGGGTTTTCGGTTTTGTTGCCAAGAAGACCGGCAGTGGCCATGACAACGCATGCCACATATTTGCTGAACTCGACTCAGAACAGCCTGCCACTGCCATCGTGAACTTTGTTGCTAAGGTCATGATAGGTCAAGGCACCGGCAAGGTCACACGGTCATGAATGAGTAATCATGCTAAAAACTTGAAGACTGTAGAATCTCATTAGCCCTATTGTTAATATCTTTGATGTTCAACTTGTTATTATTAAATATTCAAAATGGTGCTGTTGCTAAGGAATGAAGTTTCTCCATGGAAACGCATTCAAATTTATTCATTTCTTTTTCTTTTGAGCGGGTGCATTTAACGAGCGTCTTCATTATGGGTGCTATTAGCTATTGTTTAGTACAATGTACTGTAATCAATATTTCTTTTTGTTTTGTTCATTATTGTACAGTGTATTCTTAAGATGTTATATAGAGATGTTCAAAATGAAGGTCACAAAATGATTTGACTTTAATATCTAGATTTCTTTAATGTTGATAAAAAGCCTTGAAATTAATTCTTCTCCTGCTTCTATCCAGTGTAATAGCTTTTTAATTAACTAAAAGTTTTAAAATGTTGATTACTCGCATGCTACAAATTTATTTAGCATTTTTCATTAATTGGGTCATGTGTTACAATTGCTATTCAAACCCTTTTTTTAAGAACTATTTTTAATGTCATTTATATAATTATGGAAATAATTACTATTTTACATTATTATATTGGCTGCAAAAAAAAAGGTTCTTGTTTCATTTTTTTTTCAATTCTGTTTTTCATAAATAAACATTTCTTTTTAGCGTTTATACCCGATGTTTCTGGACTTCATTATTGGATTGTTTTTGGCTTTCGTTTTCACTTGTGTATTTAATCAATTTTGTGTATCTGTTTATTTTCATTACAATTAAATACTGACCAATTTTCTGTTCTCTTTTTTTTTGTCTGCTTTTCTTCTCTTTAGGTCAAGTCAAGGTCAATATAAACAAGTGATAGAATATATTTTCAGTGTGACTTCCTTGGTTGGCTGAGTGCTAGCTCTAAAAGTGGTCACTTTTATTATTGGTTTCAAACCTAATTATTGGGCAAGCAACTGTTGGCTGCGTGAAACTCTCGAAACCAAAATCAAGATCAGAAATTTAATGGTTTTGAGCTGAATTGTGTGAATTTCTCACATTTCGGTACAAGCAATAGTATCCTATGGTTGGCTTCTATAAGACTAAGCACTCTTCAGGATACGCTCAGGGGTCAGGACTCTTACCTGATCAAACATTATTACGTGGAGTTGAAGTTGATGTGGCGTAATTGTTTATAAAAGGCATAATTTGTGACATGTGACGAGTATACTGAGCAACAAAAGAAATTATACAATTTTATGTTTATTGTATCATTAGCTCGAAAGAATTTGAACTCACAGAATGAATTTATGAAGAGGATAATAATTATGCTTGGTTGAACCACAATAGAGATGAACCAAGAAAGTTGTTCATTTCGGATGTCTTCAAAAATCATGCATGGAAATCAATCAAATATTAGTCATTCTATCTTCGACGGTTCGCGAGTTGTTTGCCACCTTTCGTTTCTCAATGCGCCCTCTAAGCTTGTAGGAGAACGGGTGCACTATACGCATAATTCAGGCTGCTGTTCCTGCACATGTTTCGCGCTTTTTAGCTATACCAAGGCTTCACTGCTCACCCTCCTTCTACGCTTCACCATCATAGGGACAGTGGAAGATCGACCCAGGTCTGGGAGAGCTCGGGTTACGACCAGGAGGCAGGATCCTGCCATCCTGTTGAGTCACCTCCGAGACTGGTTTCGTCCATTCACCGAACCGCAGACGATATCGTCGGATCCCATGGACCCCAAGTAAGTGGGCAAACATTGGACGCCCTTATAGATGTCCACATTTATCCCCATTGAAGCGCGTGTAATCGCCTTAATAGGGCGCTGCTCGGAAGAATGGGCTGCTCTGGCCCAAGAGAGGGTCCGAATTCTCATCCGCAACATGCGCTGGCCTTTATTGAGGCAATGGGCCATGACCACATTCATTATCGATGACAATTTTTATTCATTTTTTGTTTTCAATAAAATAATCCATCCGTCTAAGGTATGATTTTGCGTTTTGACCCCTACCCCACATTCAACATCTTAGCTGACTCCACGTAACCGCCAGAAACTACAACCTCCGAATAATTTATCGTAGATGAATGTACTCACCACATCCACTAGTAATAATTATATCCACGGTAACTTAATTTAGTTTCCAATACTCTATAAGCTTTTCAAGACGTGCATAGTTTCTTTTGTTGCTCAGTATATAATGTCGAATTCCAATGCGCTGCATATATGGTAAACTTCCATTTTTCAAATAATAAATAAACTATGAACTATTGATACTTAGAGCATCGATCATGAGGCATGGTTGGGTTATACGGCTCTACCCAACCCGATTCGGGTGGTACGGAAACCCTGAACCGAAGTTTTCCCCCTTTTATTTAATATACCGGTAGTAGTAGTCATATCACAATGGTTCTTTATCCTGCATGCTACCATAGCAAGTAATAATGATCACCCCATTACATGTTATCAGACGTGGGGGTGTCGCTGTATTCCTTGGTGGTACAGCTATCACGAGGGAACATGGCGACACGCCCAGGTCTGGAAAATAATTTGGGTAAAAGGTAAAGTACACATCTTTATTACATTACGACCATTCAAAGATGAGACAAAAATTCTGACTTGGTCTCTACATGTTATGGTGTGAAATAAAGTTGATAAACGGATAATATTTGACGGAACACATACTGATACAGTTGTCAGTCGCACAATGTGATTAACATAAAATTCAACTAAATAATTAACTCTAAAAAGGCCAACATGTGTAGCGACCTATATAAAGGCTTCATCATATAATGTATGCTTATGTAATATAATGTATGGAATGTATACTCATGAGGTTGGTCCAAGTATATAACTCACATTGTAAATGCTTCAAAAGATGCTTAACATTATCACAGTCATTCATGATATCTTTAGTACTTGTGCAATTATATGTACATCACAACGATTCAACGCTCCATCATCATAACCGTCCGCTATTGTCACCAGTGTCGCCAGCTTCGAAAGCCAGGTTTGTATGAGCATTATTCGGGATGTCATTCTGTGAAGACGGAGGGGAGTAGGGCGGAGGGGCAGAGGCACTCTCAGGGCTGAACCCTTGCTCAGAATTCGATGGCTGAGTTCCATTTGTGTCTTGCATGGGGGGCGGCGGAGGTGCGACCTGTGCACAAGTCGTATCTAGGACGGCACAATCTGCGTATGACGGAGGTGGGGTATGTTTGTAGTCTTCGTTGTACGGGGGTGGGGCTGCTACGTATACGAAATCTGAAGGAATGGCGTGGCCTGGTCCTATCATAGTGGATTGTGACGAGTCGATTCTCCGGCTGTCCGTCTGACCACTGACGGTGGCCACCTGCGGACGCTGGCGCCGCCTCGTGTTCGAGCTCTGATTCTCACTGGCCTGGGAAAGGAAAGCGTTGGAAATTTTAGTGCAGGGCGCTGTGGATGCTCACCCTTACTGTGCTGTTGTGTTTGGTTTTGTTCTTCATGTAACAACACAGAGCGATCCCGACGATGACTGCGATCAGAACGACGCCGGAAACGGAAACAGCTACTAG
>KB305274.1:108920-145087 GCA_000328365.1 Capitella teleta | reverse complement strand
CTGATACTGAACATCGATCGTCTCTGAGTGAGCAAGCCAAGCGAAACACTGTCGTTATAATTAGTACCCATAGTAACGCAAGGACGCGTTCGATACAATCCTTTTAATTAGCTGATGCTTAATACTCACATGCGGATGTCCCTCGCACAGAACAAGCCAAGAGAATCAATTTCAACACCTGAGTCCTGCACATCTTGAGGATGTGAAATGCGTAGGCACTTGGCGGAAAATAAAGAAGACGTCCTGGTTACAGCGTTACATATCAGCGAATGGTCTCTCTTCTTTTTCGTTCTCTCGCTTATACTGCCACTGCTAGCAGCAGCAGATCAAATCGATTGAATGACGTCATACAGGTGTAGCTGCCGCGCTAATCAGGAACGGTTGCTTTGTCGCTCGTAACGTCAGCTGGCGACCACAGCATTTCATTCGTGGTATTAGAGCTCTGTTGCACGAGCAGGATGTAAATGTCAACCCATGCGTCTATTCTATTTTGCACTAGGCACCGGCAGTTACCAGTGTGGTTGTGTCATCGCACAGAAATAGGCACGTGCCAAAAATGATTGGGCAAGACTGAAAGCCAGCTAGCTAAAAGCAACAATTTTAACCATCCACAGACTGGGTGGGATAAGCCGACTGTTGCATTGTGACATAATTGGTGATATTGGTGTGAATATAACCGAAAAAAAAAATATTGCCCCCCCCCCCTCCACCAGAAGGAGAAAAACAATCGACGCCTCGAAAGTCAGAGGTTTTGTAGTTATCTCTGCACGTAAAGAAGCGCTCCTGGTTCGAACTTCACATCATCCACTCAACATTAAGACGACACTATGACGGTAAGGCCTGATTAATTATTATTACTTTTTAATCGCGATTAGTTTATTTACTACTATATATAGCACTATTTACTTCACACCGCGGTGTATCAGTATGATTATAAATTCATAATTTTGTTCTCGTTGTAATTGGGATAAAACGATGGCATGTGATTCCTATGCCATTGAGAGAGGCAGCTGTACCCTCGGGGCTGTGTCGATCGCCGCCGGTTTCCCGGAAAATTAGAGTTTTTGTGGAATCTTAACCAGTAAATTCAACGATGTGATATCATAGTATGATTCTACGCGTAGATTCATGGTCATGTATTGCAGGCCATTCTTGGAAGCGAACCTGGCGCGAACGCCGCCACAAATCACAGGAAATCAGTTTACAAAGAAGATCTTTGCAGGCGGCCCAGAAAGAAACATTTCTAATCAAGACGCGTATCCATCAAATATACTTTCTTGATATTTGTTCGAGTCGTCGTTCAACGGTGGTCTCTTCATCCTAATCAAGGGTCACAGCTGCCTCGCATAATTACATTAAAAGACAAATCATTTGTGGCTTGCATATGGAGACAATGTGACCATTATTTTTGGTGAAAGGGAAGGAACAGTCATTTATCAAAAGTGCACCAAATGCAAATTGCAGCATCAATATTTTTTTCGATATCAATTTGTGATATATTTTGTGAGGAAAATAATCAAGCTTAGCCCTAATTTGTGATATATTTTGCAATGGTTGTACCAGTTCAAGAAAGGTTTCCGAAAAAAATTTGTATCTACACATCCATTTCTCTCTTGCCTGTGTCCTAAAAAATTCTGGAGAAACTAGTTCACAAAAGATTGTACGATTACTTATCACTGGTATCAGTAGTCGACAGAATAAACAGAGCATTTAAGCAGAGCGAAGTCACCATAAGTGTTCTGCTTGACTTTCAGAAGATATTCGACACCGTACAACATAAAATTCTTCTATCCAAGCTTTTGAGGTATAAAATCGCGGCACCCCTCATAGTTGGTTCGCTAATTACTTATCGGGTCGTCAACAAAGGGTTATTGTAATGACTGTATTTTTAACGGCTGTACTGATTTAATTTCTGGTGGTGTCCCTCAGGGTTCCATCCTAGGTCCTTCATTGTTTTTTTGTTACATTAATGATGTCACTTCTGTCTCTGAACGTATGCATTTTACTCTCTTCGCTGATCATACTAACACTTTCATCTCTGCTCCAAATGTCGACGCAGTAATGGCTAGTATCATAGTATGAACGAAGAATTAGCCTTAATTCTTCGACTTAGCATCTGACTCAATGTAATTTGTTTTAGTTTTGACATTTTTCATACATTACAATAAACTATTCTATTCTATCCTATATATGTAACACAGAGGTTGCCCAACAATTGCAATCCGAGTCATAAAAACGGCGAATGTTTCATTCAAGATCCTGATGCAACAACTCATTTGGTTCGCCATCCTCTTTCCTCTTCCAACCTGTTCCTCTAATTGCTTCCCCTTCCCGCTGTATATATTACTTAGAAGTTCTTTGAACCCAGCTGAATTTGCAAACAAATTGATGATGATAATGATGTTCATGGAAGTTTATTGAACGCCCTAAATGTCTTGAACTTGAGTAAAGCAAGAGAGTGTAATTAAGTGGGACATTTATGGGATTTGGAAATTGTTCGATCTTAAAATCACCACATCAGTATAGTAGTACATGTAGAGAGTAGTGTATGTACACTCGTTTGTATTAACTGCTGGCATCATTATACATATAGGATGATATAGCAATCACTGCCAATCCACTTCAAAGCCGCTGCTAGCCGCCGATCACAATGCTGAGCCGATATCTCTGATTGGTGGAGCGGCTTAAGCAGCGACCCGGTCATTTTTACTTCAGCCAGCCGATTCTGGCCAATTACAATCGCCGCCCCTGACATATGCTGCCCTTCATACCATCAGTACCCTGGGGAAGACCTGCCTCCGTCTTATGAGGATGCCATGACAGCCCCTGGATACCAGAACACAAATAACTAACAATGCACAAATCTCAACAGCAGAATATTGCGGGAGAATTGTGGCATGTCGCTGTTAGACAGCATGCAAACATTCAAAGTGGTGATGCTGGAGAAATAATGGATGATATATTATGAACTTCGTTTTCGGATTGTTGCTAATAACCGACTGACAAAGTAAGAACAAGGAATGCGTGAGATGGGTTTGAAGATTAATAAATTTAATAAGTATATAAATGTTTTGTTTGTTTTTAATTACAAAGAAAAAAAAAAGAGCATAAATTAAGAAGAGCAAAGAAATATACGGCAACAACATGTATAAATAAGCAACAGAAACAAAAGCAATAAAACAAGAAAATTATCTCACATATTCTGCACCCACAACTCACAAAAGAGAAATATTCACACTGCAATCATTTCAGTACGAAACACTTTCATCATAATCAACATTTCTCTATAAGTGTCATAATTTATGAAGAAAAATAAAAGAAGAGTTTATTAAAATTAAACTCAAAACTGTGCAATAATTTTGAGAGCTTATTATTCTTTAAATTACATCGATAATTAATTAATTAATTAACGTGACCAATTCTTATGTGGAAGAAAAAAAAAACCTGCATTTTACATGCAAAATGGGACGGTTTATGTAGCAGTACGTGTATTGAATGCCTCAAACAAAAAGCACATTGTATAACCACTGAATTGAACACAACGAGAAATTGGCACGATTGAAAGGCACGAGAGAAAGAGAGAGAAAGTAGAGAGAAGTGGAGAGAGGACACTGTGCTGTAGCTTTAGACACGAAAAGTTTCCTTCAGATTCTCATCGGCAGGGAACAGCGAAAAATGCGGAAATAATAGACCAGTTCAAGTTTTCAAATGTGCAACAGAAAGTGAGTGTTTTCTAGGGTGCACTGCATAGGGAGAGATGAGACATAGGTAGCTGCATAGAAATCACATGAGGGCAAAATATTCAAACGTTTATAATGATTTTGGTAGATTGCAAAAAATGACTGGAGTTTTTTTTAGTATCCGAGATCTTGTTTTGTAAAGTCATAAATATCGTCGTCAGTTTTGGACCTTGAGCCGACTTTCTTCTGTGGGGGATCCGAGAGCTTCATGCCAAGGTCATCGTCCTCTTCCGGCTCAAAGTCATCCTCGTACATTCTGAAATGGAGAACAAAAAAAATGTGGTGAAAACTGATGCTTCTCGATCAGTTATAAATTTTGTAAACATGTAACTAGTGATGGGCGAAGCTTCGGCTTCGGACTTCTGACTTCTACGAATATTGGCTAATATCTGAAGCTTCGGATTCTAATGGAAAGAGCTCAACGAATCCCAATATCAAAATAAATTTTCTCCTGCATTAATTAGTCTAGGTCACTCTGTTTACGCGCCTATGTGCCAACGCCCAAACAACTCATAGTAATTAAACGCTTAAATGCGTAACAATTGATGGGAATCAACAAACGATGCTTTAAATTGACTCCAACATTGTCCAAATTTCTAATGAGAAGAACAAACTTTCACGATTAAAGTTGTATAATAAAATAATGTGTATAAACACTTTAAACAATGTTTGGAAGGAGTGTCTGCTTGAAAGAATTAGAAGGGATGACTATGCAAACATCATTGGTCTAATTGAGCACAACTTCTGTATTCGTTGTTTGCATAGGGGCTTCGGGCTTTAATCAGTGGAATATTGGAATACCACCAGGTCCACTATTGTAAATTTCGTTGAACTTATTGGCTTCAAAAAGGTAGGGCATCGACGAACATGGCTGAACTTGACCAATCAGGCAATAAACACTTTGTTAGGAACAGATTATTTCCCGAATTTCCAGTCATCGACCTGCGCCAGGAAAAACGCCAAAGAATTTCAAATGTTAACTTTTTGTCAAATATACAGTGCGTATCATGTTACGGGAAGTGTACAAATTTAGCAGAATTCGTGGAACATACTTTTTCTCTCTCACAAAGATTAAAAGTTAAATACCACATGCAAGTTTTCACTAAAAATCACAGCAATTAAAACAAAATTAAGATTTACTTTTGCCTTAATTAGTACAAGTTATAATAATGAGATCTTGAATAGTGTGTCATGCATTAATTATAAAACTGCTTTTTTGGTAACTACAACGTACAAATACAGCGGCCGAATTTGCCGAATTTAAAGAGATGCTGACATGCTAAAAATAGAAATAAAGAGAGAAATGAATATTCATAAGGACTCGTAGTCAGTCAGCAGGCAGCTTACCAAAAAAAAATAGAATAATAATAAATAAAAAAGCTACCCCAAAAAATTAAAAATATATTTTTCTTACGGCGAGACATAATTGTCATAAATATGAATATCATCATCATCATCATCTTCATCAGGAGACAAACTTTAAAAGGAACAAGAACAAAATTGATTGATCGAGTTGAATGATTGATTGATTGATTGATTGTTTGATTGATTGATTGATTGACTGACTCTCAGTCACTCACATTTCCTCATTATGCGCATCGCTGGCCCCTTCTTCCGCCACGAGTATTTCGTATTCCTCAGCCGCAAATTTCTCCCAATCGGACATCTCGGGTTCATCGCCATCAATATCCTGAAACAACACAAAGCAGAAGTGAGTGACCGCTGTTGAAACTTCACAACGCCAAACAGACCCTGATATTGGCAAACGGATCCCTCTGCTCATGTTCAAGATATTTATCCAAATTGAAGAAGGTATCGAAAAACACTGGCGTCATTTGACAAGCCTTGAGGTCCATTAATGTGATGCGCCCCTTCTCACGCGGACGAACCATGTCAATCATCTGGGCAGAAATGAAATTCATTCAAAGAGGGAAAAAAAAAGAGGAGGGATCAGGGTACCTGACAAACGCAGTCTTCAAACGGCAGAGTTTCAATGCCAAGTGACTCCATTTTCTGCACTTGTTCCTCATAAAAGTATTCCATTTCATAGAGAGAGATGATTCCATCCCCATCGAGATCCATACATCGGAACCAGTACTCAATGCTGCAAACAGAAGATTCTGCGTTACAACAAAACTTATCTAGTAACAGAAAAAGCATTGAACAAAGTTCCATTTCACTGGAGTTGGATGGAAAAAGTTTTCCAGTTTAGGCAAGACGGAAAGAGGAAAAAGGGAAAAAGATTTCCTTGGCCACCTATTTTGAGGAGACAGGAATGACTCCACTACCCTTTCTCTAAATTCCAAAATAAATTCTCCCATTTCAAACATTGACTTCCTCTATAGTACTAAACAACACAATAACTTCATGATCAATTGTAAGAATGACGGATTGAATTCAAACCTTGTTGGATGTCGTTTGTCTTCCTCTGATATCAAGAACCAAACGAAATCCCGGTATGACATTTTCCCATCAGGTAAATTTCTGAGAAAGAAACCAACAAAAATAGAACATCAACCAACAAACAACAAACAAGAGCAACATACTTGGTCACAGCTCCCGAGAAAATTCGGTCGATCATCTTTGTACTAATTGCTGAAGAAATACCAAACAAAAGGTTATTCATTGAAGATATAAAAAAAAGCATTCAATCTATCTTTTAGGAAATTCAAATGGAATCAACAATGAGGACATGAAACGCTAAATCAAATGACTCCTAAGCAGCATGGCAGCGCCCGAGTGTCCAAGATGACCCCTACCGTGGTCAGCATGTCGCATGAGATCTTCCCGGCTGATGGACAAATCGTGGTCTTTGTCCAGTTCCCAGAATTTGCAGTAAATAACGTAGAAATGTTCGTAGGAGAAGAAATCCATGACTTGGTTGATATCCTCCTCCTCATCTAACAAATGCAGAGTCTGCAAAACAGACATCCGAATGATTTGATCGTTGGAGAAATACCGTCATCATAACGCACTTTTTGGGTAGCCCAAAAGTGCGTTATGATTCACATATTGCAACCTGGTGACTTACTTGTAGTAAGTTGCTTTTTCGAAGCTCTGCGGCAGTGATTCGACCCGACCACGATCGGTTGACGCAGTAAAAGATGCGAGAGATGACCTGAAGAAGATGCAGCAACAATTCCAAGGATGTGGAGCAACAGGTTCCATAAAATAAAATTGATTTGATGAATGAAAAAGAATAAAACCGAGAATTGCGACGTCATTCGGACGATTGGATTACCAAAGAATGAATCCTAAACTAAAAGACATAATCAAGAAGGGACTCACAGTTTGTACGTAACGTGAGTGGAACTCTTTGGCTTCGTGCAGGAAAGAGAGGCCAGGATGCGTGTCCACCACATCCTGCAAAAGACAGGCGTCAAAAAAGAGAGCTCTTTCCACAAACAGACCTCTCTAAATAGAGAGGGCAGGAGAAGTTCACAAGGATTTGCTGAGAAATTGGCTCAGCAATGAAGGGTAAGTGAGAAGTGTACACAAGAAGAGAATCAGGGCTCACATTAAATCCAGTGATGAACTACTCCAGTATTTCTTGCATCACTAAAACTATACCTGCCATTCCATCTTTGTGATTACACTGCATTCAAATGGAAATCCAGGAGAATTGATTAATTAGAATTACATCGTGGGATGCCATAGAAATCATGAACACCAATTTCTGTTCACTGGCTATAATTATACTCGTGCATGAATAAAAAAAAAAAAATCCTTTCCAGTAAATATAGAAACACAAGATTCTTCAAGCAGACAATGATTGATACACAATGCACGGTAAAACAGTTTGGATGAGCAAGAGAGACTGTAAAACTTGCGCTCGTTATTCCGCACAGAGCAGGCAGAGTGAGCAGTTGTTGCAACCAGGTGGGCAAAGAGCAAAACAGATGCCTCTGATTCAGACATTGAGACCACTGACCATGTACACAGCACAATCATGTTCACTCTACACTTATAAACTCATCAGACTGTGTGACAAGATTTTTCTAGTCTTATGTAAATTAATTATGCAAATGCAAGGGTTGAATGACCTGTACGAGTGGTTTCATATCGTCCTCTTCTAAATAATTGCAGTTGGGTTTTGCGAGGATTCGTACAAACTGCGAAGCTTCATCAAAACAAGTGAGACGCATTCTGAAAGGAAAGCCATGATCAATGAATGAAGCATACTCTCAAATAACCGAACGCGGAACAAATATGTTAATTGGCAGAGAGCAGAAGACGATGCCCAGAGGCTTTTGATTTTTGAATGACAAAATGTACCAAGTGACCTACTTTCTCCACACGGCCAAGAATGCCTGCAAGGTCACGTGACCATTCCTGTCACCCCCAACAAATGTAAACAGCGTTCCTTTCATACAATGCGGAAAACCGCATGCCTGCAAGCAGAGAATTCAATGCATACAGTAATGATGAGTAACTCATTAACAATGAAGTGATTCATGGTATCAAACTCATTGCAAACAACTGTGGTAATTGCATCTGGCCATAAACACCAGAGAGGAAAAAAAATAATATATATTTCACTACAATTAATGGGGGGAGCCGAAATTGCATGCAGTGTATATGTAACAAACTTTTAAGGGCATCCAAAACACCTCACCAATAAGCGATTAAAATGACGGAAATTCATGGTAAATCAATAGTAAATCATGGTAAATCATGGTAAATCATGGTAAATCATGGTAAATCATCACACAGAGCGCACTCACTTTGCACAGTGCTTCCATTTGCTCTTTCTCCAGTTTTCCTCCCTCCGCCTTAGTGAACTCCTCGCGAATCCTCGTAAGATACAGAGATTCGTTTCCTTGAGAGTTCGGTCGGCCAGAGGGGAAATAAAACTCTGGGATATTCTGTGCGGAGGGGGGTGTGGCTTTAGGGGGAGGGGCCGGAGCGGGCTCCTTAGTCCTTTTAATCACTTTTGGTTCCTTCACGACCACATTGTCTTTTTTATTGCTTTGATTTTGCGGAGATTCTGGTTTGGCAGCGGGAGTGGTTTTGATGACGACGTGGTTGTTCTTGTCCTTCTCCCTTTCCCGCTTCTCCTTCAACTGCGCTTCTTTTTGGCGGAGGAACGACTCGGATGACGCGTCTGAGGCGAGCGAAGGGCGAGCGGCCGGCGTGGGGGCCTCCTTCGCTTTTGGGGGCGCGTTGTCTCGCTCTTTGGCGGCCTGCAACCAACAAAATAACAATAATAATTATTATATTATGAACCCTTTCTAAGAGAAATGAAACTCAATGCATAACTCCGGGCGTAGGTTCTGCTAATTGGGGGTCCTCTTTAATCTTAACTCAGACAATCAGCTCTGGAAACGAGGCCGTTCACCGAGAGACAGTTGGTAAATGAAGAAGAGTGCTAACATGAAAGGCGGATTAACACAGAATAACACGGATTTATCGAATGCAGACAGCCACTCATACATAAGGTGAGCAGGAATTTGATTCAAGTTTATTTCACTAGCTTAACCCCAACTAACAACAGTCGTAAACCCACAACAGAAGAAAGAGGCTGGAGCCATAAACATTTAGCTGTGATGCGAGCAAAGAAACCTCCACTGCATCATAGAGAGACGCGGAGGCTGCACTGTACTCAGGTGTGAGACTGCACTGTAGCTGATCATAAACACAAGCATTGCATCTGTTGAACACGGAAGCCCTGGGGCAGTGCGCTCCCATCATTTCACTTTGCATTACACAATGCACATCCCACGCTGCATAATACTGAACCGCTGATTAGCATTGAGTGCGCATTGGATTTATGAGGCACTGAAAGCAAGGGCTGCTGCCGCTGGCCACTGAACTTCCTCAAAGTGCAACCAGCTACATAATTATTATTTACTATCGGCACTGCGCTGTAACTTTTCCGGGAATTAACGATCGCGCCTCGTAGTTGATATGGATACCAGCTCGTATTTCAGGAGATGAGACATTTGCATAATTGTCTCCTCACCACGGAGACAATTCAAGATCTATTTTACTTGATTTGCTTTACCTTCAGTTGTAACTCATCATAGCGCAAAAAAAAAAAAAAAAAAAAACAACTTTTGGTCTCCTTTTTTTGCCCAACTTTAAACCAATAAATATTATACGATGGCCAATTTTATATAATATTATCATATGAAATTGACCACTGACATTAACAATCATTATATTGCGCTAACCATGCAGGAAAATTCAAAATAAAAAGGAACATCATTACGATGATAATTCATTCTCGGACACCCGAGCGTTAAATTCGTGTTAACCAAACTTGCCGTTGTCAGAATTCCATTCAATTTTCATTTTCAGCAAAGAGAATAAACAAGCATCATTGAAACACAATTATATCACCGACCAGATGTTGAGAAAAATATTCTGAGAGTTCAATAGATGAAAATTGTGTCGCCCAGAATGGGGCTTTGAAAGTGCTATTGGTAGAAATGAACTCAATCAAAAACTATCCATGGCTGGGATATCATACAGCTACCGGTGATCTTATGAATAGTTGTTCTATCTAATTGCCAAATTGCAAACCTCTGGTTCTGCGCTTTGCGTGCCGGAGACTTCTCAAAGAACCCTCGAAAAGTTAATGAATAATAATTTGTACAGAGCTTTTGAATATTTATTGAGGAAATGCGCTTTTATGAGTGTAATGTATTGAATATAATTGAGTTGCCATGAAAATGTCCAGTACATGTAATTGTATAAATTTATGGAGTGCACGAATCAGAGTCTATAATTTTAAGAAAGGGTCATTAGTTTAAGCATAATTTCAGCGTCGGAGTTACCATGGTGACCATGCGATGCAAGGCCAATACCTTCTTAATATAAACGAAATGACCATTTTCCAGAATTCATGTCATATCTTGTGGCATATGAGTTGGGTGCGTATGTATGCCTCATAGACAGTGCACCGCATGCGTGTGCGACGCCAGCATCACCAAGTTTACATTTGCCAAAAACTGAGTGTTGCAACACATTCCTTGTTTTCAGGCTGGCGTCGTGTTACATGCGGCAGAAAAGAGGAAAAACGTATTTGCAGAGTTGTGGAGTACAATGTATCGATGGATGGCCAAGTAAGAAGAGGGAGTACCTGGGTGATGATATGCAGGTGCCGAGCGTTGATCGCTTTGTCATTGGCCCCGCGACCCTTCCTGGCCAGCCGAACGGCAGTGCACATGCCGTAATGCACAGCGCGGCACTGCAGGGCTCCCGGGGGCGAGTTCTCGGCGCGGTAGGGGCACGCATCGCAGCTGTGGATCGCCCGGCTCCACCGCAAGTCCACCAGCAACGCCCGGTACGTGGTCAAGCGGGAGTGGACATAGCGAGCGGACACCCCTCCGTCGCCCGGGGCAACCATGGCCTCCGGGGCTGGGTCGGCCGTGACGTCCAAGCGAACCACGGTGCTCTCGGTGTCGACGCGATCAGGAAGAAATAATGCCACGCGGGTGCGTAATCCAAGAGTGAAGGCAACGCAGTTAGGACGCAGGCGGCATGTCCAGCCTCCTTCACTTCACCAAGCAACAGAAATATCCCCGAGAAAACTGCACAAACGGTTTGCTTGGTGGAGTGTACAGCGAAGAACTATTGCAGCGGATGAGGCAGCAGCTGTTAAAAGTAGAGTACACGAGCGAACCCAAGCCTCCTCCTCCGCCTCCTCCTCTCCCTCCTCCTCTCTACCTCCTCTGGATAAACGGGGCTAGTCGCTTTACTCCAGATAGCGCATCTCACCGATCCAGCGCGTAGCAAGCAGATAGCAGGCTAAAGTTAGGAGTTGTTATATGCACAGCGAACGTCATTGCATTTAGAGAGCGGCTGTTTCAGTGTTGTATATATCGCACTGAACGGTCTTTAAGGAGTCCACCATCATATTAAACGCATGACTTTTTTCTCTCTCCACACATTCGTTGACCTAAAACAAAAATGTCGAAATTCGTGGCCTTGAGATATTTTTCTCCTGCGCTGACTCCATTCACGGTCTAACATAAACATTACGGAGTCTTACACTGAAGACACCAGATAACAGTCATAATGGATATACTATATATATTGTTAAGGAGAGTTATTCAGAAATCCAGGATACTTCTAATTCATCGATTAATGTGCGTGCATGGTGCGGATATCTACGCACACATGCACAAACACACGCACCAAACTCCCAAGAACATAAACATTGCAGAGAAAGTTCGAGGGAAGAGATTAGAAGCCGGATCAGCAGAAACGAGGCGCAGTGTTGAGCGAAGAATGACGTACAGGGCCGCTGTATTGTAGGCTTCACGTCTATATATTCTTTAACATCTTTAACTCTGCTGTTGCGCATACTGTGTCAGTACTCAGCGCGACCTTGTTGGCAGTTCAAGTACTTCTCAAGAGTTCTTTCAATCGCGGAATTATAAATGGGACAAGAGCGACAACAGAAGGCCTGCTGTATTTGGCCATACGTAAGCAGGCGCCTGACTGAGAGCAGGGAAATACCTGTATTCATGATTCACCAACAATTTCATCATATTACGCACATCTCTACGTGATTACTGGAGACTCATTCGGGTGCAGAGGAAGCCTCGATTCAGACATTATCTGCTCTCAGTGAAAATGCATCCATGTCATGATTTGGTTGATTGGTTTGGTTGAGCATGTAACTCACAGCAGATACATGTAATTATCATATAATTATAAGCAGCGCTTCAGCTAATGCCATGCGATCATCTACAAAATTCTATTTTCTACAGTGCTATACTAAATTACATACTAGTTAGTAACTCAGTCGTAATAAGTCTTATTCAGAGTCTGGCATTGATCAGGACTAAACTGTCCCTTCATTCATCATATAGCAACGGGAGCCGGTCATTCAATTGGCAGATGAAGTGAGGAGAACCCATGAAATTCAGCAATCGATAGAGAAATTCAATGCATCAACTGCTGGCTAAATTGTAGAATTGTTTCCCCTTGATTCAGATTGAACAGGATCACTGTCATGAATTCACAGTTTCCATAAATGGCCACAATTACTTACAATAAAGCATTATTGTCAGTGCATGTGGTTGTGACCTTGTGCTATGCTCATAAATCCTGATAATTGCGTGAAATGCGAATTGGTTGAATCCGATTTTTGAAATTAGCGCTGAAAACAAGGAATGATGAATGCGTTCGTTCGTGTTGAGCAGCGAAAGCGGGTTATTATTGAACGTGGAATGCGGAGAGCAGGAGCAACCAATCATAACGCACTTCTTTCGAATCGGTCAGAAATCATAACGTTCATGAGAAGAGTTAAGAGAGTGAATGTACAAGACATCGTAGCTGAAGCTCAACAAACAGAAGAGTTGGTAGCTTCATTAAGGATTCGTAGAGGCTGTCGACACTTATGGCAATAATAAGTGCAATATTTCACCTTATGGTATTCATGTAGCTATTCCTCATTTTCTTCTTTACCATAGCTGATTATCTTATACCGAGACTTTAACTCTTGCGACTTATGCTACGAATCTCAATTGTTCTTATAATATATCGAAGTCCATGTCAAACCCATTATAGGTATCGCCTGTCTTGTAATTTTGATACAAGTTTTTTGTTTCTCCTTTGAGAAAAGATTGCTACATGATACTTTTAGTAATGAATTGATATTTTTCTGATATTGAAGAAGCTATCAACGCATATAGATCAAATTAATTCTTCCGATGCACGGATGCTTGATATACTATGACAAAAGGGAGACATGTGAGTGAACCTCAGAAGTTAGATAACTTGTTTACTTTACTTCTACTGACCTATCAAATGAGCTCCATACACATTACACACATGCCATATGCGACCTCTATAGGTCTTTGATCTCACAGTCAAATGAAATGAAATACATGCCCCCTCATTGAACTTAAATTCCAATCGAATGATGAATATGTTGAGGGTCCATCACTCAAACATTAGATGATAATATTACATTAATCATGATGAATAGTTCCATCAAGAGAAGGGTACTCACTCTGTTAAACTGGCGGTTGAACGATTTTCCATTGCGGCGGGGGCTGCGTGGACTGTTGATGGTGGGTGAACAGGGTGGGGTTGAGGGAGAAGCGGGGCGTATCCGTGGCGACTGAGGCTTATTCAGGCGAACACTGGCGTAGTTTGGCTGTTGCAGTGGCTCTCCGCGTAAGATTTGGCGAAGATTGGCTTTGAGAAGAGTTTGTGTCTCAGCTTCACTGAGCCACCTGAGGAAGAGCTCGTCCACTTTGAGCTTCAGAACTGGCTTAAGCGCCATTGTGGCAGATCACCTGCAAAGAGACAGATATCTAATTGTAAATGCAAATTACTATGACATTACTATGAAAATCCTATGACAAATAGCAGGCAGTCAACCCTCATGCAACTGTAACAGTCAAATAGCCTGGATACATGCAGTAAAACCCAAATAAATAAACATACAGTATAATCTCGATATGTCAAACTCCCATAAGTCGAAAAGCTCTATATGTCAAACTAATTTTCCGTTCCCGTGGGTAAATTTCGATAACTTTATCTCGTAGTCAACTCGAATATGCAAATTTTTCATGCGTGGTTGAATGTTAGAGAAACTTTGCCTGTGATTGGATGAAGCTGACTCAACTAATTGCTTGACTTGGAGCGTCCACTCAGCGTCATTCACACCTTTCTCGAAGTTGACAACGAGCGATTCTCGAAGTAACTTCCAAATTCTATTTGCTTGCAATAGGTGTGAAAACAAAGATGCACCGTCTCACTCAATGCGTTCCTTTGTGGTCGGCATCGTTTAAAGACATGCAACGATTACAGAAATCTACAAAGCGTTTGTAATCTTTATAAATTGGCAATATCAGAGAAATATGAAAGGCGCACAAAACTTCAAAGGGCAGAGGATACTTAGAATATTAATGAGCAGAGGGCAGTCTTGGGTCATCATTTCGTCTCTGTACGTACACTCGCCATCATGGCTATACGAAGAGAAAGCTCAACTGCGTCACCCTTGATTCCAAGTACGAGGCCATCTGCGAAGTGGAGAGAGGAGGAGCGTCGAAGAAGGACATCGCAGCAAAGCATGGTGTGCCAGCCAGCACCCTGTTAACCTGGCTCAAGAAGGCTCCACAAATCAAGGCTTAGTTTGATCTTAGTCTTGTTCACTTCTTTCGTTTTTAACTTCATTCAGTGTCAATCGGTGAACGTTATGATATGGCATACATAGCACGTGTCTGGTGCGTTATGGTATTATGCATTAGGGGTATTATTTTTTCATGTGTGATCCATGTTCCTATATCTCGAAGGCTCTATAACTCAGAATCATTTCGAAGGTCCCTTGCACTTCGACATATCGAGATTATACTGTACTATGAATATTGGGTTCGATCTCCACACTTCATCTGTCAATTGAATGACCAACTCCTGTTGCTACAATGTAAGTGAGTCCTAATCAATGTCATAAAAGAATATGGAACTGGCTCCCTTCTCTCTGAAAACTGAATATAATTATGAGCTCATTGTCATGATTGTGGAACCTACTGCTAGCAGCAGCTAAATGAGGCTTAAATTCAATTGCTGCACATTTCAAGAAGCATGGACCCATCCTTGGACAGGGCCGTTTTTCCACACTAAGCTCTCACTGGACACCCAGAATCCCAATGGCACAAATCAGTAGCCACAAACATACCTAAGTTCAACTGAACACATAGACCTTTGTTCAAACTCTTCACCCTCCTTCTCTCCCTCGACTTCAGAACCGCCACATTTCATTTATGGCTCAGCCGTTACCGCCAAAAATTGAAAAACAAATCCAAGTGGAATCCCTCATCATCATCATGGTGCAATATTCAGCAATCGACATCATACTAACTCCATTCGAAGGCACTCAAACATAAAAGCTAAAGAGTCCCAAGTATAATCAGCGATAGGTCAGCGATATTTACCGTATTTACATTATGTCACAAATTCACAAATTACATGTATATTTTTCCCCAATTTGCACAGTCACACCCATATATATATATAAATTCATTCAAGACAGAGATTAATATGTTGTTTAGGAGAACAATATACAAGTACAACAAATAAAAGAAATAATAATTTGAAAAGGAAAGATGAAAGATGAAAGAAAATTAAAAATGCACTTCAGAATAATTACAAAATAAAAAGAACAAACATACTTGATTAGGAATTTTGCAGGCTATGTTTTTACCATTATGTTTATGTTTTGATTTTTAATGAGATTATTTACCATCTTCCACCAAATTTTGATCTTTATTACTTTTTGTTTGTACATGTATGAGTGGAATATCCATAAGGCTTCTTCTAAATCAAGGTGCATCTCATATATTTATTTTGCATAAGTGGAATTGACATGAAATTTAATTTCAAAATTTCCAATTTTCCTAAAAGTAAATTGAATGATATCTACTTTTTATTATGATGACATGATACAATAAAACATGCTTATAGGGCCAACACTTGTAAGCAATCATACCATTTGCCTTATGTGATCACAAACAAAATAGGAAATAAGGAATATTATTATATTAAGCCATTGCATATATTACAATAGTATGTTACAGGAGTTTTTTTGGTAATAAAAGTATTTATTATTTGAATTTCTAATTTTTAACTGTGTTTATCATTTTTTATTTTTTTTTAATTGAATGAACTGAAAATGCAAGTATTTCTCTCGTAGCAGACAAGAGCCATATGGTAATTAATGGCGTCAAGAGGAAATAATACTGCATAACTTATGAAGTATTTTTTTCCGGCTGACTCAGAAATGCATACATGATCATTACATGTATGTAACTGAGAATAAGGGAGCTCGATCACTAAGCTCAGTGTATTAAATTCACTGAGCTTAGTGATCAAGCTCCCCTATTCTCATGCATACAGTTATGTATGTTAGCAATCAGCAATGATCCTGCAAGATCATTAATTATTCGGTTAATTTTCAAGATCATTTATTCAATTCATAATTTAAATTTATCAGAACAATATTTTCGAGCGACCATCCGTGCAAATTTCACTGGGATGCCGATTTAGGACTCGTACTGTGACGCCCACGCATTGCCTAGTACCTTAAATAGAAATTTCAGTTTGATCTACACGGAAAACGAAGGATCTGGTTATATGAGCCTCAGGCCTGCAACCATTATCCATAATTCCATCTTAACTACATCTTAACTACTTAACTAAAGACTTAAGTATCTCAAGTAAGTGATATTCAGAAATTAATGGGACAGTCACACGATCACCCAAGACACTTACAGTAAGTCAGTCGCTGACTGGTCAGAGTGACTGGGAGTCACAATCACAGTGCCACAGTCACAGTCATAGTGACAGTGTCACAGTGACAGTCACAGTGTAGTGTCATTCAGTGTGTCACTGATCAGTCTGACAGTCGTAGTGACTAGTGAACTAGAACTCAACGTTCGGCTCAGGTGAACGATCAGTGAATGGGATACGCGAGAAAAGAAGAAATCTCAAATCAGAAAGCACATCAACCTGCAACGACAGCTGTATAATTTCATCTGAATGAATGAATCCCGTTTTTATTCGGCTAACAACCACAGAAACAGTTCATATTTGTTGAGAGGAAGCACAGGAATTCTGGGTCAAAGGTGAAGGATGAATTTTCACAGTGCGAAATGTCTGGAACACGAATCTTTTTTATCTGTCTTGCTTTCGAGTACATAAATAGGAATAACCAAAATGTGGAATTTATTTGTAAGAATGAATGACTAGAAAAATTCATGGAATGGTGATTTCTTGTTAAATTATTAATATGATTGAGTTACATACTAGCACATTTCGCTCTTTCCGGCTTTGTGTCACGTGCCAGTTTTGCTGTTCCATTTATCAAACGCATACCCTTTGTAAAAATCCCTTTATCGTTATATACTATTTGTCATCGTTATTTTCATAAATTGGCGCTTTTTTTATTTCAAAAATATTAAATTAAGCATTGCATGTGTGTTGTTTATTAGCCATGTATTACTTCATAGTTTACTTCAAATCTAAGTGGGGGCATATTTCAACAGCCATCAATGAATATTCATCACATGACATTGATTTCTCGTGATTGGAGACATAAAACTGCGTTTGGCGACTGAACACTATACCTCTTCTTGTGGTTTAAGCACTGACTTATTCATTTTCCACCATGAAGTCAGCTGGATTTATTGCCGCACTTGTTTGCAGCTTTTTCGGTGAATATACTGCTTATGAAAGTTATCCTGAATATCTCCTTAGGGGATCCGATCCACCCAGCGGGCTGAGTAGTGAGTGGTCTCAGTGTGAGTGTCGCAGTCACAGTAACTCAGTGTGCCGACAGTGAGTTAGTCAGAATTTAAAGTTGCAAGTCGGTTGCCAAGTTCTCGTGGACAGTGGGTTGGACATTCCTTCTGAACATTTAGGTTGCACTTATATTAAAGTGTTAAGTCCCTGTGATGAAGTATTTTGCCATTTTTGGGCTATCAATATTATAATCAGAAGAATTAACAAACTGTGGAAGTGTAACTGTTCAGTTCTCAGTCTGGGTTGGCAACTTGGCGAATTATCAGATGTGACAGTTACGTGTGATAGTAACAGTTTCAGTTTGAGGTCTGTGACTCTTGTGAATGTTGACCGGCAGCCTGTCAGTCAGCATCTAATTACTTACTAACTTTACATAATGCCTCAGTTATCGAAGCTTGCTTGCTAGCTAGTTGGGGGCACTTTTTGGCTTGCAATTCTTTAATGGGTAAACATGTGTGTCCTAAAGTTTAGCCTAAAGGGACTGTCAGTCTTTTGGCTGGCATGTATGTTGAAAGCATTTACTCGCTTTCTTCGGCACCAAACTTCAGAATGAACTGCACTTGTGTCAGAAATATGAAGGCCGTGCCCTGAAGTTGTCAAGCAATATTTTTGAAATACCTGCTGCTCATATTTATTTATTTTCATTCATTGCGCTCCCTCTTCAACTGGCTTTTTTGTTTTTGATAGGTGTGTTACAATATGGTTAAATTAAAAGTGATGCATTAAATACAATTGCTCTGAAGAAAACAAGTGTCACATGTCCTGTATGTCCTGTTGGGTTACTGAAACACACATTGAGCTAGCGACAAGCGAGCAAGTCCTGGTTCATAGAGCTCATGTCCGTTAGAGAATTGGTTTTCATATATACCAGTGGAAGATCCTATTGGAGAGACTGAATCCCGCTGTTAACGCAAGTCTTACTCCTGTTGAAGCCTAAACTCCTAAGGCACCCCAAGCACACAACCATTGACTCATAGCGTGTCATAGACAATTATGCACAGCCTTTCATTTAGCAGTTGGACAAGACTGCCTGGTAGCATGTAAATATTGTATGTAAATGTAAATGTAAATAGTGGCTTTCACCACTTCAGTTCACAATTGATGTAATCATTTATATCTCAAACAGCAGCATCTGATCTCATGTTAATGTTGCAATTTCGGTTGTGCAGGATTCAAGGGAATAATTTTGATTTTATTTGTTTGAACTTTCAAACATTTTTTTTTTTTCAAATGAATATATTTGTTTTATTTAGAGTTTATATTTTATGTTTCTTTTTTTTTTTTTGGTCATATAGTATATGCAAAATAATATAATAAAATATTAGATACAATTATAATTCATGGTGTGCATATTTCCATGGTCAATGGCGAGCACACAGAGCTATCCATTGTTTCAGAGTTTAGACCAGTGTAAGTTTGTATCAAGTAGGCCTTTGGCTGCGCATCCTGTGAGGCTTGGTGCCTGATGCCTTCTTGTGTCTGTCCGTGATGCTTATTGTCTCTTGCAGCTTTCACTCTGGCGGCTGATGCTCCACGGGGATCATGGTTCGTCAACGGCACAGATTCCCTTTGCGTCAAATTCGAGGCTGGAGTTTCATTTGACTTCAAGTACATAAACACTTCCGACAAGGTGAGAAATTCATCTGTGATACTGTAGAACAGGAAATTTTCGCGGACAGTAATTTTTGTCGTTTTAGGGCTCAGGCCTTTATTCGCGGCTTCAATTATTCGCAGTTGAGCATATGGACATGTAGTATAACATCACTCCGACACATTTTGCGAGCATCTAATATTTGCTGTCTATCACGAATACCGGGTATGGAGAAAATTTAATGTGGCGCGAAAATTTCCTGTATTACAGTATTTGAACTCAATAAGTGTGAACTCAGATTGTGCTAACCATACTGCTAAACTAAATTTCCTTTTGACTTTTCATCAAGTACCATAAAACAGGAAATTACTGCAGTGGTCAAATTTCTGTTAGCACCATGCATGTATTATATAACAATATTTTGACTGGTGCACAAATTTCTTGTACAACTGTAATTTGATGAAGTTTGGACCATAATCTTATTTGTGATAAATTACACCAGCTGAAAGATAGCTGCGCGGCAGAAATATCACTGTGTGACGCAAATTAGGACCACAAGAGACGATTTATCTTGTACCAATCTGATTATGCGATAGTGATCATCACAAGGACTTGATATACTTAACTTTGAGGGTGATACTTGATCTAATGATTACAGTATTTTCAAGCTGTTTGATTGCCCTTTTATGCCGTGCAATGTTCCATTATTTGTATAATTTACCTTCTTCATCAAAGTTGAGAGTTCATGCCCACCTCAATATATGCTTCTGTGACGGCCAATGTGCCAACTTTCTCTTAACTCCTTACATGACTGTTTCAGTCTGTTTGTATGAGCGTATATGTGATCAAGTTCCCTTCTATTTAGTATTTAGAGCTACGACAATGAATAATGAATGTCTGATGATGGAATGTGAGCGCATTGAGCGCTGCTTATTCAACGCCCAGAGTGGCATTCATACCTACCTATGGTTCAAATTATGTGACTGTCTCATTCGGCTCCTATCCCTGCTATTTCACGGTCCAACTCTCCATAAATACTCAAATACTTAAACTTAAAACAGAGATTTCTAGCAAACTAAATTTATGTGGTTTACATACCAAAATGGTATTATGCAATACATGCACTGCAGTATTTCTTGGAGGATCAATTCCACAGCCGGCCTCTGCCATGCAAATTAAGCCACTGTTGGAAATACACCCTTGCTTGTTGTGTAATATGGCAATCATCAATTCATCATGCAGCATCTGTTGGGAAATTAACTAAAAAGGGTGTTTTTGTCAGTCAAGCAGAATATTTCACAGCAAGGAGAGCAATTATTGTACTTTGGTTCTGATTGTATTTCTTTTTCCAGGAGGTGAGAGAAACCATCAACCTGCTAACGGATGAGTACAACTCGACCACCACTGTGTCTGAAGGCTTCTGCTTATCAGATGACAACACCACTGAAGGCATGCAAGAAATCTCCATCAATTTCTTTGAGGATTGGAAGTTGACTATGTCCTTCATCAAGGTCACTGATAACAGCTCCTGGTATATGGACAACATTCAGCTGCATTTTAGTCTGGCCACTGGTCAATATCCTCTGAAAAACATCAAGGAGAACATGACCGACACCGGTGAGATCATGTTCTTTTATACGATTCACAGATTTCTCTTCAATTCTTCTTTTTTGTTCAACAGTTTCACTGGCAGTGCATACCTTTGACACAAATATCAACAGATCCTATCAGTGTGAATCCAAGCAGCAGTTTATCAATTTGACCGGAGAGCTCACTCAAGTTCTGCAACAAGTTAACTTCCACACCACACAAGTCGAGGCATTCAAGAGTACATTCGCCAACACTTTCTCGTCCCGTCAGTATGATTAGTCAGCTCTATCTTCACTTGTATCTTAAGACATAAAGAACTTGCATTTATTTAATGTTTATTTAACATCTTCAATATTTTCTTTCGTTTTCAGCCGTGACCTGCAAAGATGACGCCGTCAGCAACATTGTCCCAATTGCAGTGGGAGCTGCCCTGGGTGCTCTTGTTCTGATCGTACTCATCGCATATCTTGTTGGCCGCAGAAGGAGCAGGCAGGGTTATGAGTCCGTTTAGACGACATCTGGGGGTGGAAGGGAGGGGGGTGGGTATGCTTTCATTAACACCTGCAAAGTGCAAACATCATTCTGACTCCTTGTCTGTATTAAAAGGGATTTCCAGTGTGGCCTATTGTATCAAACGTTTTTTGGGGTTTTCTTCCGGCCGAATATGGCCAACATACTCTGATGATTGATTTTTTTTGATTTTTTTTATATATATATATATTTTTTTTAATCATCTCAAATTAAATTGTACATATTATTAAGAATATCATTATGCATTTTTTTCACCTCCTTCGATTTGAGTCATCTGCGTTTGTTGTATCACCCCTGCACGTGGTTTCTTCTCTCTCTATCTCTCTCTCGCTTCATAAGCTTAATTATTTCTGTTCAAAACTGAAAGTAAGAATTCCAAGTTTTGTAACAAACAAAAAATGCAAATTTTGTACGACAAAAAAAACTCCATTAAACCACAACATCTTTAAAAGATTCTTGTGTTTATTTTATTTTTTTTTCAGCTTTCTGTGTTTTAGTTCTCTGAAAAAGAATACATCTAATGATATTGATGCATGAGATTCGCATCGGGGGCGGTGCATGAAATCAATTATTACGATGAACAATCAGCTAATAATTAATCTTGACCACTTTGAAAATGATGCCCAGTGGTCAAGGGTTTTTGGGTCACTCTGTTCTGTATTGGCTAGTTCATTGACCCAAGTCCTGAAATCCTCTCCATTGGTGCTTGACCTCATCTGATGCTGGGCACAGGAACCCACTGCACTCAATGACTTCACTAGATTCAATTTCTGTTACGTTGACCTTTGATCCTTTACTCTATTAGCTCACGGATCGCGGTTCTTCTCGCTGAAAATAATCAGAAACAGAAGCATCCCATTTCTCTAAGTTCACTCACATCTTTATGCAAAGCGAATTGAATTAAGTCAACTTCATGCACCTCTAAACTTGTGACAGGGGCCTCGAATGACACGATGTCCCGAGGACAACTGTGGAGATAAACAGGGTCTGACACCAGCCAATCTTAAGTTATCTTACTGCTAATACATGTATGCCCACAAGATATCACAGATCTCAGCAATCTGAGCGGGATTTTCTACATATCATCAAGAATCCGGTAGTAAGCCGCCAATAAGGCCTGCGCCAACGCCAGCTACATACTAGTACTTGATAATTAGTGTACATGTATACTTGGAAAGGGCCAAAGGGGTGACCTCCGATTTGACTTTTTGCGCCAAAAAAACATGACTTCTCTCAAATTAAAGGTTTCTGGCCGCAACGAACAAGTCTATTGAGCTAATACATGTACCTGATCTACGATATCACAGAACAATCAAATCATGCATTAATTTCACAGTTACAATGCACTGGAGCAAACAAGCGTTCATTTCAACACGAATATCCCATGTAACTGTCAGGTGCATATCGCATGCAGGCCGTTGATTAAGTTTGCCGCTCGTGACGGCCTCAGTGTCCAAACACGGTTAAAGCTGTGTGTTTAGCAGGTGGAACTGATTCCGGAGATTCTGAGTCTGGGTGGATCCGTATTCGGATTGTCGTAGGTTAGACAGAATGCCGTCTGAATATTCTCATATACATCTGAGATCGCCGCTGATGAATAGGCTAGTCGTAGGTAATCTTCTAGTTGTCGGTGCTCTGCGCGGGAAAAATATTATCCATGCAAATCTGTCCAATCAAAGCCCGATTTTTACGCCGAAATACTTATGGCCAATGGAACATTCATGACTCTCAGTCCCAGTGACAAAAATTCCATCATACGATCGAGACGGCACGGGGCTCGGGGCATCATTGCTGCCCCCAAGGCTAGCGGATGCATGTACAGGTAGCATACCACAGGGTATGTTGGCCAATTGAAAGCGATATTCTGACAATTCCTGAAGCCACGGAACGGGCGCCTTGATGATCGTCATGTTTGCTTCGCTGCGATGTCTTTGCATGTCTGGACTACTTGGTTCCCATGGATGCATGGAAGTTCGTTTGTGAAGCTGCAATTTGAGGTCATAGTTAAAACAGGCTTTCTTTTGGGATTTTTTTTTTCCAGAGGAAAGAGAAACTGTTAACCAAGCCTGTAGACCACTTAATGCATGCAATAGTTTTTCTCTGCTTCGACAGTGATGTAACACGCATATAATATTATATAGTACACGTACATTGTATTTAAAGAAGGAAACCTAGTGGTCATTAATTTTGATTCATGTACAATTTACATGCAGTTATAAAACGCATACAGGAAACATTATTTTAACATTTGATTTATGACCAAGGGAAGATTGCCAGGACCCTATAAATGTCCAATTGTGAGAGCAAATGGTCAACAGACAGCGATCAGAATGGAGACGTGGACAGCAGTTGTGTTCCTTGCATTGGTCAGTTGGGCAGTTGTGAAGGGAGACAGAGGTCAGTACCATGCTGACTACTCTCACAACCACCATCTATCTCACGGAAGCCAAGAGCAAAGAAAAAATGCAGGGGAAGGCTACGGACACCATAGCTATGGTAAACAAGCGAGCAAAGGAAAGCACGGATCCAGCTATGGTGGATCTGTGGATCCGGCTTATGGGGGATACGACTCAGGTTATGAAGGACAAGACTCAGGCTATGGAGGACATAACTCAGGTTATGGAGAACACGACTCAGGCTATGGAGGACATAACTCAGGTTATGGAGAACACGACTCAGGCTATGGAGGACATAACTCAGGTTATGGAGAACATGGCTCAGGCTATGGAGGACATAACTCAGGTTATGGAGGACACGACTCAGGCTCTGGAGGACATAACTCAGGTTATGGAGGACACGACTCGGGCTATGGAGGACATAACTCAGGTTATGGAGGACACGACTCAGGCCATGGAGGATATAACTCAGGCTATGGAGGTCACAATGTAGGCTACCGAGCACATGGTTCTGGCTATGCAGAGCATGCTTCTGGCTTTGGAGGATACGATTCTGGCTATGGGGGACATGCCACAGGTTCTGGGAGTCATGATTCCGGGCATGGAGAACGTGGTCGTGGATATAGAGACTCATACACAGCTGGGTTTCGCAGAGGGTGAGTTTCACAGCATTCAAAGCAGCATTTTAATTATTCTAACTCAATTAACTTTGCAGGAAGAAAGGCGTGGTTGCAATTTACCGCAATTCTGATCGGCAGCGGGCTGTGAACCAAATTGCTGAGTACTTTGGTTCAGGCACAGGAACAGCCCGCTGGTATGGAGTTCCAGGGGCAGATGGAGCCACAGTTGGCAAAGGAGGATTCCATGCTTAATCGGGAAAGGAGATCCCTCATCATGGATATTATTGATGGAATCAGAAGTGTAATAAACCACAGTGGATCAGATGATTTTTATGTTTGGTGCTGGTATTAAACATTACATAACATGTGTTGTATACAGAATAAATGGACAAAATATTCTATCACTATTATGACATCTTTGATGATACAATGATGTAATCATGATAATGTTATAGTATATTATTATGGCAACGAAAGTATGCCTCGCAGGTTTTTTGTCAAATTCACGGCATAATCACCTTAACACAATCACCGCCACAGCATTTTCACAACAATTCTTGCCACAGTATGTTGAATCGTATGTTTTTTTGTGGATACGATTTAATTGGGTTTACTCCAGCAAGAACCTCGCGTTGCAATAATCCAATCTTGCCGATGCATGTACATATCAACAGGTACATCAGTGGCTTCAATTCAAAAGATTTTGCGGAATTCCAAGCGAAAAAACCACCTGATAACAGCTCCCAAGAACACGAAGGAACCCATTTTGGACATCTCAAATCAATATTCTTTTAATGTATGTACATGTACTTTATTATCGCAGTATTCGGTGTCAGAGTCCAGGAAGACAATTACATGTATCTTGGCGGACATCGGCCGCAGACTGAAACTCTTTGACGGCTTCATCAGTAGTACCTTCTAGACGTGCTAACGAAGACTGCAACAAAATTGTCCAGTGGGTACAACCCCCGACGGCCGCTGTACTTGCGGTTATAAATTTGGGAACCCTCTAATGCATTGACCCTTTACATGACACCACTTAGCATAGATACGGAATCTACAGTTTCTCATGCATGCATGAGAATTAGATCTTAAGAAGCAACATGTACTCTCTTCACATCACATCTATGCCATTCAAGAGCATAGTTTGCCAAATTAAATGTCTCATGAGTTTGATTTTCATTTTGAGCCCGTAATGAAATTAATCAACTTATCTTGTTCGTTGTTTGCAGGCTAATGGCGTCCAGAAAAATTAAAATACACTTTTTTTTCTGACATTAATTTTTGCCTTCCCGAAATGCAGCCAACTCGTCAGCTGTGAAATTCTCAATCATGAACATAAGCGTAACCAAAAGGCATTCTGTCTTCCAGAATGGATAATCACTGGTGCTTTAAACCACGAAGGAGGCACAATGACGCACGCCAAGGTCAGGGGTCATCTATTAACTGGGTTAGGCCACTCGTATACGTGTCAATAGGCCTTTATTGACCATTAGTCCCTTATGTATGCCTTAATATTAATTATGTAATCTGGATCAGGATTAATTTAATTAAATGCGAGTAGCGTATGATCGCAACCGATGAACGGATTCAGCCTTCGATAAAAGCTGTTCCAACACATGAATATTGATAGTACTCGTCCCACGAGTAAAAACAAGAGAACACAGAAAGATAGAAATTGAATACTCTATTTTCCAACTTCTTCCTTAATCAAGCAGCAACTCACTCACATTATATTATTAGCATTCGCATTCTTTTATATTGTTTTTAATGGTTTTTTTGTAGGCAAGAAAAAAAAAGAAAAAAAAAAAGGAAAAAAAGAAAGTTTTGTAGAAAAAGAAAACCAGACATGCGGCAAGAAAAAGGGAAGAAAACGGTAGAAAAGGACAAAAACACAAAAAAGAAAAAGAGACAGAAAGCAAGACACAAATTCTTGAATAAATAAGACCAAACAATAAGAAAAAAAAAATTTCAACAAAGAAATTAGACAAATCGAGTTCTTATCAATGGATAATTCTTCAATAATATATAAATACTTTTCGACACTGTTTTGAAGAAACAACAAACAACGATTCAGTTTGGAAGCGCAGATATCAAAACAGTAAACTCAGCTAGGAAAAAATAAAATAAAGTTTTGATTAGCAGGAGAGAAAAGGAAAGAAAAAAGAAAAGGTTTCTAGACAAGGGTATCACAGGCCAACGTGAGATGAAGGGGGTACGTTTCATATACACATCAGAATGAGCTCTTAGGGCAGCGCAACACTGTAGCACCTGGGACTAAACCGGCCGGCCCTAAGAGATAAAAAAAGCTATATACATATCAAGCGAAATGAACTCGGTTGCATAACTAAGGTGTCGTTTGATCCGGTCACGTAGTCATGAAAAGGTTTGGGTTTGGGAAAAGGGGTGGGCGGCAGACTCAATGTACGAAGTAAAAAAATAATAAATTGTACAAAATGATTTCAATTTCACGCAAAGAAGGTCTTAATGAGAGATAGGAATACCAGAGGGTGGAGTGGTGCACAAACAAGTCATTTTGATAGTTTTAATCAAGCGTTTTTACAAGAAAAAAAGAAAGAAAAAAAGAAAGAAAAAAAGATGAGAGGAAAACAAAACCTCAATCAAGCTCACTTCAACTCGAGGGACATGAATAAAGAAATTCGATAAACAAAATATTTAACACTCTTAGGATAGAAAAAAAAATACCCCAAAAAACCCCAAGACGTCGCATCACTTTAATGAAGTCCACTTCAATCAATAAAGTTCTCTGTAGTATTTGTCGCAAAATCTGTAAGTTGTGTCTCTGAATGGTATATCTGGTGGCCCCCCAAGGCCGTTACCATGGCGATCTGGGGCACCTCCTGTCGCAGTAGAGTGCGAGTAGCGACTGATTCACTGGCCGTTGACGATGGGCGCTGCTACTGCATCTGTGCCGTTCTTTTGCGCCTTCAGCTCCTTGGCTGCAGGTCGCGACCTCTGCGGCTTGGCATCGACCCCGTTGCTGGCTGCCGCGTCCTCAGACTTGCTCACGTTGCCGGTGTCTGTCTCCGTCTCGGAGGCAGCGAGGCCGTTGGTGGCGGCACCGTTCTTGACCTTATTCTTGCGCCTCCTGCGCTTCTGGCTTCTCCCGTTGCTTCCTCCTTTCGCTCCGTCCAGAGATGAAACGCTCTCTGATGAGAAAATAACAACTCATTAGAACAATGTCATCTTGTACAGTTGGGACTATCACCAGAGAAACAGGTCAGAGATGGTCAAGAGTCAAAAGGTCAAAGATTATCACAAAAAGAGAGAAATGCATGATTTGATCACCAGAAATTTTATCTTGTTCAAAGTGTAGACACAGATATTCATTTGTCACAGATCAAGGCGAATATTTACCGAATACCATTTTCTGACGCAATATAGATGATGAAAACGGTGCAAAACAGGATAGCAAGATATATAGTCCCAAAGAGGAGGATTACAATAGAAGAAGCATTAATGGCGATCAGGGGTGAAAGCGCAAATGATGGAAAAACCTGAATATTGCCACCCAGACAGCGCTCTATGTAGAGGAAACAAAGCCGGTTAGAGAGCAGGGTCCCTTTCCTGATATACCTGATTCAAACGTCAGCTCGGCTTCAATTGACATTGCATCCAGATCATCCCACACCAACTGATAGTAGGCGCTCGAACGGGGACCCGGCTGCTCAACATCTGCAAAAATCGCCTCACGTTTGGCAATTAATGGGCTTATTTGTTATCTGACAGTGAAAGAGGGATTTACAGAGACACAAATTTGGTGGCTGGTTTTGAAAATACTTTTCACTGCACTCAGCCACCACCCCCAGCAACCTATTATGATACAATCAGGGCACTAACTGTGGTGTATCATATTCATAACTGATGGATATACAAATAGAAAAGAAGGAAAGAGAGAGAGAAAAGAGAACATAACACGAAGCAGCGAGCATTCCGCATATGGAAAGGAAACAAACGGTACCAAGCGATCGCGTGAGAGAGACCAACGCAGAAGATGAACCCACCTTGATCTTGGCTGGTCACAGAGGAAATCTCGTGCGAGTCCATCACGGTTCCGTCCTCATCGTTGCCCCTCCTCCTTCTGTCTGCAGAGTCACCCCTTCGACGCTGACGCTGGGGAAATCCAGAATCGGAAGCCCCGCCTCTACGTCCTTGACCTCTGCGGTCGTCACGGTAACGCCCCCTTCCCACTCCGCGCTCCATGTCAGAATCAGGATTCGCTGTGAAGTGAAACAACAAAATAGCCATGTAGACAACAGTTCAGTTCATAGCTGAATATGTCAGAATAGCAATTTCTTCAAAACAGTCTGACTTTTTTAATTCAAATTGGCATCATGCGGTATACCCGCAGTCTATTGCAGAATACTGTGTAACATGTTCAACTATTCACCCCCCAAAAAATCTTCAGTGGTTGAGATTTAGAGTACAAAAGTCAAGATTCCCAATGCAGACGTAATCATTCATTTAAACTAGCAATTTTGCTAATCAGACCGTTGCTATGGAAACAGTGAAAATCAGATCAACAAGGTCTGACCATAACCGCATGCGCAAGAGGTAAAAACGTGAAAGTGTTAAAAAGGCAACGTACAGATTCCTCCTCTTGCACCTCCCCTGCGATGCGAGTGGTAAGGTCCAGAAGCATGCTCTTCTTCTGCAGGAGGGAAAACAAGAGATGAAGGAAGGAAGGAGACATGCACAGCACTCAAACCCACAATCCAAATCCATCACTCAGCAAGGGATAAACACATACCTAGGTCTTTGTAGGATGACGATTGAGGCAGACGTGGAGGTCTGTTGAAGCCACCCCGGCTCCAGCCCCCTCCCCTACGGCTCCCCCCGCGAGGCCTCCCGTGCAGCATGGTGTCCGTGTAGTATCCTTCATGGTGCTGTTGGCGCTCATCTGCCATGGTTTCCGTCCAGTCAGATGACGAGGGCGGCTGTGTGGCTGCGTCTCCTGAGGGAGAACATCGTATAGTGCTGCGCTCTGAGGAGGCACATGATCTCACCTGCAATGGCAGCGGCATGTTTGTCATTGGAGTATCGTCTGCCATGAGGGTAGCCACGAGGGTTCATTCCACGCGACCCCCGCGCTGACCCACCACGACCTCTACTGCGACCCCTTGAGGTCGATTCCATGTACGGATCTAAACTGGAGCTGTAAAAAGAGAGTTTAAGAATTGAATGAGATGCAGGAGGGAAGAGGCTCACCGTCTGTCTCGAGGGCCAGGGTAGAAGGAAGGAGGCTGGGATCCTGTCAGTGATCGCAACTCCTGGTCAATGTGCAGCTTCTCCAAGCGCAGCTGTTCGACTTCCTTCAGATGCTGCAGGTGATATTCCAAGAGGATTCCTGCGTTGCTGATGCTCTCCACGGTTCCCACAAAAATGAATGGCACAATGTTCTGTTTGCATCAAAATTAAATTTCATTAAATATCTATTGCACAATTACCACCAAACGCACCTCATCAACGACCGTTTCCTTAGGCGGAGCGGGGTCATTCTCATTGTCGCCTTCAATCTTAACCCTCACGACTCCGGATTTGTCCACAATATCTTGAATATTTCGTCCATTCTTACCAATAACCTTAGCTGAGAAAAAAAATTAAAATATGAAAAAAAAGAAAGAAAGTTGATGTGAATCTTTCATACCAATCAGATCACGTGGCACTGAGAAATTGCGTTCAGCAAACTCTAGCATGGCTCTGGCTTTTTTCACTGCTTCAGGCGACTGAGCGGGAGAGTGAGAGAGATACAGATCTACGTCATAAAGAATCAGAGCAACACTGACCTCTCCTAATACTTTGAAGGTACAAGACGTCTCATCCAGGTCAATTGAGACGATGCCGTCCAGCTTCCTGGCCTGCTGGATATTAGAGCCGTGGGTGCCGATGGCCAGACCCATGAGGTCTTCACGTACACTGAATTCCTCTGTGTTGGGGGCCAGGGTGGTCAGCCGACTCGACTGCAAAGAGGACAAGGGAGGTTTCAGGGAGGGGTCGTTCCAAGCGGAGGAAAAACCCGGAAGCCCGACACCTTACAGGTTGAAATAATGAATTATGCACAAAACGACAAGGGAGGAAGCCCATGCCATCAAGGAGATGAATCAGAAGTAAAAAATGATCAATTACACTTGAGTATAAGAGGCCTCTTCGTGTTCCAAGCGGACCGCTGGGGTTGGAGGAGCTCTGAAGCATAAAACAATGCTGGCCTGAAAGCGCTTAACACAGGCCCCGCAACCCTGTTAGGCACCACAGTGAAAGCTCATTGAGTCATACGTGGGGAATTATTTTTTGATTACCAAGTTGTCGCGAGTCCCGCAACCGAATGAATAGATGGCCTGTCCGTGCTAATTCTCATAATGAGCTTTCACTGTAAATGGATCGCATCATGAGTTAGTAATCAGGTTCAACAAATTGAGTCTGACAGCCTCGGTGCATATAAGTCATTGGTTATTTGATATATTGTTTTGGGCATTGTACAAACAATGGATACTTTCGTTGTACAGTAATAAATATAAGCATGTCCAGTATAATGAAACAATAGCGCAAGCGCAATTTCAATTCTTAGAAGAAGCCGATTAATAAGATCCCCAGCTATTAAACGCACCTCCAGCTTCTTGGCCGCCTCCTCTGTTCTTTGTTTCAGGAGAAGCTTCTGCCGCAGATTTCGAAAGTGCATATCACTCAACATGGACGCCTTCTTGATCACTTGGTCATCCGTCGACTGCACGCATCAAAATATTAAAAAACCGCTGAACGTGACAGAAAGACAGCCTACCATGATCACAATGGCATTGTCCTGCTCACTGAAATCTATCAGACTAGCACCGCACGCCTTCTTGAAGTCCCGCAACTGAGCAGGGTCCTTACACCTGTACATACAGCCATCGTAAATGAAAACAACAATGCCAATGGTCAACTCACGCCTCCACAAGGTCATCGGGAACAGCGATGATGTATTTGGAGAAAGTGCTGCTAGATACGGCAGGGCTGCAAGGAAAAGGGTAGAAAAATCAAATTGGGTGATTGTCATTTGGGTGGCACTTACTTTGAATTGATTGGTCGTAGTCTGTCTACTTGAACAATCTCACTGTACGTGGGCTCCCAGCCAGTGTAGTCGACCACCGCAAACTCTCCCTTCATCATTTTGATGCATGCTTTCAGCCAACCTTGCGGTTCATCTTCCTTTGGCAGAGAGAGAACCTGCAAACACAGTCATTGTATAAAATCATGGTCAACAATCGTGAACAACAACAGATCATTGGGAATACTTGCACTGAGTGATAGAGGTCATAAACATGAACATTGAGCAGTTCGGTGTCGTCTGTGAAACTCTGCTTTTACAGAGCTTTCTAATTTTTCAATAATTATATACGTTATTTTCATCATACATCAATGTGATTAATATCATTGGATTCCTTTTTGGTTGGTGATCATTGTGTAGTGTTTTTTTGTGGCTAATTTTGCTTTTTCTGTCCTTTAATTGAACTTTTTCGATATCACATTTATATTTCTCAGTTATTTAGAATTACCCTCATTTTATTTCCGTCACGGTTGATTGCACACTATTCACTGCACATATTAACTTCTTGATCTCTCTTCTCTCTGTTTATTTTTTTTCCTCGTTGTTATTTGTATTTCTTTTCCTGATTATTTTTCAATTTTTGACCCTTATACCGAAATGACAACAAAGAAATTCAGCGTTGACATGAAGGCCTTCTTGACAGATCCTGATGGTGCTACTCTCTTCCGAGACACAATATGTGGTCATCTATGTTCAATGATCGAATCCCTGAAAACGGATCTCAAACGGAGAGATGATCGGATAGATCATCTGGAGACGAGGCTCGAGGAGTTAGGGGAAAGAAATGACACCCTCGAGCAATATACAAGCAGGAATTCTGTGCGAATTAACGGGATCAGTGAGTCGCCTGCCGAATACTGTGAGAACAAAGTCCTCTCAACCATCAACGAAAAGGTGTCACTCTCACAACCGATGACTACGGACAGCATTGACCGGATAGGCAAGCCAGTCTCCGGAAAACACCTATCGATCATCGTAAAATTTGCAACTTACCATCAACGAAAACGAGTGATGTCAAAACGTTCCTCCCTTAGAGGCTCCGATATATTTATAAATGAGGACCTCACCAAACACAGAAACAATCTCTTCTTTATAGCGAGACAATTTAAGAAGAAAGGTGGAATCACGGACTTCTGGTCCTACGATAGTCGAATCCTCGCCAAAAATAATAAAAACCTCATCCGTGAAATAAAAAAACACACTGATCTCTCTTCAAACTGAATCTCAGCCTAATTAGCCAATTACCAGTATCCAGCGACTGACCAAAGACATTCCCACACACTCCTCTCAATCCTTACCGTTCCCGCTTTTCTTTTCATATTCCTTTATTACTATTACTATTATTATTATTATTTATTTATTTTTTTTCTTTCTTTCATTTTTCACCACTCTCTCTCTTCATAATTCCTTGTTCCTTACATTTAAACTTTTTTATTACCTGCGCACCATGCACCCTGGCTGAACTTCCATTTTACAATGTAAATAATCAGCAAACGCCCGCCTCTCAAAATTCTTTTCTAGACATCAAAAGGCTTAACGCGATGGTATTTAACACTTTTTTAATTGATGAAGACTCGATAATGGATGAATTGAATGATATCGATCCTGATCTTTGTTATTATAATCAAGTCATTGCAAATATGAATTGTGAATATTACTCGGAAAATAATTTTAATGAGAAATTGAATAATCAAAATAACACACAGGCTACAACCCCCTTCTCTCTCATACATTCAAACGTAAGAAGCTTTTTCGCTAACGGAAATGACTTAACTCACTCCATGGATCTTTGTGACCATCAATTCTCAATTAATATTTGTTTATCAGAAACTTGGTTAACCCCCTCAACATACCTCAGCACAGCTATACCTCAAGATCAAAGAAATCTGGTGGAGGAGTTTCTATCTTTATTCATAACTCTATTCAATACTCACCTCGCCATGATATATCTATCTTTAATGAAGACATTGAATCCATCTTAGTAGATATTGATAAAAGCGTTATTAACACCGACCGTAATGTAATTGCCGGGTGCATATATCGCTCACCCGTCCTCAATCTCGGAGTTTAACGAATCATTAAGATCGATACTTGGAAAGTTATCCAAAGAAAATAAAGATGCTTATCTTGCAGGGGATTTTAATATAGACTTGCTCAGTGTTGATAGCCATCTTCAAACATCTGAATTCCTGGAAATTTTATTCTCATTTTCCTTTTTCCCTTCTATAAACAAACCTACTCGGATAACAGCTTCATCAGCTACCATTATCGATAACATATTTATTAATAATCTACATTCAAAATCAATTATTGCTGGAATAGTGACAATTGGTATATCAGATCATTTTCCAGTTTTCTGTTCAACCCCTGTCAACATGTCACAATCCCCAAACAAAACTTACTTCATGTGCCACACGTAATCTCTGAAACCAGCCGGAAATTGATACGAGTAAGAGGTGTTTCCACATGGAACAGACTCTCTCAAAACATAGATATTAATTCATTTTCATTCAATAAATTCCATAAGATTATGAAAGATAAATTATTAAACGACAACGTATTTTCTATTTCAATCACCCAATAATGCTATTTCAACCTTAACAATCTATTTTTCTATTATTATCATTATTTTTTTTTTTTTTCACTTCATCAAACCTGTATATTTAAGCATTTTCATTATCCTGTCCTGCTGATAAAAAAAAAAAAAAAAAAAGTTCTCTCTTAACATGTATTTTTTTTTTTTGGGGTCAATTATCATCTTCTTTGTTTTGCCTTTTTTTTCTTGTAGGTATTGTAAATAGCGTCAGGTTAGATTAGGAATTGTAAATAAATAAGTAGGAATTTTACTCTTAACACCTGCACATTGCACCTTGCACATTTCTATCACGGACGATACCGAAAGTGAGTTAGTATTATTTTTTCTTTCTTTATTTGTAGCATATACCCAAGTCTGGGTCAGCTACCACTTCTCTGTGTTGTTACCTTTTTTGGAAATAATAAATTATCTATATATCTATCTTCCATATAAAGGATGCAGACCAAATGAAAGCAAAACTGGCCAACTGGTTGTGTGTATGTGGGATAATGTGGCTGAACAAATGAAGACAACATCACAATTTTAAATCGAGAGTGCCCCAGAGCCCCAGATAGCAAACGCCCAGAGGGCAATGCAAAATTATCATTGTCAAAATAATTTAAATGTTGCAACATAATATGCCAACCTGTGAACAAAATTAACTGAACCATGATAAATTATACAAGATGTATCTTTTGAACGACAACAAAGAATCGAAATAAACAAGTAAGAATATAATTATTGATCTACAACAATTCAAAATAAAAAAATTTCCCAATGCAGCCATTTTCAAACAATTACAAATTAACAAGGACGATAAACTAACTTGTGTCTGCCCCACTTCTTGACCTCCTCATGCAAGCAAGCAATGTTGATGAACTTTGGGCTCTATGGCAAGAGTCTGTTAATAAGGCAGTAGAGTCATGTGTACCTAAAATTACATTTTGTAACTCTAATGACCCCCCATGGTTCGATGGTCAGGCTCGACACTTGGTGAACCGTAAAAAGAGTGCATGGAGAGCTGCCAAAAAAAGAGGTGGTCAACGCTTATGGGCAAAGTACAGGGCCTTGAGGAATGAGGTTAAGACAACTCTCCGCGGGAAATATGATGCCTATATCTTGTCCCTTGCTGATGAATGTAAAACAAACCCTAAAAAGTTCTGGTCTTTTTTCAAAGCAAAAACAAAATCCCGCTCCACCCCTGCTGTTGTTCGTAATGATATGATCGAATGTACCGATGCACGCGAAAAGGCCAAATTGTTTAATGCTCACTTTGTCTCAGTTTTTAATTCAAATATGTCTGATGTTCTTACTCTGTCAGGTGACCCTGCCCCCTCAATTCCTGTACCACATTTCTCAGTTGATGATGTTGCTTCTGTTCTTTCACATCTCGATGTTAGTAAAGCCTGTACCCCTGATGACATTGCTCCAATTGTACTCAAGAAGTGTGGCCTCGCCTTAGCTCCCTCCCTAGCAGTTCTTTTCAACACCATGCTGTACACTGGTAGCGTACCTGAGAATTGGAAATTAGCTAATGTAATCCCTGTGTTCAAGAAAGGTGACAAGCAGGATGTTGCTAATTACAGACCTATTTCACTTCTATGTATCGTATCAAAAGTTATGGAAAGGTGTATTTTCAACTACCTTTGCAATTATTTGTGGCCAAAAATATACCCTCTCCAACATGGATTTATGAAGGGAAGATCATGTACTAGCCAATTACTGCATGTGTACCACAACATTGGGTCCATCTTGGACAA
>KB305274.1:94645-108870 GCA_000328365.1 Capitella teleta | reverse complement strand
TAAAGCTCTTACCATTACTCGGTCACGAAGCCCGGTTGATTTTAATTACACGATGAATGGTGTTGCCCTTGAAAAAGTTGTCGATTTTAAAGACTTAGGTGTATCTGTTGATCCATCACTATCTTTTAAAGACCATATTTACTCAATTACTTCCAAAGCTAATCAAGTGTCTGGAATGATCAAGAGATCAATCGGTTATAATGCCCCTTCATCTGTAAAATTACAATTGTACATATCTCTTTGTCGTAGCAAGCTAGAAAACTGTTCTCAAGTATGGTCGCCTCAAACTAAAGGCAATATATTAACCATTGAATCTGTTCAACGTAAATTTACAAAATATATCCTGAATTATCAGCCAGATCTATCTTATACCGAACGTTGTACAAAACTGCAGCTTCTACCTTTGTCTTTTAGAAGAGAGATTGCCGATCTAACCTTTTTATACAAATGTTTACATGGTCTCATTGATGTTGATTTTACCCATATTTTACAATTTTACACCAATTCTAGTCACACTCGTTTTCAACAATGCACTAATCGCTTGAAACCTATTCTAGTCAGAACCGAGTCATTTCAATCATTTTATTTCAATCGTGCCATATTCCTGTGGAATTCTTTACCATCTGCTGCTCGTAACTGTCAAACTTTAAATACCTTTAGAACCAATGTTAACAATTTTTATTTATCGAAAATGCAACATTATGATGTCAAGTCATCCTGTACCATTACTTCAACCTGCAGATGCCACGGCTTTTATCACTTTTAATGTTTTTAACCCAACCGTGGCAGTACTAACCCAATAGGATCCATCCTCTTTGTACTGCCATTTGCTTTACTGCAATAAAGCTTATTATTATTATTATTATTATTATTATTATTATTATTATTATAAATATCTGATTTATCTCCCATTAATTTTTTCTTAAAACACCCATGCCATGAGCCCATAGGGAGGCCACAGCGGGTTGGCCAATGAGCATAATTCATGAGCTGAATCTCCCCCCCTCCCTCCCCTGAACAAGGCACAGATGGCGGAAGCTGAGAACTGCCCCAATTCGGTTGAATCCACAACAATGGCACACACACGTGGGTTGATTGAAAATTCGATGCATGCAATAAACAGAGGCAGCAGCAGCAGCAGCAGCAGCACTCTTCGTGACCTCGAAGCCAATGAATGCCCTGCTCACATACCGATGCCACGAGCTCAGGGGCTTCCGAAGCTGAACCAGCGATTGAAAATGTTGCGTAATAAATAAAAGCGGAAATGGCAGCCGTTAACGATGTGAGGAGCATCTCGAATGCAGCAATTAGGCATTACATTCACATTGTACATGTGTATAGCCTCTCAGAAGCCAAAGTGACGATCTGCACTTGTTCAAATAAACTATCGCCTGCCAACACCTAATTCCCAAGATAACAATCACCGCATGATGCGCTCTCGAAAGCAACAATCGCCGCCTCAGAGTGGATGTAAAATAACTTTATCAAAAATACAAGTATCGACCTGGCAGAGGGAGCGCACAGTGCAGCGCCAGAATCAACATTAGATAGCAAATATGCTGACGCCTTGCATAATCTGATCGACTCATAACACCTGGAACGACCATCGTGCAACCAATAAAGCTCAGCTCAGCAAACGATATCGCATGCAACACGAATGCAACAAATCCTGAGTGTAAAACAGGGGGCTGGAGGATGCCTGCACCCAGGTATCTGATGAGTTGATAACTGCCCATTAACTGGTGCCTAAGCAATTGAAAGTCAATCTCTCTTCGATGAGCATAGCATTATTTTAGCCATGTTGGGCAAACCGGAACACGAGGCAACTCCCATGCATTGGCAGAGGCTGGCAGGCAGTGAGGATGGAAGGATATCTGATAACACAGGTAGAAGAGAGAGAAGAAAGGAGGAGGGCAGCAGAGATCGCTCACCAGGTGCCCACGGGGGGTCAAGGCTGAATGGGGTTTCCTCAAGTTTCATAACTCCACGCTTAGCACATGCAGTTATGCATACGGACAGTGAGCTGCTTCCCCCTGGACTACAGCGAGGGCCCGAATAATACACGAGTAGATTAGCGTCTATTAACTCTATGGGGGAGTCCATGCTTAAGCGGAATTTTTACTAGTGTGTGCATTGCCCTATTTGGACGGACAGCACGGAGGTAGACTGAACAGCAACTCAGACAAAGCGCTCAAGAGGCTTTTCTACAGCAAATGAATATCTTGCATGAGGCTCAGTTATCCATTTGCTGTGAAATTAGACTCAATGAAAGACTTATTTGTATTAAACAAATAAGTTTTTCATTGAGTGAAACTGACGGTGTGGTTTCTGCAAAACTCCTTCACCGAATTCGACCGAAAGTGAAAGTACAAATAGTGAAAGAGCAGTGAGTCAGAGCAACAGATCCTGACATGAATCATTCATACTAGAAATCAATAAGCCACAACAAGAAAAATAAATATCAGCACAGCTTGCAATGCGACTGGAAGATGGTGCAATGAACATTGAAGCCAAGGCCAGGTGCGGACTCACAAGAGGAGAATCAGGAGGAAACATTCATTATTCAAAGAGCACTTCATAACGACAGCAGCGATGGCAATAGATGACAGCACAATACGTCAACACGAGGCGCTCAGCAACATCAATTATTTCAACTCTCAAGAAACGAATCAGCAGTAATCTATGGTCCTTGGTTATCAATCATCATGCATAAATTTATCAATACTCAATTTATTACTTGCATATGCAACAATTACAAGGGCTAGCAAACGACCAGATGCTTAGTTGCACACATCTATTGAATAAAAAATATTATCTCAGTGAATTGCTGTACAGATATGCACAGTGCTTGTACTGTGACAGCAATTTGACAAATCATCACAATGTATGTTTATATTGCGTACTAGAATGCGAGCATCAGAGCGCTTGAGCTGACTCAGGCTAGCTGGCATGCATGCGCAAACACACGGCATTCAGGGCATTGCACAGGCATAACAGTCGTAAAATATGCACTGAAGGAGACAGGATCCAGCTAAATGAATGGCTTAACACCCCCCCAGGAGGGATATGAACTAGGAACTCTAAGAAAGCAACAATCAAGAGTCATATTTTCAATATTTCTTTTCTGATTTCAGGCTGATCGTACACGGAGCCTGTCTGTGTAGGTCGCTCACTGCAGCAACCTCAGGTGGTGCTGGGAGATGCATTTCACAAGGATCAATTTCAAACACACAAAAATCTGTTATCATCAAGGAAAGAATTACACTTCTTTAGCGCAGAAGAAAAACACCAAAAGAAAACATTGAGAGTCTGTTGAACTCTCTTCTAACTTTCAAAGGGGAATTATGCACCAACGTAAAGCATGGGTGATCTGGGTCAAAACCTCAGTGGTAAAAATAAACCTCCCAATCAATCAGTGGCAACTAATAATCAGTGTGATCCTGTGACACACACTCACAGTATTATTCAGGTGTTGCTGAGGTAAAAAAAAGAAAGAGGAGGGTTTGTCAGATTTGAAAAATAATTAGAGGGCTCTGGATACCCTGGGCCATTCAAGAAATAAAATTGAGTTGGAAATGAGATAACAACTACATAAAGAGAACACAAGTTATACAACACAATGAAACCTTCCTCACTACAGTGCATGCGTACTAAATGGCTCATTAGGCGGTGGGCGTTGAGCCATGACCCATGGGGTATAATGGTTGGGGACAGGGACGGCAAGAGAATAAAAGAGCAGCACTCACGTCCACTTGATCTCCCTCTTTGTAAACCGTGTTGGCAGGCGCTTCTGACGGCAGACGCACGTCTCCAAACGGAACCTTCTGCTCCTGTCTGGAACTTCAAATGTTACACGTCAAACGAACAAAAGCCGTTAGCTCAGACACTCACTTGTTCTCAAACATAATGACAACATCTTCATTGCACACATTTTTCACAAAGGCCTGAAGGAGAAAAAAAGAAAAGGGAATGAGAACATATCAGTTGATGATAATCAACAAAAATTTCAGAGACAAGAATTTGTGAAATTTTAATGTTTGTATCAATTTCAAGAGAAATAACCCAGCAGGGGTCATCTCAGATTGGGTGAGCTGCAGTTCAGGATTACATAACTTAAGTCACAAGTGATCGGAACGATAAACGTCAATAATTGTCACTATCGATTTGTCGGATTTGAATATTTTTGTCACCAACATACCTCTCTAAATATCAACATTGGAAAGCTAAAGTTTTCTTTAATATTTTTCATTTTAACACACCTATATCAATTCCTTATAATTATACAACCTGGCATATTGAATTAAGAAATAATGTACCAGTGTAGAACACTTCACTCAGTGCTTCCCCTCACTTGCATATGCCAAGTCATGGTTTGCTGGTAATGGTTTTATGCCTTTTCCAATGTTTGGCTGACAATTTAAGCAGACAATTGTTTTCTATTAGATATGTAACTTCTCATTACTAGCACCCATAAATGGTTTACACACGTGCCTTGGGTAGGCTCAGGTACTCCCTACCAATGCATCGTTATATTTTATAATTCTGATGTTATCAATGAATAACAGATTATTTAAGTGATGCCAATCATCAATGACAAGCAATTCTTAAGTGGCTAAACCTAGGCATAACTGATCTTAATTCAACAATAATGTTTGCGAAATGCTGCCATTCGGTCAAATTAAGGATGTCGAAACATTGCAACACTAATGCAAATGCTGGCTCGCAAACCATAACCCTAAGTCCCTAACCCAATTAACCCTTAACACTGCAGCGTTGTGCTAGCCTTAAGGTCAAAGTGCACCAAATGCTGGCATGCTCATGATGATGATAATGATGCTGCGAGTCACTCTGTAGTCTGTTAATTTAATGTAGTACTTAAATTGGGAGGCGAGGCTTGTACATTTACATTGTGTCATAACAATTGTTAATTTACACTGGTGGTCTCAAGTCGATTCACCGTCCATGAATTCTTTAGCAGATTCGACAGAAGTCTATCAGACTTAAATCAGTATCACTGAATCAATCAATCATGAATGAGACTGCTCAGAGAGTTAGTCAGTCAGACTGAAACTCAGACTCAGAGACTGAGAAATAGATTGTGAGATTGACCGAAGAAAACAAGACTTCAAGTCAGTGAGATTGACAGCGGATGTTTAAGTCTGTTATTTGGAGACTCAAAGTTAACCACTGTTAACCATGGAAACTGGTTTAGGTATGTTAACATGATTAGTTTCGGTTGAATGATTGGCCTGAGGACTTCATTGTAGTGGAGTGAGCGACGGCTACTTGACGCGAGCAAATTTACCAAGAAAGAGGAACCTGACGAGCATTTAAAAAATACCACGTGTAAATACGATACAAATGCTTCCGATATGGATTGTAAAAAGTAGCATGGCAACTTGCTTACCTTGTAATAAACGCCATTCCGGCCGCGAACTTCTACCGCAAGGTCCTCCATGTTGAAGAATCGCAAAGGATCATGGGAAATTGCGATGAGCTGACTTCTAATTTTACTCTGTAAACAGTCGTAAACAACTTTAGATAAAAAAGACCAGTGTGATATTTGTATTAATTATTATTAATGCCTCACAAAAAAAGTTTCCGTTTATTATGGTGTGCGTCTTTTTTTATCGTCCAAACGAGATTTACGAAATATCACAATATACAGTGTGACTTCCGGTTGAGTTTGACAGTCGACGATTCTTGGTTTTGTTTATTTTAATATTTATGTTGATAGCTTCTGATCTCTGATTCAATCTGTCAAACCATGTCCTCTGACAGCGAAATTGATGATTTCTATGATGCTGAGGATGTCACTCCTGCTCGACCGAACAGGTAATGTTTAAAAAAAATTGATAAAGTTAATCTATATCTCTAGAAAGAAGAACTAGAAGTACAGGGGGTGAGGGGGTCATGGTGATTCTTAAGTCTATTCACATTATATTACTATATGATATTAGTATATGGGGAATTTTCAAGCTGCGTTAAGTAGTACAAAGAAGGTTTTTTTCTATGCAGCCGCCTTTTTGATGACAACATAAGTATCGTGCATAGTCAAAATTGAAATTTCATCTGCAACAGCCGCAAGCCTTAGTCAAGCCGCTTAACCCTACTTTACTTACCCATGTCCTTCTTTTTCTATTTTTGTTTTTGTGCACCCTGTTTCTGTTTCATGGTTATGTAATTCCGCATTCTGACTTTTTTTCTCTTAAAAAAAAATTATGTTTCTTTTTCCTTCATGGGCCCTGGCCTCGCACAGACGTCCGCGTCTTGCCAGGGTTCACAGGCACTTACCACTTTTGATATTAAATTGTACTTTTCTGTCTGAAATAAATTGACTAAAAATTAACTAACTATATAACAACATTGTATTATTCATTTCCACCCATTCAAGAATAGCAGCTACATTGATATAATTATAATGTAAATATTCACTCCAAAACCGGATTAAATGGTTGATTTGAGAAATATATAAAGACATCAGGTAGCCTCAAATTCGTCACTTGACCATGCTATTTTGTAAAAATTTCCGAGAGAGGGAGGGGGGCACTCCCTCCCGAACCCACCCCTACTGGGGCTTCGCCCCAGTACAGGTTCAGGGCTGGCCACGCCCCTGTAGTGACATACAGTACACTGATACTGCGTCAATGGTGTTCATAAGAGAGAAAAAAACACTTTGATGTTGGCAATATTTGTTATGCTGATCAACCTAAGAAACCCTTTGAAACTTCAATTCACTTTAATGATTAATCAATAATTGCATGCCCACCCCCTCCCCTGAAATGAATCTCGTTCCTTTACAGTCCTTCCGTCGCCCAGGAATCCCTTGACGAGAGTTACATCCAGGTAAGGACTCCCACTCGAGAATTTGTTGTGCATCTCACATCTCTGATTTCTCAGCCATCAGGGTCTTCATCTGCTCTGTCAGAATTAGAACAGGAAGAGGAGAGATTATTGGAGGCACAGGTCTTGGCAGAGAAGAGGTCTGGATTTGAAATGTGCGCTTCATTGGTTTTATTTGAAACTGTTTACAGACGAAGAGAGGAAGACGAGGATCTCCAAAGACAGAAAGATGAATTAGAGAAGAGGAAGCAACTTGAGAAAGAGAAACAGGTTTGTGCAGCGTAGTCAGTAGTTCCATGTAGCAGTGACAGAAATTAGAACCGTGATCAAATGTGTATATTGCTTAACAGTTAACATTAATACGTAGATTTGAGCACTACATAGGCATTTCACACAGGAAGGAGCATTGAGGGCGGAGGAGAATGAAAGGCGCAGACAACGCCTGAATGAAATGCGACAGATCATGGAGGGGGGCAGTGGCGCTCCCAACAGACCTCCCCCCAAACCCCCTCGCTCGTACCAAGATGTCTTGCGGCCGTCCGCTATTGCATCTGAAGAACCGCTGAGGAATGACATTGATGATGAATCAGCAGACGACAACACTCCCACGTCCGAGGACCCCAAAGACAACACGCTTAACAGCAATCTTCAGTCGAACCTGGATTATGATAAGATCCAGAACAAAGTCATTCCCCAACTCATCCTGACTGGAGAGGACGATGTAGTTGTCCCTCAGGAACCAGACATCATCCAGAGCACAAAAGCTTCATCTCTTGAACGAGAGCGCAAAGTGCCGCCACCTCGACCTGTGGCTCCCCCTCGCAGGAAAAAGAAGAAGAATCCTGTGAGTGATAAACTGATAATCCTGTGGTTTTGTTTGAAAATGAAATTTCTCTCCCTTTTACTTGACATTCAATTTGATTTTACCACCCAATGTACTCTGCACCATGCAGCAGTATGCAGCAGTCATTTTTTATCAGGATTTATCTTGTTTTCTTTGTGACCTTCATAATGGCTGTAAAATGGAAAATGTTCACGACATAGATTGTTCAAAATGCAATTGTAATTTATGCCTTCTGTCAATCAGGATGACGAGAGCCCTTCGAGCGATGACCTTGGTTTAGATCTGGAGACCCCAACAAGCACAGCGTACAGTCTAACGCAAGAGCTTGAGGCGTCCTTGAATTCAACAGAAGGGAGATCAACGCCACCTTCGGTTGAAGTGAAAGAACAAAGCTTAGACATCTGCAGTGCCACCAAAGGCCATCGTATGGTCACCGCATTGGAGGTACAGTCAACGACTCAATTAATCCCTCATCAATTATTTTATTCAACAGGATTCTTCAGCAAAAGCAGAAATGACAATTCTGGAAAAAGAATTGAACGCTGATGTAGATCCGGGTCCAGGGGCCGTTGGGGGTCAGGAGAAGCTCACGGAAATGTTCACTGTGAAACTCGGCTTGAAAAACTCCAAAGATGGCGGTTTGGATAAGTTGGGGGAAGTGCGTGAAATACCCCTCAGCATGCAGAGGCCGAGGTCAAACTCTGGAAGTCGGCTGCTCACTGATGAGGTCAGATTTGCACTGATTCATGTTTCGTATGTATGCTCTCTTGTTTCCTTCTGTGTAGGAAATACTCGAGAGCGTGCTGGTTTTAAACCTCGACACTGGAGAAAAAGTTCCATTGAATAAAGCTGAAGAGAAAATTCCAATTTGTATCAACCCACTTTCCTTGCAAATTATGCGACGTACAAAGGAGTATTCAAGGTACGGTTGTGAATATTGTGTTGAAGTTTATGTTTGGATGACCCTGCTTTCCTACAGTGATTCTAGTCTGCACAAAAACACACACGCGAGCGACGAAGAGAGTGAGAAAACAGAAGACACGAAGGGATCAAGCAAAACCCTCAAAACGATTAAAGTTGTCACAAATAAGAAGAAGTAAGATACTGGTTAAGGTTTAAATCTTTTTGTAATTTTTTTTCACCCTTCTAGGCGGAGAATCAAAAGACTCATTGGTAAAACAGTTCACAAAATAAAATCTGTAGCTGATGAAGGTACGTCATTCCTATTATTAATGATGGGCGAAGATTCGGCTTCTGACTTCGAACTTCTACGAATATTGGCTAATCTCCGAAGCTTCGGCTTCGGATGAATAGAGTGCAATGCATACAAATAAAAAAAAATACATATATATATTTATATATATAAATAAATGAATAAATAAATAAAGCATTTAAAACTCTTGAGTGTTTATAATTTATAAAATAATACAATTAGTGAACTAATTGTATTATTTGACATTAATTCAGTTTACAACTAAATCCTTCTGAAGTTCTGAACGAATTATAATTTTTGCCTTTAATTTATTCGTGTTTGATTTAAGAAGTTATCAAAACAATGTAGATATCACGCGCATGTTTGCCGAGAAGGCTGGCCGTTGCGCATGTACTCATTTGAATTTAACTATATTTGTCTATTGGTTTAAACTTTAATGGAGGGGCAGGGCTTACAGGCATGTGGCGGCCAATACTGACCAATCATGTAGCAAAAAGCTTCAATTCTGCTCTTGATTGGTTAATAGCCTCGAAGGGGCGTCGGGAGTTGGAGCTGACTGGCATATATAAGGAAGAAATTGCTGTAATAGAGTGGGTATATATTCGGCTCTGTATTCGGCTTCGACGAATATCACCTTCGGCTTCGGACATTTCTGACAAATTCAATATTCGCCCATCACTACCTATTATGTTATTTGATTTTATATCTATATTTTTTTTTCTGCACAGTTTTTCACGGGGAAGCGAGTGAGTCAGAAGACGATGATACTTTGGACGAGAGAAGAATGATTAAAGTGCGAATCATTAAAAATAATTCTATTTGACAAATCTTTGTGTTTTCTAGGTGCGAGCGTCCAACAGTCACAAAGGACCTTATGACTTTGATCTACTTGTCCCAGTTCAAGATCTCGGGAACCAGCATAATGTACGTCAGGATGAAATGTGGATCGCAATTTAAATATTTGTTTATTTTTTGTTTGGTATTTAGGGAGCAATTTGGACGATGGAGTTCTCGCATTGTGGTCGACTGTTAGCGACCGGAGGGCAGGACAACCTCCTCCGTGTGTGGGTCCTTAAAGGTGCCTATGCTTTCTTTGACGACATGCGGCAGAAATATAATGAAGGTTTGTGAAACCCTTGTCTCACCGGTTACCATGCCAACCCCGCTTCATTTCCACAGCAACCAAAGCGCCTTCGCCAGCTCCTTCACAAGATAGCCTCAATTCCCACACAAATGAGCCAACTTCTGATTCGTCTTCTTCCAACTGCGAGGTACGTCCTGCGGTCTTTGTAATGTTCTCGTTTTGGAAAATGTCATTCTCAGCCTCCTGGAGCAAGCGGAGGAGGAGAGGAAGAGGAGTTGGACCACGCGCCCTTCATGAGGAAACCTTTCTGTATTTACAAGGGACACACCGCTGACCTGCTTGACATTTCTTGGTCAAAGGTATTCTAAAAAGAATCTAGTGAAATCGACATGAGTAAATTATTTTCTTCATAGAATTTCTTCATTTTGTCGTCATCAATGGATAAAACTGTCCGCTTGTGGCACGTGTCACGTAAAGAGTGTCTCTGTTGCTTCCAACATATTGATTTCGTCACCGCTATAGCGTTCCATCCGAAGGTAACATTTATCTTCCGCATGCTGTGCAATAAGGATTAATTGAATCGTAGGACGACCGTTATTTTCTGAGTGGCTCTTTGGATGGCAAACTTCGTCTTTGGAACATTCCGGATAAAAAAGTCGCTCTGTGGAATGAGGTCAGTGGAACGACAAAGCTCATCACGACAGCAAACTTCCTCCAAAACGGTCGCTTGGCTGTGGTTGGCACGTACGACGGACGCTGTATATTCTACAACACTGAGGTGAGTGCTGTACAGCGTGTGAGTGGATGTCAACTTGATTTACTCAACAGCAACTCAAGTACAACACTCAGATTAACGTCAAGTCAACCAGAGGAAGAAATCGAAGGGGCCGTAAGATCACAAGTGTGGAAGCTCTTCCCGGAGAGAATAAGGTTTGCATTGAGATCCAACTTCTCGGTTTAAATTCCCTCTTCTTCCAGATCCTAGTCACTTCAAATGACTCCCGTATCCGTCTTTATGACCTTCGAGATCAAACCTTGACTTGCAAGTACAAAGGTTGCGCCAATAACAGCAGTCAGATCAAAGGCAGCTTCAGGTTGGAGCAATTTTTCTGCTCATTTCTTCAAATTATTTCTCTTTTATCTGATAGTCACGATGGCAAATACATCATCTGTGGCTCTGAGGATCATTACGTTTACATTTGGAAAACGCAGCATGAGTTCTACAAATTTTCCTCGGCGCGCCGTGATCGCAATGACTACTGGGAAGGCATCAAAGGTACCGAGCAGCACAATCTCACCTTGCTGTGACCCTCTCCTCTTCTCTTTCAGCCCACAACGCAGTTGTTACTTCCGCTATCTTTGCTCCGAACCCTCGCTTGATCATCAAACCGCAATTTGAGTTCCTTGATTCAGAAGACCAGGAAACACCAGCCGTGCGTGGAGAAGTACTTGTCTCTGCTGATTACAACGGAGCAATCAAAATATTCATTAATAAGTTTAAACCTGGCTCAGGTTAAGTTTAAACCTGCTTCAGGCTAAGCTTATCTAGTCCCTGAGTCGTACTGTGAAAAACATGAGACATAAATTTGAAACCTGAAATGAGCAGAAATAAACATGAACTGTGATTTTGTTATGTAGGGAACATTTATAACTGTTCATTATCATTATTAGAATAATAACTTAGATATAACTTTGCAAATAACACTCACCAGCATCAGATTGTTCATAGTCACCATGTAGACCTTTCTTGCATATCTGTCCCATAGCTCTCTGCTCATTTGTTTAAAACAGAATTTTATTTTTTGTTGTTGTTGATAAATTTTTAATGGGCTATACATGTATGACAGCATGTAAAATGATGTATAGTTTATGTACTGTCCTTAGTCATGTATATAAGTTGAATTGATTGTGAGAACTATTACGTCATGCCGGAATATTGTTGTCTTCATAAAAATAAACAATATTTTACTTTCTCCAAACAAATTTTTTTGCTCATTTGGGAGACTTGTTTTTCAAATGGATTCTGATTTGGTGATGCCCTAGTCTGTTATTTTATCTGCTCATGAAATACCTTTACATGCATGTTGAAATACATAGTATTTCAGTTATTTTTATTTCCTTCAAGAAACTGAAGAGTTTGAATATTCAAATTATGCATGATACTTTTATTTCAAGCTTGAAATAATAAGATACAGCAAAATAGGGAGTAAACATTGATAGCGAAAACATGATAATGTGAATGTAGTACATAATACATGTGCCATGCAGTGAAAGTGAGAGAATCAGATAGTGACAAGAGAAAAACTATTTATGCTTCATTTGAATATACTTTATAAATGATATTATATTACATTTATAGGAGACCCCCAAAAAAGAAGAAATAATATGAATACAAAACAGGTTGGTGTAAAAGTACATTTGTATTATAAGAGGGAAAACAAGATAATAAATCATAATCCAATTGTTCAGGGATACTGAGCTGTCTGTACACATCATGCAAGTGAATCATTTTATTTTATTTTTATTTTTTTAGAAAAGATAAATCCTCAAATAATATACCCACAATTAAAATGAGAACAAAGAAACCATAAAGAACATAGATATAAACTGGAAACTGGAACTAAAAATAAACAAACTGGAATAACCATCCAAACAATAACCCCTACCACCCCCCTTCCCTAAAACAACAGAACACAATGATAAGCAAATAAATAAATAAATAAATAAATAATTAAATAGATAAACAAATAAATGAATAAACAAAACACAGTAAGTAAATATATATATATATATATATATATATATATATATATATATATATATATATATATATATATATATATATATATATATATATATATATATATATATATATATATATATATATATATATATATATATATATATAAAATAAATGAAAATAATAAATATATAAAAATAATAACTATATAAAGACAAATGACTCAAAATATGCTACACCAGTACATCAGCGGACCGACCAAAAATAACATCAGCACTTACTTAGACTAGCGGCTCCCCACCACAAATCTATTCCCTGACATTTTTTTTTGTTTTGCTGCCAATTTAGCCACTCCAATCTGTGAGGCTACCTTCTTTACATTATCTTCTAGACTTCTATTGAGTTGATCCCGCCCTCTTCACCACCTATCCATTTTACGCCCAGATACTTTGCTTCTGCTCTTTCTCCTACTCTTTTTCCCTCTCGCCTTCTATATCCTGTTCAAATAATATTTGTACAGTATATTATACTCCATATATACCCGCTACCATAGACTTCTATTCATTGACACCTCGACTTGACTACACCATTTTGAAAAGATATTTTCACGCAGCTGGTCTATTAGACAGTTGGGCAAAACCTACTACAAATCCTTCTCAGAGCCCAATAAAACGATTACTAGTATCAGATCTCAAGTATCAATGAATTGAATAGTAAAATAAGATGTATTTCCTTATAGAACAATGCCAATTGCCACCATCATCGATGGAAATTCACCAATATAACAAACAAAGGCTAGGATAAATAACCTAACTTTGACCTGTCGAATTAACATATACAGATGCTGGATCATGATAAACCGATATACAGATCATGGACCATTAAAATGGATGACACAATAGCAGTGGACAAAAATTATAGACATCACACATCTGCAATAATTGGGTCATCATAACGTCCAATCAGCAAGTTCATAATACCTAGTGTTCATCTGACCAGCTGACCAGTGAAATCAGCTACTGCGTTATATATGAATCTTTACATTCTCACAGAATCTCTTATAATGTGACCTTATGCAAGGAGTGCATAACGCAAATTGTTTATTTGTACACGTTCGTTGTGCACGGATTATGAACTCAAATACATAAGGGTGATTGGCTGGCAGACTCACTGAGTGGTATAATCCCATATCATTCAATCGATGACACACGAGTGTTTAATCCCTTCCGTTTAAGAAACGGCTTCAGTTGCTTGAATCCTGCATAACTCAATGATTCATCATGATGCCACCGCGATGTAAATATCCTCAGTTGATTCAGCAATTCAACCATTCTGCACATGTCAGGAACCACACTGTCCTCAATCTTCAAAGGCAATAAACGTAGAATCTCCCGGCGACGACAACCGGCAAGTGCTTCGAATAACTTTCGAAATGAACATTCTGCAACAGAGCCATAATGATGAATATCAATATTCAATTCCTGCAATTTGTGCCATGAGC
>KB305274.1:60121-94436 GCA_000328365.1 Capitella teleta | reverse complement strand
AGATTTGGGAGATTATAACATTTATATGTTTAATGGCCTATGATCTGTCAGCGAAGCGTCGAAGCAACATGATCATCGAGTGCATTGAGTTTAAGACTATAAACATTTGGGCGGGGCTAAATATGCATGCATGTGAGTATTCATTGCGTCTGAAAGTGGTTGCAGTTGAGGACTTGCGAGTGAGTGACCGAGAACTCATGCTCCCTAGCATGAGAGGGCACTGCATGTCAATGTGGTCATGCTTGGTTAACAGCACGTGGAACCTGACCGTCGATGCATCGACGGTCAGGTTGCTTCGAGGCGTCGGTGACAGATCATAGGCCATTAGGCGAAGTTCTCACAAAGATGACATTGATAAAAAGCTGTCGTTCAGAACAGAATCCAAACGACACGGGGACGTAAAACTGTCGATTTCCTCATTTTGTTCAATTTGTTTCCTGTCAGTATTTCCTCCAAACTGCGCATCTCTTTCTCGGTTAGATAGATAGATAGATATTTTATTTCATGAATGGAGCACATTCAAAGGACTACCCCTTAGGCCATGGGGCCTGTCAACCGGAGCCGGGACAGCCCTATAAGCATTACAATAATTGCAGAAATCTAGCGAAATCTCCAAACTTTGTAAGTTTTGTAGCTGAGCGACAACTGTGAGAAAGCGACCAAAGTGTCGTATCCATGGCGACGATGTCTTCAGTGAGACACTCTGCAGATGTAGGTTCAGCAATAATCGATGCAACAGTGAAGTGCATCCGTCGTCAAGTGCATAACAACGAATCAAATGAAACGAGCTAGGTGAGGGGTTTGTCCAAGGCGGCCTCCATTAAATATGAATGCAATGGTTTAAGCTCATTCAATTGAAGTCCATACAAGTCGTCGAATGAAAACCCTACTCAGGGATTTCCCGTGTGGGGACCTGAACAACAGGAGGCCTTTGATGCACTTAAAACTTCTCTGATGCAATCTCCAATACTTGTTCATCCTGATGTTTCCCAACCTTATATTCTTTACACTGATGCCTCGAACAAAGCCGTGGGTGCTATCCTGGTCCAGAAAGATAACGAAGGTGTTGAACGAGTCATTAGCTATCTCTCTCACAAATTGTCTGGAGCATAATTGAATTGGGCGACCATTGAAAAGGAAGCCTATGCTATCTTTACTCATTAAAGAAATTTCATGCTCATATATGGGGTGCCAAGTTCGAAATCCATACCGACCATAAACCTCTACGAAGTCTCTTCCAGTCCGAGATCAGATCATCGAAACTCCGTGTTATCGAATTAGATACTGGCACCGTAGTCCGTACAAATCACAGAAATGTGTAAGAAATCTCAGAGAGTAAACCTTATGATGAGATAAACCCCCTTCCGCCGTTAAATAACCAATCAACTTTTGATTTTGTTAGTTCGGAAGCCAAGCTAATTCCTGTTGTTGTATAATCTTACCTGCCCAAGTGTACACCTAGGAGTCTTATTAGACCAAGCAATGATCAACCAAATCTTACTACGCCTAGTATGCCAATTCCCGCCGTATCAGCAGCAATTGCTCCTTCGATTATATTTCCTTTTATGACTGGTCCTCTTGGATTATGATGATATTGACCTCATTTCACTGCCAAGATATAGGCAGGTTATGGTTGTTGTTTGATGAATTGAATGACTAACTGATTATTTTGAAGTTTTTGACGACCCTCTCAGCATTCTGTTTGTGTTTTGAAGTCCCAGTGAAATCAACAAAGGCCATTTTTCCATCCCATTTGACGCTAAATCCAATTCCAGAGCAGATCGTGCTCCGGGCAAAGTGCAAAAGGGATATTTGACTATGAAAATCATATATTGTAAGTGAAAGTAGCGTAGTACACGTGTAAAGCCAGTGTACATAACTAACACAAGTGAACAAGCTGAGCATATAATGAAAGAGAGCATCTGATTGGTCACAGCCTCGGAACGCTAAAGAGCATGGAGCAATCACACGCACTGTCACGCAGCCTAATAAGAGGACAACGAGAAGTTGAGCGTGAAACGGAGCTGCAGGTATATTAATATTTTTTAATTACAGATATTTATGAAAACCGGATCCAACCGGAGACTTATGCAAAACCGGATTTGGAGTATAAAAAAAAAAAAGGAGTCTCCGGGTCGAAAAACGGAGTGTTGGCATGTATATATGCTTCAATGCATGCGGCGCTGACAAATCCCCTGTTTTGACGTCACAGCTCTTCTGCGGCTGCATGATCGGCGCTGCGGCTGCGCTGCGGCTGCGCTTCGGTGAAATTGTTGGCTTTCAAAGTAGCGTCAAGCGCTCGATCAATACACTGAGTTAAGTTTTAAAATTTGGTGGATACATTTGCAATGCACTCAGCTTCTCGATTGGTGATGTAAGCATTATTCGGTCTGATACGGCTGGACCCCCATCTTTGATATTTATGATGAGTTCTATATACAGACAGACCTCCTCGCTTTTGCGGTATGTCAATCAAGCAGAAATGAATATTGGAGCCTACGAGTTCATAAATACGCAACTTCATAAATTATAAGCATCATTCATTCGATAATTCAATGTTTATGTACCCCATATAGGCCCTATACATCAGTGGCGTATTTAGAAAATCACCGAGGGGGTGGCCAAAAGTTAGTCATCCTTACGATCATATCCGATGCATCAATCAGTTATGGGCGCTGCAGCTTCCATATAATGTGCATATTAATGCATAATATTATATCTTGTTTGCAGGCCTGCATACCAGTGACTATTACGTAATACAGTAGGCCTACTATAGATCATCCATCCACGTACTGTTGTACTTGTATACCGGCACTAGTATTCATGTATTTATGCTTTCCTTCACATATTACGCATAACTACTACTAGTATATAGTACTAGAATGTGCATTTACAAAAATTAAAAAGTACAATTTTTTTTCCTCTGCTGAGGATGAGGGGGTGGCCATCGCCCCTACGCTCTTAGGCTAAATACGCCACTGCTATACATGTAATTATATGCCTGTTAATAATTTTGGTAGAGAATATGATTGTGTAACGGACAGCATACTAGTAATTATAGCTGCCCCCCTGTGAAGAGCAGTAGTTGAACGTGCGAAGGCGGTTGTATCATTCGGGTTACTTTGGTAGAGATTATGGTTGATTTATGGCAAGAATTGGACTCCTTATTCGAGGATGTTTGCCAACTAAGCGCCCCGTCCCCTCCTCAAATCCTGTGTACGCCCATAAAATTGCTAATTTAAATCCACCATACATGACCATCCCTACTGTTCACGAGCTTGTAATGTTTTTATCAGTAACATTTGCGGATATATTCAATTCGGTCTGATTGGGCAAATTAGCAATGTCGTCTGCTCGTGAGCAGTTCTCATAAATTTCATAACGCACTTTTTAAATGCCTCAGAAGTGCGTTATGATCAACAAGGCATTGCAAGTTCAAGGACGCCAGGTGAAGATGGCCGAGAGGTCTACGCGCAGAATAAGCAGGCTCTAAATTCTGTTGTCAAATGAAGCATTCGGCCTTTCTCTGTGAGTGTTTGTGAGATCTGTACATCAATTTTCACTCATGGGTTAATTAGGTCTGTGAAATTCTCTCCCAGACAATCCTTGTTCAGTTGTTTGGGGTGTTATTCGTTGACGAATCTCCGTCTCAAGTTTCAGTAAGTTGAGTAACCTGGTAACTGAGTCCCAGCTAATCTCGTTCCAAGACTCCTAAACTCCCCCACAGATTATGGCTATATGGAGTTAAGTCACTGCGGGCAATGATCACTCACTGAGTCAGAACTAACTGATTCCACAAGTGTAACTGATCATTGATTCATTGTTATGGGTTATCAGGTTTTGCATTTATGCAAAAGGATATTCTGTCACACTTGCGGGATTAAATAAATAAATGATGAAGTTTAGAGATTGATGATATACAGGGCTCGAAATAAGACTCAACTACTTGCCAATGGCAAGTAAAGAAATCCCTGGCGAGTAAAAAACTAATCAAGAATGATCGCCAGAGGACGAGTAAAAATGTTGCCCTCCAAATAAAATGTATAAAGCTGATATCTTTTCCACCCCAAGCAATGCTCAATTCCCATTTAATAAAATTTTAAATTGAACTCTGCAAGCCCATGCATGCAAGCGCCTAATATCATGCAGTCATGTTAGAAGTAGCCCACGCCATATAACGCCAGATGAGACGTTATATAGTTATAGTCTGTAAAACTAGACCTATATATATATAGCAGTGGTTGATGACTTTATGAATCATTGCTTCCATCTTCCACTTGCTGACATAACATCTGGAGTCAGCAGTTGATCTTAATCCATACTCCGAGGTGCAAGTTGACGCCACTTAGTTAACGCTGTAGCCGAATATTTTTATATAATTCTTTTTAAGAACCTACTAATGGTCGATCAAAGGATCGGCGGCGTCGACAGGTCTGTGTGTTTTCCCTTGTAATTTTCATTTGTTGGCTGTGTTGGTTCTCCTAATACATTGCCACTTTTAGGTATTCATTTTTATAGTAGCGGTGTCTGTACCACTCACTTCATTAAAGGGATGGGGACCAATCATGGCAAGCCTTTAGCTGACGTTTGCCTCCTATACTTCGTAATGGAAGTCATTCTCCCATAGGCGCAATGCTAACCCCAATATTCGGAATGGATTATTTCCTTACGCTTGCATCCAGGCATGGTGTTTTTGGCACGGAATGTTATCAATTGGGGCTATGAGTCAATAGAACATCACTTAAAATTCAGTTCCCCTTCCCTTTAAGTTCATTTGTCACTTCTGCGAAGTATGCAGCAGTACTACCTTATGAGCATTGATAATGACAGTTTGAAGCACATGCCACCATGTCTATAAATAAATACAATGATAAATATTATTAAAGATTAGCAGTCAAGAACTAGAACTTATTTTTATGAAAGTGCAGAACGTTTCTTAGAATTCTTTGAAAATCTATTTTGTTATTTCAAGATTCTTAACTTTTTAACTACTAATAACAAAGATTAGCCAGTTGAACATGTTATTACGATGCTCTGATTGAATCATTATTCATTATGATAAAACCTGACGTTGAATTAACATTGATTCAATTTGTATTTCAGCCGTGCTGCTCTGAGTGACCATCCGTGATGGGGAACAGCAAATCGCACTGGAGCACCCCCACGGGCAGCAGGGCCCCCCCGTGCGCCCTCCTGTTTGAAGCCATAAGTGAGGGGCGTGAGGAGACCATGCATCTACTGGCCTCTATCAAAGGTGACCCTTGCTCTCCCTTGGTCTCCTTTCATCTCTCTTTTTTTTCAGACGTCAGGCAGGTTCATGACGAGAAGGGCACAACGCTGCTGCATGTGGCCGCAGAGGCCGGCAACAGCGACTGCGTCAAGTACTTGCTCTCGCTCTGCTGTGACCCCAACACCAAGGATCAGGCCCTCTTGACGCCTCTTCACTTCGCGGCTGGTGCTGGCAGGAAACGGTGCATCCGGCTGCTGTTGAGGGCGGGCGCCCTGAAGAATGAGCGGGACATTTGGGGCTGGAATCCCTTGCACAGAGCGGTCATCAACCACCATTTTGAGACGGCAGAGATCCTCATGAAGGCCGGCTGCAGCGTCAATCAACCGGACGAGAACAAGAGGGTTGTGCTGCACGTGGCCGCCTCCTACGGCCACCGCTTGCTGCTCAGGCGTCTCATCAAGTCAGGCGCTGACGTCAACTGGCAGGACGCCAGGGGCAGGACTCCGCTTTACTTGGCTGTTGTCTGTCGACATATGCACATAGTTGAGGATTTGTGCCGTCGTTACAGATGCGATCTGAACCTGCAGACGACCAGTCACATCACGGCGCTGTCTCTTGCGGCGCAGAAGGGCAACGAGGACTTTGTTCGCTTGTTCCTCGACTGCGGAGCTCACTGCTCCAACGCCCGCAACGAGCGTGGGGACCCGGTTCCTTTGGAGTCAGTTCTCCTGCGTGCACTCAACCGCGACGGCAAAAAGTTTGGCCAATACTTGCAGATCGCTCGCTTCCTCCTGCAGGCGGGGGGTGAGCCCCCATCCCCCCAGAGCTTCTACCTGGCACTGCGTCACGCCCAGTCAATGTCTGCTCATCACGAGGAATCATCGCGCCTCATTCATTTGCTGTTTGTGGCTGGCGTGCGCCCGGAGGTTGTGAATCCGAATCTATCTGAACATTGTTACGCTCCATGTGTTCAATTCTGGTTCAAACATTACCTGCAGTCAAGCATTCCTCTGAAGGAGTTGTGTCGTAGGGTCATTAGGCAGCAGTTGCATCTGAAATACAAGAACGTTGTCTATGGTGCCAAACACCTCCCCATCCCTCGCCTACTCAAAGACATAATCTTACTCAACGATATCTGATCTGTTTGTCTAACAAGCAAGAGATATGCACTGGTTACTTGTGTCAAGTGAAATGGTATTGTATTATTCTGTATTGCATTTTAAACTCGTTCTTGAAATTTTTCGTTATTCAAAAGTTGGCTGAGTATTAATTATACTCAATGCATTAATTACAACCCTCTGTTGATTGGGCGTGAATTGATACAGAGGGTCCTTCCAGAAACTGAGCAAATTTGAGATGAATGAAGAGTGTTATACAGACGGTGTTCATATCATAGATCATAATCTACTTGCATGCGACTGTGTACTGAGATTCTCGTACGGAGTCAAAACCCATTTCATATTAACAATGTGCTTTAGTTTAATTAAAACTGTAAAAAAATTTTTTTGAGCTATGATTGATTGAAGCTCACTTTACCTCTGCTATTTACACTATTGTACAGTGTATTCTCAATATTAGCTTCAAGTACATGTGCACTTAAACGCATGATTTGTGTTAAGCCAAAAATGTCCTCACTCATTAAGAATATTTTGTGACAATAAACATGATATACATGTTCATCGGCATTGAGATGTTCACAATTACCAGGAAAGAAATTTTATTTGAATGGAAAGTTTTCCGGTCTCTGGCTGTTCTGGCGCCCGAATCACCCAAAGAAGCTTGCGAGGAGCTTCGAAACCCAATCTTGCTCTTGTCATTCACATAATTGAATAAAATAGAAGTATTTCATGTTACTAGGTTGTAATACTGATGAGGTTGCCTCACATACAGATTGGCCTTAAAATCCCTTTTATCTGAATTGGTGAGTAAAAGGTCAAATGATATCCTCATGAACCCATTCATTATAAGGTCATTTAAGAGTTCACAAATATTTCATAAACAGATTGAATTAATGGAGATCGATTCCAAAACAAATTTTCCTCTGTTATGAATAAAATGAAAAAACTGATAAACAAAAATTCCATGAAACGTAAAATATTTTATTTTATAATGTACTTCAAGTGGATTTACCATAAAGATATTATTGATGACAAACATCAGTATATTCAGTGACAATGAAAAGCTCCGGATTGAGAATTTTTTTTTGCTGAAAACAGCGAACATTAAATAAAATGAAGTCGTTTTTTAACAGTTTCATCAGCAGAACATTGAAGGAAGGGGTCCATTTGGAAGACTCAGGATTCAAGATAAGAGCTAGCACCACAGTTTGAACCATGAAATCCTCACTTAAATATGATTTGCAACTTTTAAATAACAGAATATCACACTAATAGCTGCCCAATTTTTATGTTACGCAGAAATAAAAATAAGATTTTGCATCAAAGTTTAAATTACACTCAGAATCAGCGAGTAGATTTCTGTTTTTGCATCAGCATCGCTAAATGCTCTTTTGTTTGCTTGTGCTGTGGATCCAATTCTAATGTCTTGCGATATGACGTTTCTGCATTCCGTAGTTTTCCCCAACGATGATACAAGACTCCTACAAAGAAGCCCCGATAAGAAAAGAGGGAAAAAAACTAACAACATACAAACCAAGATTAGCGTGATATGAGGCAGAGAGAGGGTTCAGTTGAATGGCAAGGAGAAAGTGTTTCTCACTCAGCTCAAAGCGAGAAGCTTTTCCAAGAGCATTGGCATAATTATAATGAATATACGGCTCATCCGGGAGATGTTTCAACGCTTCTTCAACCACAATATCCAGCTCTGGCATACGACCTTCACAAAAATCAGACTGACACTGCGCTTCAAATGTTGAGCACTAACCAGAGTTATCCAGAAGTAAAATCATGTTTCCCCACGCAGATAAATGTTTGGGTCGCAACAGAGTAGCGTTCCTCCATGCGGCTAATGCTTCGTTCGGCTGATTGGTTTCCAAATACTAAACGGCCAAATTGCATTATTGTCACCCCTGGTACAAAGACTCACCAGATTGCCTAGATTGTAAAAGCAGTCAGGATATCTACGCCGATGCAAGAGAGCAGTCTTGTAACTCCTCTCAGCAGCTGCTGTCTTCTTCAACGCTGCTTGTACGATGCCTAGATTCATCCATGCCGCTGAGAACGACTCTCTGTTGAACATAGGATGGTTATATCCATGAAGCAGTAGATTTCAATCTACCTGATGGCGGTGGCCCTCAGTAACAGACTCTCTGCTTCGACTAACTCTCCTTGGTCTTTCAAGATGTTGGCCAAGTTATTCATGGCTTGGTCATACTCAGGATGAAGTCTGTAAACGCTTGCATTGTACATGGGCAGCGTTAAATGTGAAACAAACACACACCTTATCGCCTGTCTGTATTTCGCAATAGCGTAATCATTATTACCGTGATCAGAGTGTATTTTACCGATGTTATAATGCACCTAAGACAGACATAAAACATGGCTGCAAACAGAGAAAGGAAGTGATTGGTACTCACCTTTGCATTGAGGGGACAGACATTTGCGCCAGAGTCAAACAACAGGCGCTCACTTCTCCATTCGAGGGATCTCTGAACACTGCGCCCAAAATTAAGCAGCAGGAGAGCATAGACACAAACTAACATCAGCTGTGGAATTTGATGAAATAAGCAATCAACACTTGGAGAAAACAGAAGTACCGTGCGATTAAAACGAGAACACAGCCAGCAGAGGCCAATGACCAGAAGCATGGTGAACCCAGCACTGGGCAAGTAGAGAACGCGCTCTGCGATCACAAAACCCACTCGAAAAAAAAAATTAGACGCTGGCAGAAAAGGAATGAGCAGCATAGCAAGCGACAGCTGCAGACATCTGCAAGAAAACAGCCACCAGTTAGGAAGCTCCAGGTCAGAGAATGAAATGCTAACCTCTCGTGATGTCGGGGTGGATGGCTCAATGCCCGCCACACCAGAGCGGTAAACCCAGAAAGGAAAACCAGTGTTGCTGTGTTACGAGGGTCAGTGATGCTGTTGATGACCGGTACGCAACCCATTGACCAGTCAAAACAGAGCCAGTGAGGCAAGATGAGGAGCCAGGCGTTGATGCAGTACAAGTATGTGTAATTCAGCGCCTGTGTTGAGATCACCAGAGAATGACATAGCTTAAAGAGGTTGAACATACTCTGAGGAAGCGACTTTCCACAAAGGAATGTGGGTTGTCCACTTTTTGGAATTCCGGTACAGAAGACCCCATCACAATGAATCGTGACGACAGAATGAAGACTCCCGTCAGAAGGAGCGTGAGATGTCTCAGGAGGAAAGATGAGGATGAGGATGAACGGAGAGCCGGAAGCTGGAAGGAGTAGATTAAGAGAGTTCTCGGTTGAAACACATGTGTGTCCTCACCTTGAGATTGTTGTTGTTATTGTTTGTGATTGTGGATTGTTTCGACCGTAAAAACCCCAAAAGATCAAAGCGACTAACGCTGATGACATCATAAGCACTGCAGAGACCCTGCAGTGACGAAAGGTTACACACAGACCTCCTAATAACGTATATCACTGACTAGTACGGTGATGCCTTGTTCTTTGAAGAGAACTGAACAGATGGCAAACATCATGCTGGGTAAGAGATGAAGACTAAATCCTGTGGGTATCAATTATGACATGTGCAACACAGACGACACGCACGGCTATACATTGACACACCTTGTGAACATGCAACGCTGTAGAAATAAAAAGACAACAAGAAGCAGAGACTGCACATGAGGTCGGCGCGACCAACCACGCCTGCAACCTGAAAATCGACTCAAGCAGCTAGACGTACACCTAACAAAGGCCTTCTGAATACTCACGCTCTCCGTATGAACAGGACACACTGCAAACAAGAGGGCGGCCAAAAATGCGGCTCTGCTGTTGTGGGTTGCCGAGGAGAAGAGAATTGAGAAGATCGGAAGGAAAAGAGCTGAAACGATGCCGTGCAAGATGATGTTGGTGACGTGGAAGCTACGCGGGTTAAGGCCTGACGCAAGGAATGCGTTCAACCTGCAGAATAACATTAGGCGCCGATCTTCAGCAAAGAACAATTCAAGTCATCACCTGAAGGTGAGGATTGTGAGTGGGCGGTAGCTCTTGTGGCTCAGATTGGAAGCAATGTCGTTCCCCCAGAAGTCGTGGCGGAAGATCTCAGAGATGGAGATATCTTCAGCTGAGACATCCTTATTGTTGAGCAGAGCTTCTGAGTCATCAAACACGAAGTCTGCGTCATGGGTGACGACGAAGGAAGTAACAGCCACGATAAACACAACAGAGCTCGCAACATGGGCACTGAGAAGGGGAAGGGGGAGATGGGCATCCCAGGGGGAAGGCTTGCGACTGCATGGCTGCATCACCAGCGCTCGGCCCTGGGGATCAAAGAGGAAAGTGATCAGTGTATGAATGAGTCTGATTGGTATCCTGACAAGATCAATGGCCTCAGGAAGTTCCTCAGTGAGGAAGGCTACAATCGTGGAGTTCAACTGAGATCCAAACCTTTTGAAATCCAGTGTAAAAGTCAGGCGGTGTAATCAATTGACGAGTATTGTAATCGAAAGTTGTTCAACAGGCGAAGACTCCAAACATATTAACTTCACCAGTTCACCTGATCCAGGTACGCAACAACTTCGGTTGAAAGAAAAATCATAACGCACTTCATCGAAGCAGTAGTTCCACAATTTGTTAGATGTTTCTTGTTTCAGAATTCATTATACATTGACATACAGTACTTACTTATGCGTGCCTTGCGAGGACTAATTCCCTGCCTAACATAGCAACTTCTTGCGGACCCTGACGGTGAGCGGGAAAGTGTAGGTTCATTCATCCAGTGCATACAGCTCACTCAGCCTCGACTGTACATCAGTGTACACTGTAGGCCTACAACAATATGGATAGTCGGATAGTCCATAGATCTAATGGATTTAAACACACAACGCGAGATTCAGCTGTGCATCGATGCTCCTTCAAGGTCATGATTAAAGACACTTGTGTGTATACTATACCCTGTATACTTGTATAAGCGTGTTGATCGTAAGAATTATTGCTAAATACTATAGTACATGTACAGGTCGTACATGGAGCCTCCTAAATGGCACATAAAAGTAAAATTTCGTTTAAGGTATAACTTTATATACATGTATATACTTATAAATTACAGACCGACTGAGCACACCATTAAATTAATTGTGAACGGCTTCTTATAACATGTACTGATCTAGGCCTACCAAAAATATGATCCACCGGTGATAGGGATCAGCCATAGTATAGGGCTAGTACTGATCGAACAGAACGCCGAAACGTAATCATTTTAATTTTATGCAAACTTGGTTATAAAGCAATCACGTGTAGGGCCTACATGTACATGTAGGACTATTCTACGTTATTCTGTGCATTTCGCGATGCCTCGAGAAGTCTACTTTATTGATTTTACTTTATTGACTGATTGATCGTAACTGATTGTATCTGTATGTAACATAACACAGCGTTTAACTGAAATATACCACGAAAATCTGCCATTGGCTTTCAGTTTCACGGCGATATAACTCGTGATAAGCGCAGGCGTATGTCTTTACACATAACATACACTATTCTGTGGGCCTATAGACATTCTTGCCGCCATTTTGAAGAACCTTTCCAAGCCAAAATTCGTAGCCAATTGTCGCATTTATTGCATTGCTGTTTCCTAAATATCAATAATTATACACTGCATGTAATACTAATCTATTCGCAATCTCTTCGAGCTCGCCGATTTTGAAACACACACACAAAATCCGACCAACTGGCGTCGAATTTGCACCGAGTGCGTTATGATTCTCGTTCGCTTATGGAGCGCCTTGCACGTGTTCTTTGCGCAACTTAGAACAGATGAATCCAGCTCCACAATTTGAAACCCCTTGATCATAATTATTTGGAATCTCTATTACTATTGAGAGTCAATCGTACACTCGCATCAAATCTTTAGCTTTGACCAAATAGCTCAATGTATGCCGCCGATATGCACTAGCCGCCGATTGGATGTTTAGCCAGCCGCCGCCGATTGGTGCCGTCGGCCACCCGCTATTAGCCGATCACTGCCATCAGGGGCTCTTCAATTCGATTATTTTAAGTTCATTATTAGAAGAAGTTATCATTTGTGCAAGTCTTTATTGTGTTTATTGTTTATATAATTGCTCTCTGAACTATCTGTTGATGATTTTATTCAGTTTGCTGCATTAAAATTAATTTAATGATTTATGCCCTACTGTATGTATGCCCATACATAATTATACGAGGGTTGCCCCAAAATATAACGGCCTGACCTATGATGTGCAGAATACTTACCACGGTAAATGTAAAAAAAAAAATTCTTCACGAGTACTTGAAGATCACTGGTTGTTGGCTTGCCTGCTTATACATTTCAGAAATCAGAGGCCAAAAATAAATTGCATTGGCCTCTCTTAACACTTGGTTCATTACACTGTTTGTCTAGATGTATTGCTTTTGTTGGTCTGAAAAATTAGTGAAATTCTATTATTTTATCTGCAATTGGTCAGAGGTTGCACAACAATTGCAAACCGAGACATAAAAAAAAACCCGATATTTTTCCATTCAAGGTCCTGATGCAACAACTCATTCGGTTCGCCATCCTCTTTCTTCTTCTTACTTGTTCCTCTAATTGCTTCCTCTTTCCGCTGCATATATCATTTGCTTGCATTATAAAGTTAATTGGAACCTTGCTGAATTTGCGTTCGCAGTCTCTACTAACAAAGTGATGATGGTGATACACGATGTTCATGGGTAGAAAGTTTATGAAACGCTCTAAATGTCTTGAACTTGAGTATAGCAAGAGTTAAGTGGGATATCATAGGATTCGGAAATCGTCCAATCTCAAAATTACCACACTAGTACCACATGTAAAGAGTAGTGCATGTTTATGTTAACTAATGGCATCATTATACGTATAGAACGATGCTATTATCCCCCCGACGGTCGTGCGAATTACGTTATGTCATGAGCATGTAATCTGCCGCTTATTATATGAATATTATAATATAATATTACATTTATTAATATCATATTAATTCTCCTCCTAGCCCATACCACAAGAGCGCAATTACCTACGCTGACTTCTCCTGCCTTTTTCAACTCGCCGTCTAAACGATTGCAAGGTGATGAATGAGAATTCAGAATTTTCCCTCTAAACTGTCACCGACTTCACCGAGAGGAATAAATTAAGATTTTTTTATGATTGTGATAATTTAGTATAATTATTTTATCATCGTAATTAAAATTTATTTTACGGAAGGAGTTAATGCGCTCACCTGAGCTTCGTACGCCCAGGTATATCATATCAATTGGAGCGTAGAATTTCACTCTGTTATATTAGCTGGCAAATATTTCTCTTTCTCTTGTAATAATTTGGCATGTGAAGAAGCGAGCGTTGAGCATGCGCAGACAGACGCCAAAACGCCAGACTCTCCTCGGTTGGAGCCATTAGCCGTGATATGCGAACTCCGTAGATAAAGATCTCAAGGCATTTGATGATGGATACGGTTTTGAAGTACTAGAAAATGCTTTTAAAAGGTTATAAAATGCTTTAGTTTCATCGTGAGCATTGCGCACTTTGCGTGAGCGCCGCCGCCTGTCGCGGTGGGCCCCTCATCCAGCCGCGTCTAGCCGTGTTGACGCGACGAACGATCGCTTCTTGTGAGGAAACGAGAGGGCGCGAAGCTGCGGCTGCCTCCGAAGCCACGAGCGGCTGCGACGTTGCTAGCAGCCAGCGTCTCCCGCGTCTCCCACTCAGCAATGCGACGTTGAAACCGCGCTAGCAGACATTGGCTCAAAACAAGACTGAAACATTAGCTTATCTTGCCGCCGCCGCCGCCGCCGCCGACTGAGGGAAGTATGCCACAGGGTGCTTCTGTGTGTCTGCACGGCCGCGTATCAGCAACATCCAAACTCTGGACTTTGTCTGCTGTCGTCTTCTTCGTCTGTTTCTCGTTCTCTTGCACCCGCTGTCAGCTCGCAGGTAGGATGCACGCTTTTGCAATTATTTTATAGTTGAATAATGGAAAATTTCAACGATTTGCATCGAAATTTGTTGGGATATAAAATAACCAGAAGAGTTATACTTATAACACAGAGTTCAGACCAAAATTTACCTAAAGGTATTTATTAATATTATTTATATGTGCCATGATACTCATGCAGGTCGACTTAGAAGATAAATTAACATACACATTACATTACGGCGATTATTATATTTATTCGCTTACGTTTTGATTTATTTATTACAATACAATAATTCACGAAATGAATATAATATTCATAATTTCTTTTGAACCACGATAAAAATACAGCGAAATGAAAAGAGAGTGGGTCTGTAGTATAGTATATATTATACTAGTAGTTAACATGGTATCGACAACTTACAATCTCTGTTGAATAGAGATAATAAATTTGTCTCTGAGTGTACATAGCTTCTTTAATTTACGGTAACTCCGGAATGGCACACTGGATGAACACGGCATTATCACGTATTGAAACTGTTTACATGTATGGTTTTAGTTAATAAACTTTTAAATTTTGACGTTATCATTAGCTTCAGTAATTCGTTTCAATTCAGTTGATATTATTACTTCATTTTTTTATCTCTCTCTCTCTCTTTCTTCAGATTTCACGCGATGCATTTTCATTATAGATATTTTTAATCATTATTTTGTTTGCAATTGCAAGTAGATATTGATTACTAATATTCAAGTGTTGTATCGAAATATTCATCAATGACATCTCTTTTTCTCTTGTCGAAATTCAGCCAGCCACACAAACTGTCAATCTTCCTTCATAAGTTGCTTTGAGACGTTTTTGAGAAAAACTAATCTCAACTCAAGTTACGAAGAAAAACCAACATTTGATCAAACGAATCAAATATTGAACTTCGTTCTAAGCAAGTGTAGTCGAAAATGTGTGAAGTCCTTCTCCGCGCGGATTATTGGCAAAATCAAATCGCGCTTCACACAAGACATTCGACATTTTTAGCTCCGTCTGTAAAGTTTAAAGTGCCTGAAACTCAAAATTTGAAAACCTTTAATTTTGATCAAATTGTATTTATTTCTCTCTTCTTTTACTCCAATATGAGTTTTTCGAGTTCTGACGAGCAGATTGTCGCCGCCACCTTTAATGACGTCACAGCAGTTACGTCATAATTTGAAAGACTTCAATGAGGCGAGATATTCTAATGGTGTCGGCAGTCCATTATCGCCCACTTTTCCGGTTTTAGCCTCTTTATCCAACAATGACAATTAGTCGATTATTTAAGGACGAACAATTGCACTGACTTTAACTGCACACACTCTGATGACGTCACTGAGCAATTCCCATGCACAATGTTTTATTCATAATCACGTTTTCTGTTAAAACAAACTCAATGGTATCAGTAAAACATCATAAAACTACTTTTACTTCACGTGTAGGAACAATTGCAAGATGTGATTTCGAGTCCGGATCGCCGGTTCTGATTCCCGGGATTTCTGACGATCCGTGCATCTCTTGTACCTGTGAGGTGAGTGAGTTGATGCGTTATTTTCATTCTCTGTGAATTGTTTTGGTAAGCATAATATGCAATATGGTATGGCTCTACATTGCCTTTCTTGCAAGCCACCACTCAGTCTCTCATATTACCGCCAATCCAATGAATTTTAGAATGAATCCAACGAGGGTCAGCCTGGTCACTGGTCGGTGTGTTTCACTCTCTTTGTCCCTTGGACGCCGCCAATAGCGCGAATGAGCACTACGGCCACTGAATGCAGTGAGTAGGATTTAGAGCCAAATGCCGCAGTCAAAACATTGCTCTTCAAAGCAGAAGAGGGGGCACTTGAGCCTTCGAAGCATCGGTCGGATTAAAGAGGCCAGTTTTATATTCATGATGTATTTAGATAGCGAGGCCTTATCGCACGATAAGAAACAATTAACTTAATAGCACAATGATGACGACTTATTGCGATATAATGGCCGCCCTTCCATTTTGTGTAAAGATCGGCGGCGCCGCGTTTCCATCAGCGATCTCATGCTATGCCAAACATTCCTATCTTGATTCTCTGCCTAATTGCGTCCTTATTACGGAGCTAGATTATCGTGTTGTCTCTCGTGCCGCAGTCAGGCGTACATTTGACGCATGCTGGCACACATCTCAGACCGTTCTCTTCGCCTTTCCATGCTGTGATTGCAGACAAGCGAATTATATGCATTATACTTGGTCAAACTGTGCAATTTTCTCTAAGCGGTCATCCGGCAGACAAGTGACCCTGATGATGATGATGATGATGATTCTCTCTCGCAGAACAAGGAGGTCATTTGCGTACAGGAGCAATGTCCGGATCTCCACGGATGCAGGGTCATCCCGTATGGAAAGCCTAAGGGGATGTGCTGTGACAGATGCAAAGGTGAATCAATCAATACCATTCACAATCACTTGGGTTATGTCATCATCTATTTTTGTCTTTTCTTCTACAAAATTCTCCACCGTTGGTTAAAACAAAAAAGTATTTTGTTTGAAGGCTATGAAACAAGCAACATCTATCTGTCAACGATTTTCTCACGTACCATTAAATTCAAATTATTAAAAATGTTTGTTTGATTACCGTGGCCTAGTTGTTTTCTTCACTTCAGTTCTTGGAACACCTCGATAACGAAAGTGAAACCTTGTCGCGTGTTTTCGCGCCCTTTGCGCTTGGTCTGTAAGCGGTTACCTAAACAGAAATCAGCTCCAAAGTCGGTTGCATTCCTACCGTGAATGACTCAGACGGGGATCCTGTTATGAGACCATACATCAAACGCAATGCAAACATGCCAATTGTATACTAACAACACACTGATATGCTTTGATACTGTCGTGGAAGAACCCCCCAACCAGATGTTATTAACTCTGTAATTTGGTACATTAATATATCAATGTCGTATTTCATATCACCACAATATGTAATTACCGTGTATGGATTTATATTTTGACGCAAACTGTTATTAGACGCCGAAGAAATAGAAGTTTCAGGTTTCAACTTTTATAGAAAAATTGTCGTCTAGTATTTCTATGGTGACATCGTTTACACCGCCTGATTGATGTCTTCTCTTCCTCCTCTTCTTCCTCCTCCTGTTCCTCCTCCTTCTGCTCTCTCTCCCATCTTGACCTCCTCCCCGTATAGGCTGCTTCTTCAGAGGTCGCCACTACCCAAGCAACACGACCTGGAAGGACGCTAAGAACCCGTGTCTGCTGTTCTCCTGCGTGGTTAAGTGCCTCTTCTGCAATTACATCTGATTAATATCTGAACTGATCCAGGCAGGCGTCTTGACAGAATCCGTCACGCAGTGCCACATGATGTGCAAGAACCCCTCCATTGTCCTCGGTCGATGTTGCCCTGTCTGTCCAGGTCAGTCAATTTCAATATTCAAGTAAGATGATCAGATGCACGCCTGACGGATCAGCCTCTGGTGCTGCGTGGGATGGAGATGGTGGAGGGGGGGGGGGGGTGATATCGTATGATTGCGCATTGTAAGCTGAATGCGAAATTGCGAAGACATCGTGGTACCGTGTAGTAAATATACATATAGCAGAAGAGTCGGTCTCGGAGGCCCATGTTACCCCACCAGAGGGTGCCTGGATGGCGTATTAGCGTAATATAAGCTTCCATCTGCAGGTGAGACTGTCTCCATCTAACTTCATCTATGAATTACCATAGCTTCACGCGGAACATAAACATATATTTATTATTTATTGAATGCAACCAAAGCAAGCACAGGGCAGTGCATGCATTATATGAGATGTTATTCAATTCTGACATAAAATAAGTTTGTTTAATTCTTTGTGTGGATGTCACGATCAACAAGCGATGATAAATGACTCGATTTATCCATTCACACCTCCGTGGCAAGTGCAGAGACACCCGATACCCTTGTTTGGCTTTTAAAAACGCCATTTAAGAGAAATGATACGCCTGCGGTGAGCGTGCTATTCGCTTTAGCTTGAGCCAACCAGAGAGCGAGGGGGTCCTTCGTGCTTTAGCACTTTCTTCTGGTTCACTTTTTCCTGTTTGGGGTTCAACTGATACTTGTATTGTTGTGTTGCAGGGTGTGAGTTGGACGGGGAGTTGTACGCGGAGGGCGACATCTTCCTTTCGCCCATTGACAAATGCTCGGTTTGTCGTTGTGAGGTAAGTCGTGGATGTACGGTGGCCTTCCTCACTGCCCACTCCCTCAGAACAGCACGGTGGCATGCGAGAGATACGCGTGTCCTGTTCCAAACTGCAGCAAGCGGCATCTTCGTTTCCATGACAACGCCACGTGTTGCGCTACGTGTGTCGGCACACGTAAGGTCTACGAGCCGCCTCGTGGGGCCTGCCTGTTCCGAAATAAGGTTCTCTTCAACGGGTCTTCCACCCACGTGGATAAATGTACGTTGTGTACATGTTTGGTAAGGACGTCTGACACATTTCTGGGCTGTATCGCCTCATGGTTGGTTTCTTGTTGGAGGCAGGGACGATGCATTGTTCGCGACAGATTTGTCCCGTGTTGTACTGCGAAACGAACGAGGTGCTCCGTGATCGGAAGTCCTGCTGTGATCGGTGTAAAGTTCCGAAACGAAGCTGTAGAGAACACAGACGGACTTACAAAGTCAGTGGAAGTTCAATTATTTGATTATTCCTTTTAAAGCATATTCTAATCGCAGCATGCAGCTGTGTGGAAGTCCGACCAATGCACACATTGCCTGTGCGATGCTGGAACCATTCGATGCCACGTCCAACACTGCTCGTGGCGCCACCTGGAGTGTCCGCCAAACACCAAAGAAGTAACTGCAATCGGCGAATGTTGCCCCCGCTGTGTGGACGGTAGGGGTCTCCACAGCATAGGCCCACACCCACCACTGTCTAGTATACTGTATATTATGATAGCATAATAATTATATGCATCTTTAATCGTCAGAGTAACGAAAAAAAAAATAGGTGTCCTGAAGACTAGTATATACATGTAGTATGTAACTTTTGTTTCGTATATTTTGGATGAGGGAATCAAGCCACTGTTAATAAATTAATATGAGGCACAACCGCGACTTTTAACTCCAATTTTGCCTCCAAAATGGCGCCCATGCACGCCTCTGTCCGCGCTCTAGGCCTACTCTTGAATTTTGATGATTTGGGATACTAACCACACATAACATGTCCTACTAGTATTATATGTCAACAGTCGAAGCCGTGTGCGCTGTGTTTGGGGACCCGCATTATCGGACGTTTGACGGGCGTCTGTTCAACTTCCAAGGCGCCTGCAACTACGTTCTGGCCGAAGAATGCGCGCGCAACTCCACCGGGCCGTCCTTCTCGATTCGCGTGAGAAACGAAGCCAGGTCCAGCCCGGAGTACTCGTGGACAAAATCCGTCACCATCATTTTCGATGGTAGCAGGATTTATCTCCTGCAAAATTACAGGGTTAAAGTGGACAGGTACTTTAAAATTGACAAAGATTCACTGTTTTCCATATATAATCTGCTAAACAGGGAAAGAGTAAGGCTGCCCTACGTACATTGGACGAATAGGTACAGCCTCAGTTTCAGCAGCAATTCTGTCACGTGGAAGGGGTCAAATGGGGTGAAGGTCATTTGGGACGGGAATAGTTATGTGGAAGTTTCCGTGCCGCCGGTTTACAAAGGCAGAATGTGCGGTTTATGCGGTAAGAGAGTTCACCAGCTGCGACATGCGCGACATTTCCGTTCATCTTCGCAGGGAACTACAATAATGCCGAGCACGACGATTTCACGGACAGAGGAGGCCGTGTCTTGTATGACAGCACACTCTTTGGAAACGCATGGCAGGTTGATGGCGCCGGTTGTCGCCATGGAGACGAGACTACTTCCGGTTCCACGGCAGTCACGTGCTCATCAAGCGAAGCGAGGCAAAGCAGAGCGACCAGGCAGTGTGGTGTGCTGTACGGAGACGCCTTTGCCGAGTGTCGTACTGCCATCAGGGTGCAAGACTTCTACGTGTGAGTGCCAAGATAGTGTACACCGAAACCCTCCTCACTGTGCATGCTTCCCTTAGATCGTGCGTGACAGATGTGTGTGATTGCCCACGTGGTAAGCAGTGTGCGTGCGAATCCATCACTGCGTATTCCAGGGCATGCGTCAGGGAAGGCAAAGAAGTCCAAGGCGAAGCAGCCGAACTCTGTGGAGGTCGGTTCATTACCAGTTATGCATGTCCAGTCAAATGACCCTCCCTCTTCAGTGTCCAAGTGCCCTAAAGGAGGTCGCTGGCACGCATGCGCATCGCAGTGCCCGCTGACGTGCCGCAACCACCGCATCTTGAATGTGTGCAAATTGCCATGTCGACCTGGATGTCAATGTCGACCTGGGTTTGTGAATCATGGAAACCGATGTATCCATCCGAGAAAATGCCCAAAGAAGAAGAAAAAGGCGAAGAAGAAGAAAAAAGAGTTAACCGTTTGAAACGACGTTTTTATAGTTGATATGGTTCATTTGTACGCTGTAATGTATTTCAGTATGTATTTTTTTAATCTTTATACTTTTATAGGGTTACTTTTAAATTTTATTATTCTAAGTAATTAGATTTAGACTTGCAACTTTACACACAACAGCATTGTTTCTATGGATGGGATATCATTCTTCGCTTTACAAATAATTTATAATGATCAATGTTATTAATTATTACTGGCCAGTTGCTCTATATTATACAAATATATATAATATTGAGTGTAATCTCAAAGCTGTAAATCATAACGCACTTTTCCTTTCTTGAAAAGAACGTTATGATCTTGTTGGTTACTGCTCACTATCATAACGCACTTGCGTTGGAAGGAGTGTCGGGTGATTTTAGGAATGATCTGGATAAATTTCGAATCGAATTGTCGCGTGACTCAGTGGTGGATGGACCTAAGGGTATATAAAAGGGTAAATGAACCTGTTCACATCCCACTTACCCTGTTCATTTACCCTGTGCATAATACTTAATGTCTCAGGGAAAAAAAATAAGTTATTTATTGCTAATATTTTTTTTTCACATGGATATCATTTCATAATTAATGAAATGACTCATTGTGTGCTTAATATTCCCCCCCCCCCCAGAAGCAATCTCATTGATATTCATGAATGTAATTATAATAAAGATACACACTACCTCACTCATTGTGTCAATTTCATAGGTTAAAATTACATATGGCCTCATTCTTAGCTTGACCCAAATTTCTGTTTAGTTCATCTTCTGATACAATATTTTGCTTTTAAGCACTTCGTAAAACAAAAATGAAATAAGCCATGATGAAATCTGAGTGAAGATCAGTAATTTTGTATTTAATCCCAAGTTAATATTCAAAGTTTATTTCACTTTTCATAAATACTTTCACATGCACATCACTCATTCGAACACGCTATCATGACAAAATTACACTTAGGTGAATATTATAACACATTATGAAAAAAAAGAAGCAATTGCATGAAGGCCTGAAGGTGACATAATACTGCTCTCGTATGGCATTCAGAGTGAAGATACTTTTGATATGAACATTTGCATCCGTTTTCACAACCAGGCACCATGGAAGAAGTTGAACCAAGGAAAACAGGTTGAATACCAAAATAACATAACAGAAAAAAAAAAGAAAAGTTGAGATAGTCCTCCAAATATTCTAGGTTCATAGAAAAAAAACCAACCCCAAACCATTGAAAGACTTTTTGAGATCACAATCATTGCGTTATGAATCGTACAAATTGTAACTGAAGTGATGTGGCTGGAAACTGTCGGAGATTTTCATTTTGTTTAAATCATCTGCAAAAAATGAAAACAATGAAGATTTAAGGGCAAATTGGTGAAGTTACCACTAGATTCAGTCGCCCATGATGACCTGAAACGCCGTCTCGCTGGATGGTATTGGTGCAGGGCAAAGTTATACGACATAGCTGCGAACAAGAGTGGGATATAACGAAATGATGAAGCTAGCAACCGTACCTGCGGGGGAAGGGACAGCTTTGAGCCAAGGAGGTCGATACGGAGTCCTGGTGGACGCAGCATACAGACGCGGCCGCTTTTTCTCCTCCGTGTAGATCTGCGAGATAAGCGTCTTCTGCTTGGCAGCCACGACTTCCGGATCCCACGATTGCAGGATCTTCCTTCTGTGATCTTTTGCATTAGACATGGATCTCAGGAGCTTTCTACGGTAATAGCGTCTCCACGCGAGTTGTATCGTGAGTGCGGAAAACTGGAGCAACCACTGTTTCTCTTTAAGTAGCGCCTCTTCCTCTCTAAGCCCTGCTCTTGATCTCCACCTAAAGGTTGTTGAGAGAAGAGGAAGGAGGAGAATGAGAGAAAGGAGAAAATGATTTCACTCACTGGCGCCAAGCTCCTTGAATAACCCGTGCGGCCCAATCTGAGGTGCGATGTTTCTCGATGCGCTGCTTGTTCTCTGCTGCGGCCTGTGCGACTTGCTTGTTCTGTAGCTTTGCTCTCTCTCCGGCAATTGACTCTTTCTTCTTTCTACTTTTGAAAATCAATTGATCAATATGCTAAATCCTTTTGCTTAGTCAGCTTAGAGAATTCAACAGGCTTTGGTACAGATTGAAGCAGCCGAATTGGCACAGACGCAGAAAATGAAAATAAGAAATTAATGCTGCCTTCGCGGCCTGTCTTATTTAACATTATACAACAAATTTCTCTCTCAGTCATGTCCGAACATTGTTTGACCTGTTCTCAGCATTACATGATTGTAATATTATGGAACATAGGTTTATTAATTAGGCCTTTGAATTTACAATTATTTATTCAATTATTACTTTATTATACAATTAATCAGTGAAGGTGGGCTGACTGCTTCAGCCTGGCTATGAGATTATCCACAGTTTCTGATACTGTGTTTGACGTAATAATTAGATGATGTAACTTATTCATAAGTTCTTGTATAAATGGGATGACCCAATTGAAGTGAGATTTGTTTTTCATAATATAATGATTAACAGTAAAATGAGGAAAAATGATCTGGATACTTCCAGATAATAAGGACGCCCCACAATCGCAGATCATGTGTTCAAAATTCCAGTTCTTCGGATTAGGCAACCCATAGTTGAAATAATGTTTTACGGATTTTTTGCCTCAAAAACCCTATTGGAAGGTGAAAAAAAGAAGAAAAAAAAAGAAGAAAAAAAAAAGAAGAAAAAAAAAGAAGAAAAAAAAAGAAGAAAAAAAAAGAAGAAAAAAAAGAAGAAAAAAAAGAAAGAGAAGAGGCATTTCCAAATCAGGATTAAAGCAAAAGACAAGTACAGATGGAGAAACAAGACTCAACGGCAAGTTTGATTAGATTTTTATCTTTTTCCTTTTTGAGGAAGGGCATTTCTCGTGACAGGCCGGCATCCAGTTTAGTGCCGCTATTTTCCCGCCACTGCCGTCTATAAGCATTCGTGATCCAGTGAGAAATTATTCTTTCACACTCGGATTAAGAATTTTTTTTGTCCCCCCATATCTCGGAAAATGAAGGTCGCGGGTCCGTAAAACACGATTTCAACTTAGGGTCACCTTAAGTCATTTTCTCAGTGAGATAAACCGGAAGAGTTGAATGATTTAAATTGAGTATGTACTATTTCACCCTAGAACAGAGAGAAGTTTTTGAGCTGACATTTAATGCTGTTCATATGGGTGACACAAGCACATTTTTTAGCAGCTGTATGAAATCAAATGAATTGCCATATCGCCATTTAGCACCAGAAGGTGTATTTGAGTTAACGTCTCTTGAGTATAATTTTTTTTTTTTGCACTCAGCTCTCACTTCTGACTGGATTATTTGACAAAAACTTAAACATGTTCATTGATGGTTTTATGTGCTCTCTAACAAGATATAAAAAAGAAGTCCTGCCACATTATTAATTCATGAAACTTTAGCCAATCAAACAAATGCTGTTGGGAAACCCCCAATAGCCAGAAGGTGAAGGAAATTTATACAACAAACCAACTCAAAGGTATTTAAGAATGCTTTCAGCTGAGAAGCCCCAGCTAGAAAACAGCTTAATTATATCTTTAGTATAATAGGTATATTTAAAAACGGAGATATCCAGTGAGCAATTGCAATGAGAAACTCAATTTGCTTGATATCCAACAACAGAATTTCCACGATGTGAGCACTTAGCGACAAACGTGAAAATACAGTCCCGACAGCTATTAGATAATATCATTACAATAGGCTTGACTACGGATTGTGCCATCGATGCAAAACCTACCTGGCTAACATTTACAGAACTAAGAACATAGGCCGAAGCTTACTTTTAGCCGTGGAGACCTAAAATGGTTCAAAACCATATCCGTAAAACAATTCACAAAGCTGTTTTTGTGCCTTAATATTTAGTGAAGCTCTTACACAGGATCTGTGAGCATGTGAGAATGTTACATGAGCAACAAGAATAAACTTACTTTTGCCCACTGAAGGTAGATGAGGAAGAGGAAGCGGTTCCTTGACCCTCAAGATCAGATTCTAGCGACTCCTGAGTCATTTCCCTTCGCTTGATCTGCTCCTCTTGGGCTCTCTTCCTGTTCAAAATGCACAATCCACATTCAAACTTCAGCAACCTCTGAGCATCTCACTTGGCCGCGTCTTTCCTGAGCTGTTCGTGCTTCATGAGGAGTATTTTGCGATCCAAGAAGGTTTTCCTCACCCGGTAACCACGAAACACAGACTGCAGTTGAATGATCACTTTAAAATCCCGTCAGACTAAGTTCACTTACTTGTATTTTAAGTGCAGCAATATCTTGGATGCCAGTAATGGAGAGGCCTCCCTGTTCAATCATGAACTGGGCAACATCAATGTGCTCCCCCATTAGGGCATAATCTAAACTCGTGTACCTGAAGAATGCTCAATTAAAAGCATCCATGAGAGATCGCAACTCACCGATCTTCAGTGAACTCCATGTGATTGGGGAATGCGTGATATTCAATGAGCAGTTTAACTGAATCCAGGTGGCCCTTGCTACATGCCCAGTGCAGGGCTGTCATCCCCTGTACAACCAAACACTAGAGCTGATAACACTGAATGAATAAAACTGACCTCATTATCCTGTGTATTGTAATCAGCGTGATTTTCCAGTAAAACAGACATGCAGTTCACGTAGCCCCCATACGCAGCGCACTGAAGCGGAGTTCGACTGCAAATGCATAAATTAATATCTGGATTCAACAGTGTCAAATGTCTCCATGTCAAACTGACTTTGAGTAATCTCTGACGCTGGGGTCGACGCCATACTTGATGAGTACCTGGCAGATGTAGGCGTGGCCCCCAAGGGCAGCCCAGTGCAGAGGGGAGCGGCCGTCTTGATCAACAATATCCACTTTCGCTCCGGCGTCAATCAGCGCTTGGGTCACTTCTGTGTGGCCCATTTCACATGCACGGAACAGGGGGGTGTGTTTGACCAGGTCAACTTGGTGGATGGCCGCTCCATGGTCTAGTAATAACTTCACAGAGGATGTGTGACCGGCCAAAGCACTCGCATGCAATGCTGAGTTAAGAACAAGACGTAGTAAAATTGGAGGAAAATTAATTTTATTTTACGTGTTCCTCCGTCTTTATCTGTCTGCTGAATGTCAACCCTGTGTCGAATGAAGCAGCTCATCACCTCAACTGCGCCTTTGCTACATGCCCAGATGAACGCAGAGCGACCATCAATGTCGGTTTGATCCTTCATGTCTTTATGATGCAAAAATACATCAACTGTTTCCTAAAGAAAACAGAGATTACAAACTAAGTAACCAACTGAGCACTCACCTCAAAGTTATTCTGCGCGGCATAGTGTAGAGGCGTTGCTCCATTGGAATCAGCGCTGGAGAAATCTGATCCGCTTTGCAACAAGAGGGCGCTAATCTTTGAGTGGCCCAGCACGGCCGCCCAATGCAAGGGAGTTCTGAACATGTTATCGAGGGCCGAAACGTTGACATTCTCTATCGACACCAGCACCTGAACGACAGCCTCGTTTCCGTCGGCAACGGCTAAATGCAGAGCAGACCATCCGTGGTAATCCTGCCAGTCGATCACGCTTGGCGTCGTCTCCAGGATCAGCTTCACACAGTCGCCCGCTTGCCGGTCTTTGGAGCTAGCAGCCCAATGTAGAGGTGTGCGACCTTCCACGTCTGGTATTCCAATATTGGAATCCTGTTTAATCAACATTTTTACTTGGTCGTAGTTCCCATACGATGCTGCCCAGTGTAATGGTGTCCTCTGAGAATAACACAAAAATAAATCCCATAATACGCATCCATTATGATGAATACCCGGTTTTTATCCTGATCGTCAACCTCTGAAACTTCAAGAAGTTTAAGAAGAAAACTGAGACATTTCGGTGACTTGTGCCGCGTTGCCAGATGAAGGACGCTCTGACCCTCACTGTCTTTCTCCCTCCAACTAGCTCCCTTCGATATCAGCATTTTTAAGCACTTTAAGTTTCCCTACAAAATAACCCCCTCAAATAATTGTCCACATTGACGTTATGAGCGCGCACCTTGTGAGCTGCCCAGTGCAGACTGGTGCGTCCTCCTATGTCCTTCTTGTTGACGTCAGCGCCCCCTTTGATGAGCAACTCAGCACACTCAATGCGGTCTCCCAGCATGCAGTACATCAGGGGAGTGCGTCCAAATTTATCGCCAGCACCCAGGTCACAGGGAGAGGCAGCTGAGGAGCAAACGTGCAAGTTTTATATCATCCATTTTTCCACATTGGCCTGATCCTCCTAGCAAATGTTCAAAACGCATCGAAGAGAAAGAATGATCTCACTCATGATGAGCTTGCTTAGAGCTGACTTGTCCCCCATCACAGCAGCGGCATGGATGGATGTGACCCCTCCCAGGTGAGCACCCGAGTTGAACGTCTCTGTCTGGGCCTCAGTCTGCAAGACAGATATGCTATTACAGGTAATGCCTGAAAAATAGACTTTGTACAAGTATATATAACTACGGAGTGTCTACGTACCAGGCCGCCTGGGATATAGCCGTGAGCTACGTACAAGGCCGCCTGGTGTGTAGTGGGTTGAGATCTACGTACAAGGCCGCCTTGGATATAGTCACTGCTGTCGCTGCTGGTATGATGGTAGTAGGAGCATCACCCTAGCTCAGTGCCCTTGGATTGTTGCAATGCTATGGGCGTGTGATCTGAAAGCCGTGTGTCCGTCTCCAGTGTGTGTAGCCATCATTTCATGTGGTGTAGAGTGGAATTTCAAATCAAGCTTTAAACCAGAAAGGCACGGCAAGGGAGTAACAGAGGAATTTGGGGGAAGAGATGAGGAGGCTGGCATAAGGCGGATAAAGGGAGAATAGCAAGAATGGAGGAAAGTCAAGCTTCTGAACGCTTGGAAGGAGCAACCTGCGGCACAGGAGGTCCGAGGAGCAGCTCGAGGCGCAAGGCTCGGGTTCATGCAACCGATACCCGTCTTCATGCTTGCAAGCGTTGCCACTGTATGGCAGGCAGTCCAGCAGTGTCCCTGTAGCCGCTGATAACTTCAAAAGCAGTTCAACATGCTGCCTAGCTAGCAACAGCTCATAATGAATTTTGCCCATATAGGTTTTAACATGAGGTAGACCTGGGACTTAATCAATCGGATATCCCTGCGAGTAGTGCAGGTCATGAGCTTCCTAGCATTCATATCGCCTGGTATATAGCCACAGCGCTAGGCGCCCGGCGGCCCTGTACGTAGACCATTACCCACTCCACACCAGGCGGCCTGGTACGTAGCTCACGGCTATATCCCCGGCGGCCTTGTACGTAGACACTCCGATATAACTATAGGTACGCAGTACTATATTATGATTGGTTCCGCAGCAAGTCTACTAGCCTATTCAATTATCATTCATCACTGGATCAGTGAATCAGCATTGGATTAATCATTCCTGATAGTTAACTTAAATGATTTGTATAAATAATCAGTGATGTGATATAGCCCATACATCATACATGTCGCTACTTTCAATGGTTGAACAGAATTAATAATGGAATTATAAAATTATAGCCTTATTGAAAATGAGACTACATGTATTATGTAATTGATCGAATAAATGAATTAAACTGGCCAACTGATTGCTTAATTACCTTAGGAAACGTCATGGTCGCTTCGTTGCCAGACATTGTTGAGGACCTCGACATCAGAGTTTCCTGAAGTTGAGAAACGTACATTGCATTCACTTGGCCTAATAACAGCACAATTATCACGCAAGCAGTAACAAGAATTACCAGAAAAGTCGTCCGTTTCCTAACTCTTCCATTGTGCTTTGAGCCCAATATCCCTCCACTTTTAATTTCGTGGACATCCTCTTCGACCACCTCGATCCTCTTCCCCACTTCAACCTCCTCTTCCTTCCATCCTCCTCCTCCATCTCATCGTGGCCGAAATTATCCTCACCGATATCAAAATCGACATCTTTGGCATCCAACACGATTGAGTCGTGTGGCGACGTCGTACGACATCGTACGCAACACAAAGACATGCCGTACGACAATTCACGACATGCCGTATATTTTCGATGCCAGCTCACGGAGAGTCCGAACTCACCGAACTTGCGAGACCTACTTTCCCAAAGAGTTTATTTATAGCCCACAGCAGTGAGTAGCGCTGAAGCCTTAACGCTTTCAACGGTGTTAACAGTGTTATTTCACGAAAGGCCAACATCACACGAGCCGCTTATACGGCGCTCAATCATCAATGAGATTTCTCTTTGCTCGAACTGCTTAAAGCCATCGGGGTGAAGCTCGGATATGGTTATAATCATAACGCACTTGTGAGGCGGTGGGGGAATTTAGGCTTTTTCTTCTGTTTTACTGGTTACATCATGTGCTACTTATACTTCGAGTGAAACTATAGTACTACTATATAGTACTACCTGTATTACCAATTGGGGTACGTAAATTAATGTAATGTGTACATATTATAAACATCTCGAAGTTATGTACTAGCATAGTACTATACAATATCCTATAATTATCAGACAGTACGACCCACGATGCATCGTGTATATTGAAATACATTGTATAAGACCTTACACAAGACCTTATCACCCTGAGACCTTATCACTTATGGCAGTATATACGTTGAAGCCTAACATGGGTTTTGAACTTCTGACGGATCTAATTGACAATTTCATTATACACTGTATACAATACAGAACACGCAGACACAGTTTACATGCTCTAGTGATTAGGCCTACCTCTTTCACGCGGATACAGACTACAGTAAATCTGGATTCTGCTTCTCTATTCATGTCTTCAATTCCTGGGCAGCCGTCTTGATTTATTCAATCCAGTATATCATAGTGTATAGGGGCTAATCACGCAGCCGTGAGACACTCCAGAATAAAATAACATAGGCTGGTGATTTCTGGCGGATTGCTTCATGGAACACTGAGTCGAATGCTGCTGCCAGATCTGGAAATCATGTTGCCACATTCTATCGAAAAGTTGTGGCAGAAGAGAAGGAGGAGGAGGAGGAGAAGGAGGAGAGCTGGTTAATCCGTGGTCGAGTGCCTTGGCAGGAAGCTCAACTGATTGTTCGTAATGAGACCGTTTGAGAGGAGGTGATTGAACGCAGTAACAATGCATAGAAATGGTCATGGATATAATTGTTGACATCTCAATACTTCGATTAACCATTAATTGAATCAAGAATACAAAGAAAAGAACAAGCTCTTCTCCGAAGAGACTCACATGCGACCATGCAACCAATTAATCCATGAAAGATTAAGGTAGACAAATCAGACACTAAAAATCACTGTTGGTTATCAAAGAAACTAGTTCTATTGATATTTATCCTTTCAGATATAAGATCCCAAAATTGATATCACCATATATTTGGCTTTACTAGAACGTGTATAACATTGTAATTTTACAATGCACATACTAGTAAATCGAGGACACTTTGGATCTTTTAGATACATGTATGATGTATTACTATTTGACATAAGCAAGGTTAACTTATACTCACAAAAAAGTTTGATTGGGGTTCAACCGAAAAGGATTTAAGGATATAATAAGCTTCAGGTGAAATCCATATCGTTTTATTACCGCAATTATTTTTCATTCATTCGTGGATCACACATAAGTCCTGATAACCAATTATTTTAAAGTTCTCTGGATTCCCATTCCTACAAGTGGATTACGTGGCAAGGCAATCTTTTTCAACACTGTTACCTTATGTGGGCACAACATAAGAAACCTGGAACCAGAGTCTCTCTGAGTTTTTTAATTATCCTGCATATTTAGTACTGAGCGCCTGAGACTTTTGTAAGATGTCAGATTGAGGGTCTCAATTTCTGAGCTGCATATATGATGACCATGCGGATTAAAGGAGCTCACTTGATGTGTGTTACTTTTTATGGGGTTGCAAAGTCAATTTTAAACAGCAATGCATTATGCAACTGTGTTACTGAGTACATACCAACAAAATAGTGATCTCATTAGTCCAAGGTATGATGATAACATCTACATGATCAGTATGTGTTGTTTGAGTTTTCAGAAGTGGATTCTGCACATATAAAAATTGGGAATACATGTACTTGTATCACTTTGAAAGTGGGTACATGGGGAGCAGGTACAAAAGTGTCTAAACAGTGAACTACAAAGCAATTGTCCTCTGCTAATGTCTATGGTCTCAGACGGATATTATGGACAGAAGAAACTTGACATGGCCTGAATCCTTGGGAATTATGGATTTATTCAATTATGATAATTATTGAATTTAATGAATTGGATATGAGGGGGACTTGTGGAATTGAATGTCATAATTATATGCATACTATTGTAGGAGTACTGATATTGGCATTTAATTTGGCAAAATTGGCAAATTGAAAGTAATTGCTAAATTTAATATCGCAAATACACAAGTATAAGGATAATAGCAGGGGTTCCTTTAGGAGTTTCATTTTTTCAATTTTGAGATTCACCAAAAATAATATTGCCAATATAAATGAAATATAGAAAACTCCAAATATTATATATTTGCCAATATAAATATGTGTGCAGAATCATGATAATTTATGAGTACTATATAGCATAAATCTTCATAAAAAAAATAAAAAAAAATAAAAAGCAAAATGAGTGAAAAATATATTTAGCCAAACCACCTATAAGTATGTGCTAATATCATACCAGTATTGTAATTGTATGGGTTTGAAAAGTCACACCGTACTCATGTGACACGATTCTTTCTGCTTACCTCCTTCATTGCCTCTCATCTAATTTTTAGGGTTCCACCCCCAAGTGAAAGGGTTGCATGCATGTCACAGCACGAGGACCAGTTGTGTTGGTTTCAGACCCGTAAGGAGTTTAAGGCGTTGATGTAATTAGACAGGTCAGTCAATCGGGCTATAAGTTGCATTGTCACTTCTCAGCTTTCTTCAACAATAACAGATGAAAGGCTCCCCAGGGCAGGGGTAGCGTACAATAAATAGTATGTTGTTTCCCTTCGTTGTTTCTCAAAGTTGTGAGCGGGACATGATTCACAGGACAAGGAGCTTATCAAAGGGCGATGAAGGAAAAAAGACGAAATAAGTGGCCCAGCTAACTTGCAGGCTACTGCTGGTACTAGTACTGCAGTAGTTGGCCTGAATATAGCTGACATACTTATGTCATGATACTACAGCGAGACCGAGGTGTACGCAGACCTGGCCCGATATATCTGTGCTAGCCTGAATGCTATTCTTTAGTAATAGAAGTAGAAAGTAGTATATGCTATCAGTATCACATAATCATGAAGATGGCTACATCATAGTACATGATCATGTACTACATCATAGTCATACATGTATTCATTTATTACAATTTTATTTTTAATCAGTATACTAAAATGCTCATATTATGTTTAATTATAGATGTAATAAAATATTAATAATTATATTGTAAATATCACTTATTATTACGGTATAATAATCTGAATAATTGTAATACTTTTAATAATTACTAATTAGGAAATAGGAATTCAACTGACCACAGAATCATGAGTCTGATGAGAATGCATTTAACTTTAAGTGGAGTCAAAGTCAAAGTCATTATTCATCGCTATATCAGCTGTCTCCGTGGATCCGTGTCATAAAATGAATAATGCTAGTCATGATCTGATGATGAACCACGACGCTGGCCTGTTAACTGGAACAACTAGTCTAAGTCTGTATATAAGTCACAATTACTGCGAAACTGCTAAAACCATGAAGGCGGATGTTATTGTTGTCATGCGTCGTTTGTAACGATGTCTGTGATTCGTCCAAACCTACGTGTAGCCGTGTTTGTGGAACGTTTCGCCGAGTCCGATATCCCAGCTCAACTCTACATACTGAAGGTTTGGATACCATCCCGCTTTTTCCTTATGCGATTTTTCCATTTTAGTTAATATATGAATTATGTATCAGTTATTTTCAAAATTCCATAATATAAATTATCGGTTAGTTGCAAACGGCCGTATTATTGGCCCTGATTTTTTTCTGCGTCCCTCTTGTGAACAAATCATAACGTACTGTGAAAGTATCTCAAAATCTTGAGATTTATCTTATCCGAAGTTGTCGTAATGTCAAAGTATTTTCACGCTCGGAGAGGTGCCTCTCATATGATCAAATCGTTCACGTTCAATTATGCATGTCCAAGAGATAATTGGAAAGGAAGATATGTGGTAAATTTTATTTCTTGTTCAAGATATAATCGAGTTTGCTGATTACGAACCAGGACAGCGAAGTATGAGTGAGCGATATTAGGGGTTGTTTGACCCTCAGCCTGATCACAGGGAGTCTTACCAGTGGGCTCTGGATACATGGAATGCCTATGTAGCCTTCTAGATAGTATATAATAATATCAAGGGAAGTCACTGATTTCTCACCAGAACAATAACAAAGCCTCGGAACCTACATTCCCCTCACGGGAGAGAACTGAGGCTTCGGATCTGGCAAGATTATGAATAAATGAACCTATAGACACCAAAAACTCCGCACGGCAGTGACTAATTAGTCATTAATTGCACAAAAATGCTTCCATTTCCAAAACGACTACCAACGGGCACGATCGCTGCAGCATTCGACCTTCACCTTAACAAGCCGCTCAGTGATTGATCAATAATAGCCCAGCTGAGAAATGCAATTGAAATTAATCAGAGCATTCACTCGATAGAGATCAGTCCAGCAGTACGATTCTATAAATTATTGGATGCATATAACAGTATTCAGATAATTTTATAGTTCGTAATACTGGTTATAAATTCTAAAGTTATTAGATAGATAACACAACATGTTGTGAGGTATATAAAACGATTCTAAACCTATACACCAGAGGGCGTTGTGTGTGTCGTCTGCTAATTCCCGTCAAGTCAACTTACTTAAATGCAATGTGTCTTTTAACTCTAACTCCTTTTTCTAACCTATTCCATGCTCAATTTGACTCTCAGAATAGCTTTTATTGTTCGAGAGACAATTACAGACAGGATGTTTCACTCTAAAGCCAATCTGTTAAATTAAGAATGTATCCTGAGCTCTACACTTTTACAGCTCCATTCCGGTTTTAAGGATTTTATTTCGACATTTAGCGATCGTGAGTTCGCTGCGCGCTGAAAATTTGCTGCGGTCCGACAAAATGGATGCATCGTACCCGTTGCTAGTCGTTTTGCAACTGATTGGATTTTTGGCCAATTAATTAGTAATTAGGCGTTGCCGTACGAGATTATTGGTGTCAATCGTTTCATTTATTGGTGATCTTGCCAGATCCGAAGTTTCGGCTCCCTCTTTTGAAGAGAAGATTGCTTTCGAGGCAAGCGTCCTAAGATTGACAGGAATCAGTGACTTCCCTTGATATTATATATATAGACAGAAAGCATTCACTGCATTGAGTTTTGTCCACATCTGCTCGCTCACTGGTAAGACTCCCTGTGAGCCTGATAGCTAACCCTGCAATGCTGTATTCTGGTATTGCCACCTGTCATTATCTGAGCAGTGGTGCGTGTTAATCCTCGGGGTCCTAGCTTTTTTTTCACGTGGTCAACTGTGGGGATAGTTTGCCCGAAGTGTAAAAGATCATGCTCAAGC
>KB305274.1:32361-60071 GCA_000328365.1 Capitella teleta | reverse complement strand
AAAATGAACGAGCAATTGAATTATAAACACAGCTTGTGTGTGTTATTCCAGGACAGAGCTCAAATCATACAGCAGCTTTAAGGGTGTTAGAGTTAGGTTAGGGTTAGTGTTTGTAAGGGAGTTTTAGCAAGGCATGGGATTGTTCCGGGTTTTTCTGGGCTTCCATGGTCATTCTTGAGATCAATGCAGATCCAAATGTATCAAAATAAAATAAAATAAAAGGAGCTGATCGTAAGAGGCTATTTAAGCCTGAAGATCAGAAGAGGACCTGTAAGTACCTGTAAGTACCTGTAAGGAGATGTTGTTAGAAGGGGGGAGTGGGTACTATTATTAAGTTATTTCGGCATGTTGTTTACATTTGCCTAGTGATAGTGTACATGAATTATATCAATACCTGTTTGAAAAAGATGGGGTGTGGTTGTAATTGGGAGTGTGGTTTTAACTGGCACTATATGTTATTTCTTTCTTATACTTTAGTTTCATCGAATGCGACTGAGCAATCGTCACTTGGAGCAGAAGGCTGTTGATCTCTGTGACATCCAACCTGATCATGACGTGCTGGAGGTTGGCTTTGGTGGAGGCGAAGGCCTCAAATACGCTGCCAAACAAGTGAGAGGTCAGCACAAATCATGCAACCATGCACATTTCTCACTAATCTTTCCTCCAGGTGGCTCCGGAAAGATCTTTGGAATAGATATATCCAATGTGTGTGTTCAACATGCCTCATCCAAATTCAAGAGATTGATCAGAAAAGATAAAATCGATGTCTCACTTGGAACAGTTGGCAACTTGCCATATGAACCCAACACTTTTCACAGTGCTTTTCACGTGAACACCTTTTTCTTCTGGAGCAATATGTCGCTCGCCTGTTCGGAATTATATCGTGTGCTTAGACCTGGTTCCAAACTGGTTTCCGTTGTTGATTTGAAGCATTACAGTGTGTTGAAGAAAAAGAACTTGCTTCCAATGATGTCTGTTGATCCCATCAACTACATGTTTTCTTTGGAAGCGGCTGGGTTCACTGACGTCCGAGTGGAGTATTTTGAGGAGCGGGGAGTCGAGTATCCAGCTTTCTTAGCTTCTGTGGAACCAGATTTGAAAGTAGAACTTGAATAATGAATGCTCGTTTTTCATTTGGATTGTTTTGTGTTCATACATGATTGATGTATGTCTGTGATATTAAATGGAGCACCTGTATGTTTGTTCAATTATAGAACTGGCATCCCTGAGGAATTTGACAAATTTTTTCACATTTCGTTGGTTTATTGTTTTTGCAGTCGCCTTGAATTCACAAAAAGTCACAAGGACCATTAATCAATTCATAGACATTGAACAGCGACTGTTGAAAATGTCACCCTTGAAATAAAAATTATGCATATCAACCACTGTCCACTCAATAGACAAAACTTACAGAGGTGGAGGATGAGAATGGCGGATGGATAGAATTTGACAATATATCTATGGGTGGTGAATTGGATGGGAAGGGGAGTTATCGATTGTGACAGATTTAACAATTTGGTATAGTGCATATTGTGGAGTATTGGTTAATTATATGTGCTTTGGCTCTTTTAGTGAATGTAACAGTACAGTTCGTATGGCAGAGTGATTTTATGTGCGGAGGTAAATTATTAACTGTGTGCACTAGTGTGTATCTAAGATTTGATTTGAAAAAGTGATGTCTATGTGGTGGGATGGGGAGCATATTTTCGTGTCTTGTTCGGCGAGGATGCGTTTGTGTTTGCCGATTTGTTTGAATGTAGTTTTGAAGGAAATATTCTGGAAGGTTATTGTTTGTGTACTTGCAATATAATTTAAATTCAGACTTTTTTCTTATGTCAGTTATTTTAAGTACGTACTTTAGTAACATACAGATCTCATCAACATTGACTTGAAAAACCCAAGCTCTTCAAAGAAAACGAAAAAAAAAAAAAAGCCCTAAAAACAACAACCTTGCAGCACATGAAACAATAATCAGCAGGAATAACAGCTAACATCTGGAATTTTCATGTGTTGTAAGTATTCAGTCCACTGAATTTTTTCGATCCCGTTTTTTCCTCGTGGTTTTTGTGAGCACAAAAAGGTTGAATAGTTTATATGTCGACCTTTTTAAACTCGTCAATCGAGCGTTGATCCACATAATCACCAGCATCGTTGATTATATTTATACCCTGATATAATTATATAAATCTATTGTATTTATTGTATTATATTAAATAATTGTATATACCAATTGTATTACACGTATTGTATTCATGATACACATGCATTGTGCTATTTTTTGCGCAATAGCCAGGTGAGCCATGCATATTGTTTAGTGTTATTCCATGTGCCGTTAGGCTGAGAATTTACCTTCACCCCCCTTAATTCCCGTCGATGTTTTGGCGGGAAAACGTATTTTTCTTGTAAAATCGCTGTGCGGCTCTAACATGCTTGGTTTTGATCTTTTTGAACGATCCAGACTTGGAGACTGAAGATCATTATGCGAATTCTCGAATCCTTGTAAACGTCATTTCGAGCACTCTCATCATCCTTATATTATGATCAGATGCGATTGATGTGCTTATGAAAGTTACTGGAACAAATGTGACCTATTCATTCTACACGTTTCTTAGAAATTGACGTGCGACGTGCTGGCCAATGTTGATGTATATGCAACACATTCACAACCTTAATTACGTTGAAATCTTCCAGATATTGGTTCAGCCGTCGAGAATATTTTATCAGAAATAAAAAGAAAAAGATTAAAAAACCATACGCAGGCAATGTTTACGTATGTATAGCAGACGGTTTGACACTGACAAAAAACATTCTTATTTTGACAGAAGATATACAGAGTGGGCCAAAAGAAGTCTATCTACTCAATGCTAAAAGCAAAACTCTAAAATTTCAAATTTGCTAAAATGTATCAATTATTCTTTAATTTTTTTTATCCCCCCCCCCAAAAAAAAAAAAAAAAAAAACCGCAAAAAAAAAAACAAACTAAAATCAATCAGAGATGGGAACAAGGAAAATTTGTAATTAATCTATTGATAAACTTGATCAAGGAAACATGAACGTAATCGCAGCAATATTAGTTCATGATGCCAAACTATATGTATCAATTTATGATTTTACAGCAGAATTGCGCAACCAATGAGCTAAATATGCATTTCTACCTGACATGACTTTACAATGAAAACCATTGAAATCCAACAACTACAAGGATTATTAATACTATGGCGCGTATAGCCCATTGGCTGTGCAGCATCTTCTAAAATGCCAGATGGACTACCTCAATCTGTATGTTGACAGAAGTTGCATATTTATGACCCTAACAGGAGTCAGCTAGGCTCAGTCCAGTATAATTGGTATATATGCATTGGAATTATTATATTGCACGAGGCTAAACCAATTATCATTGCAGTATACCACCAGACAGTCAAAGAATGTTCTATTTGGTCAAATGTATTGCAATAAAAGTTTAATGAATAAACAAATTCAAAATAATAATAAATTATGCAATTAAGGCTTTAATTAACGCAATGAACTTGAACTTCAAGTAACTTCATTTAAAATCAGGATTTCGTAAGATGTGTACGTGTAGTATATACTCTGCGAATTTCGAAACTACAGCTTATATAACGATTGAGTTATCGGCATTTGAAAAAATCATAGTCGATATTATTGTGCAAGAACGGTGCATTTAGGAGCAGTAATACTTCCGAGCTTTATTTCACATATTGATGCAATGAACCAATTAATGCCAGTTAGAAGTCGCTAGCATAACTAGTTAATGAGTTATTGGCGATCAAATTTTCAACTTTGAAAAATCCCCACATCCGCCGCTATCTTTGAACTGATTTTTTTTTCCACAATGTACAAATTGAAAGGCATGGGTGGCTTGGCATTAATTCAGGGATAACTGTCAATTAACAGCAATGGAACCGCAAATGGTGCTCAGAAAACTCCACTAAATTTTCTGTCAAAGTCAGTTAACAATTTCATCAACAACTTTAATCAAAACAAGTTTTAGTCACTTCAGAAGACATATAAGTAAATATAATGACATCATATGGCGACAAATAACTCAAAGAACGTCGTAGCCATGGTGCGATGTCATGACCCTTTCACTTTATACTGGTATATCTTGAGCTGAACACTGATATAAATATCATAAAGATTGGCAATTGCACGCCCAGAAAAAACTAAATTAAGCCACATGTGGCTCCAGTTGTGACTCGTGAATGTGATTTGCGTTTGTATGAACAATTTCATTCGATTTCCAGCTAAAAAAAGAAAAATATCCTCGCTTATCTGGAACAATTTGTCTGTCGAGTATATTTATGTTCAAGATTTAATAGCTGGTCCCAAAAATTGCATAATGGATTAATGGTTATATACTCGTAAGGTAGTTGCTCTTTGATCTTCCATTCCTCCCGCATGCACCGATCACAATATCTATTTTAATTAAGCAATTCAACAGTTTATTTTCATCTGTATAAGAGTATTCCCAATTACTCTGTTACACATTACTTATATTACTGCGTTTCCGAACAATTTCTAGTTTATTGCGCGATCCGAATGCAAAATTTATCATTAATATAGGATGAAAAGATACTACTGTTTATGAGGGAGAAAGTGAACAACGTACTTTGCATATTTGGTTTATTTCATCCTTCTTCTTCTACCATCATAGTTTAATTTAGTATACAGCAGGCAAAGTGCATTTGACATTTAATGTATCACGAGGCGAATGAAACATGAGAGGTATAAATAAAGTTTTATTGTACATTTTTTTTCCATAAGAATCATCCGTATATATGTATCGATTTACATATTGTTCTCTCACTAATATCTTGCTAACAAAAAGTGCAATGTATCCATGCTTTTAAAGTTATAGGCCTACAGCAGAAATAACAGCATGGTGATTTGAATTTGTACATTTTGTTGATAAAGCATTAACACGTTATTAATTGATTAGCATTCTCCTAATGTCACTACCCAAATTGATACATACTAATAGATCTACAAGCATTGAACTACATTCAAGCTAATGACATGAACAAGGCAAGAGCCAGGAGGGCGCAAGACATAACAGCACTATGGGTAGCTCCCGCGGATGGATCAGCCACGCGACCCATTTGCAAGATGGCGCCGGTGGTACTCTCCCGAACAAAGAACATGAATGGATGGTTGGCAAGGAACAAAGTGTCCTGGTCGTCTGGCTTCGTACCGTTGGTGGGTTCTCTTGGGAGCTCTCCTTGTTCCCGGATGCTGAAGAAGGTCTTGTGTTCCGCTAGAGACACGTGGACGTCAGGGCTGGACGTGATGCCTCCCAGTTGGGCATCGTGGCCAACAAACAGGTCATCGATCCCGAGATTTGTCAAGTTTCCAGCCAAATCGACGCTTTTCGTCAGGTTAAGCAGTGGCAAGGATACCTTCATCGACGTCATTTGTAGACCTTCAAAGATACCATCGAGTGAATTGGAACTCCTAATCGCTGTTTCCAGCTCCTCCATCCCGTGGGTTCTGTTCCAGGGCAGGACGACGAACAGGGACACGGTATCTCCGGCGTACGGGATTCCCAGGACGTTGCTCTTCATCTCAGGCATGGCTTTGTAGCTGAAGTTAGCCTCGGTGTACATCGTCTGAACGTCGATGTTCTCGATGCCTCCCTTGAGGAAAGGTCTTTCCTTGGTGTTTTCCTTGGGGAAGGATTCCTGCCAGATTCCCCTGATGGAGAAAGCGCTGATCAAAACCAGTGACATGTTGGTTGAGATGTCTCCTTCTTTGAGCATATCAGTCACTATCATGTTGGTTCGCTCGGACACCCAGTTATTAATGTGCTGCACGGCATCCTCCACATCAGTCGACAGATCCATTTTCTCCAGCGGCGCTGAGTATTTTTGCATCAGAACTTGTTTGAAGTCTCTGTTGTATTCGTACTGCCGACTTCCAAAGAGCTTGTTAGCGAAGCTGAGCGTGTACTGGTTGGTGGGTTTCTTGAACAGCCGCATGATATCGTAGTTCAACTGGTTCAATTCCTCTTTGCTGTCACTCGCCACGTCGAAGTACATGGTCCTGAAGATTTGTCTTTCCGTTCGTTCAACAGCGCCATTGTAGACCATCGCCATGGCCATTGACAATCCAAGTGGCGCAAACAGAAGATTTTGACCGTCGTTGTTTCTGGCGATTTGCAAGTACATATCCTTCGCAAATACGTTGCTCGAATCGGCCAAATTGGAAACGGTCGCCGGTGTCGCCATGGCAACGGCACAAATGACCGCTAGAACAGTGATGACTAACATGGTGACGGAAAATCTCAGTTAAGATAATCGTAGTGCTCACTCCTTGCTCTCGCTTGCAGAAATGCTAGAATGCCACAAACTGCATCTGGGATCGTAATTACAGTTGTTTGTTTCGTGTAATTTGGAGTTTTATCTCAATTAAATATATTCACAACAGTTGCTTAATAATGTGGAATTAAAACACCAAACTCATTCGCAGTATTCTGTAGCATACTCATGAAGGGTTGATCTCTTTGAGTTACAAGACGACCATGATTTGGGACACGACTGTACACGTTGAGGAGAAAAATGTCCGGAAGCAAAGAGAGCAAGCGGCTATGATTAGTAACAGGCATGCATATTCAATAGGCTTCATTGTAACAAAGATATTTATAATTGTCGTCATTCGTTTGACACAAAGACTTAAAGGGATGGGGAACTGAATTTTATGTGATGATCTATTGACTCATAGCACCAATTGATAGCATTCCGTGCCAAAAACACCATGTCTGGATGCAAGCGTAAGGAAATAATGCATTCCGAATATAGGGTTAGCATTGCGTCTATGGGAGAATGACTTCCATTACGAAGTATAGGAGGCAGATGTCAGCTGAGGGCTTGCCGTGATTGGTCCCGTTCCCCTCGTGAAGCTATCGATTTCAGCCAATCAGAGCAGATCATCTTCGCCATAAAAGGACATCTTTGTTGTTTACGAAACGAAAGCGCATGCGTGGTGCACTCTGGCTGACCTTTTTACTGTTTCAGGATGAGAAACATGGTAGGTGTCCTAGAAAATCGATTGTTAAAATAAGAAAAAAAAGCGAAAAATATTTTTTTTTTCGCGCCTGACTGGTGGCAAAATGATTATTCTACCTATTTCCGAAAAGAAAAAAAAAATATCCAATGGTTTAGTCGCAGGACACGCTGATATGACGAGGCCCATTGTAAAAGATGGGGAACTCGGTGTTTCATCACAGCTCCTGACGTCACGCCTAATTAGCAATATATCTCCCGCGAAATCGTTAGGGATGATATTCCTTGTGTGGGCCAGGCATAGGAATCATTTTTGGTGCATCAAATAACGACTCAAAGTCCATTTTTAACCAGTTCTCCCTTCCTTTAATTCTTAATTCTCGTGTTAATTCTTTAATAATTATAATTATATCTTGACACAAAAACAGCAAATTGGTTAAATTTAGTATATATTGTGTGTTAGTTTCCTTGGAAACATTATTGCTTCCTTGATAATTAAATAATTACAATTGTGAGGTCATGCCTCGATCCTGAGAACTCGTAATCCGTTCATCCCACACTAAGATTGTTATAACCTTTTGCGAATTGCGTGGCTTATTTGAGGTGAGTATACGCGTTGTAACGAAAAAATAATTATCGGAGAAATTTGTGCGATTACCAAGAATCATTAAATTTAATCCGACTGTTTATCAATATGTTGATAAATTAATTCTACTGCAAAAATCAAGTTGGAAAAATTCAGCTTGGAAGCGAAAAACAGGGGCACCGAATAGCTCAATCGGTTTAACCGACTGACTACAATCCTATATGCCGACCCTGGGGGTCGAGGTCCCGGGTTTGAGACCCTATCAGGCCACGGGCGTTATGATTTTGAATTATGATTGTTATAATTGTAATTCTTCGGTGACTCTGTAGTGCTGCCCAACTGCGTAACCACGCCGGGCGCTGTGTACTACTGTCTATTGTGGTAATATAAAGAACCCTTGAGATTTATCGATAAGAGTAGGGGGAAACCCCGGGCGCGGGCCTTCTGTTCTGGCGCCCGTATCACCCGAATGGGTTGGATGGAGCCATAAAACCCCATCACGCACGCACGCACGCACGCACGCACGCACGCACGCACGCACGCACGCACGCACGCACGCACGCACGCACGTACGCACTCACGCACGGTGGAAGCGCAAAACACGAGTAAATTAGAGATGCACAGAACTTAGAAATTGTAGTCTCCGGATGAAACAGGACCGGAACCCGGAGCAGCAAGCCACATTCCTTAAATTCAAAATAAGAAAGGATGCTTAAAAGGTCAACAAAAGTACAATACAGAATTTTAGGCTTTGGTTTGGGCACAGGACATATATACATGTATTGTCAATTTTGAGCCATTTGCGGCTTCAAAATGCTGATTTAGTGTCCCTTTCTCACTCTCTCCTGGGTGTTATGACGTCATAATACCCCACCATAAATCCTAGGGTACTAAAGTTTTTATCGACACACTCACAATTCCATTTAATGTTGAAAAAAACAAAAAAATCTACGAATTAGTTAAATTACAACTCTAATACTGTAACACACTTAATGTAAAGGAAATCGTAACGCATAAACATAATGATTTTATCGCCATGCAAAGTAACCTAAGAATGAGGTATTATCGACTTGAACAATTGACCACATTTTGGCACATAAATTGGCAAAGACTAAAATCATCTTGTTTTTTTTTTATCTGTTTTATTGTTAAATTGAGTGAGAATCATTCGTCTTGTGATAAGTTATTAACCCTATAGCTTAAGATATTAATGATTTATCATCATTTTCCGACTCGAGGGGATGAAGCCGAATTGTTTGCGTTGATCCGTAACCATTGCAAATTATTTTGGCGTGAGTCGCTTTGTGGAATTCCCGGGGTGTTATGACGTCATTCGCTGCTCCACTAGCGGCAAATATGGGAACCAAACCGATTTGGTGGAAGAATCAGAACCACTGAATATGCGCTGTTCATGGCTGATTTATACCATGTAAATGATATCAGGTGATTATTATTTTTTATTTTGCACTAAAAGGATTAACTAGGGTGTAAATTTCATGAAGTTCATTTTATCTCGGGCATTATGGATGATCTTTAAGCTGATTTACTGATAATAAATTGAATACATTTTTTTTGCGAAGGGTTGTCCTTGAATGGGCAATCATAATCATTATGGTTCAGAAGATGAGGAGACACAAATTGCAATTGCATTTCTCTCTTCGAATAATTGATGCGTGCATCATAATTATGCGTGTAAACGTTACACACCAAACATTGTTAACGAACAGTATATGCGTGTTGACGAAAGGTACATCACAGAAGCCCCTCCGAGGATGATGAAGACACCATCCCCATGCACTCCACGATTATTTAAGGCAGCCGACCCATCCCGGAAGGGGTTATTCATGTATCGAGATTCGAACACGCAGGTGTTGAAAACATTGCTGGAGCTTTATTTCTCCGTCAAACGTTACATCGCGAAATCGACAATAGAGAAATGGACACCCGCGACGGTCACTTGCATGTGTGGGTTGCCACAGTCATTAAACGAGTGATCAACCCATCCACGCATTAAATTATTCGCATATGCTGGGCGCGATGCATTCTGGTCTAGCATGCAATTAGGTCACCATGATAAAATGTATGAAGCTTAACCGGAGAAGTCGAGTGTTGCTCAATGGGTTGTATAGACCATGGACAGGTTCTTGACCGGCATGATGCAAGAATATGAGAGCAACCAAATTATTAGGTATCTTTTCCAATCGGGTAGAGGTAGAAGACATTTGACGCTATTATTTGACAGCTGATTATCATGCCGGCGTCAGCTTTGACCTAAAATCCTTATTTCCAGAAAATACGGTATTTTCTATCGAGAAGGATGATGTTTTCCACTTTTTTTTGGGATAAAATATAAATGCTGCTATAGCTTAAAAGATGCGAAGCTACGTACACCGTTACTCTCTATTTCATTTGATAAATGAAACCTATTTTTATGATACTTTTTAATGCAGTTTTAACTTCTTCTAAGTAAATCGCATGTGTGCAGCGAAGTTGAACAGCATTGAGTCGCATCAATGCTTTTCCTTCGTTATATAATGAGGCCATGTAAAAATTTAGTTTTGAAAAAAGCACCCAAAAAATTATATGCATGTTAACTTGATGCTTTGAAGGTCTTTGATCGTACCAAATATTTTCTATTATTCCAGATGCTCGAACATCGTGAATACACGTGTGCTCATTTCCCGGTACTTCAATCAAATAGCGTATGTCGAATGGGGCGACAAACGGAGTGACTATTTTGGTGTTGAGAACGGTATAAAACAAGGACGTGTTCTTTCTCCTATTCTTTTTAACGTGTATCTGGATGAATTTACTATCTTGGCTCAAGAACTCAAACGCTAAATGTCACACCGGATCTGTATTCTGTGGTACGATTACCGACAAATCTAGATATTAGGGAGGTTTTTGCTCGCAAATTCGGCAAACCTTTTAACGGGTCTAAACACACTGTTTTAGGATAGGGTCAAGACGGGCAATCCCCTGGTTAGTTTTATGGGAAGTCAAATCGAATGGGTTGAGTTAGAGAAACATATCGGTGTTTGATTACGCAATGTTTCGCAAACAAATATATCGAAGTGGCTCCGTTTACAACAGCTGTACACGGAGTGCCGAAATCTGTTTACAGTAGTGATTTTGAACTTCGAATCTTATGGAATAAGAGAGCGTGTGGCTTCCCTTGGCGGATTATCCAAACATCACCTTAATTACTATTTTATCGGTGAATATCACCTCCTTCTCCTTCTTACTGTTAAACAGCGATGACCATTGAAACTATTAAAGGCAATTTCAAAGAGAAAGGCAATTAAACGCCAATGCTTTGATCAATCATTTAGCAGGATTCCACCCCCCCCCCGCTTAAATCAATACCATGATCAAATTCGCATTAGTGCAAATTCATGTCAGCTCCCGATCGTCCGTAGATCAGCCATAGGTTGTCAGGATGGTATGACCAAAAAAAAAAAAAAAAAAAAAAAAAAATGCTCGGTCGCTGCCTGCACTTGAATTTAGAAAAGAAAAATTAAAAAAAATTAACAGTTTTATAGGGTATGATAAATAGAACGTCTTCAGTCTGAATCGCTTTCTGTAACGCCTTTTGTGCACTTCCAAGTTATTCGTGAGGGCAGAAAAGCAGGGCAGGGTAGAGTCGGGTCTATACTTTATACACGTGCACTATATATATATGGCCATTATACGAGCAGTTAACCGAATTACGACGTTGGCTGTTAATTTTGGATCTATTACACGGGCTAACTCTCGCTCTAAAGGCTGCTGCTAACATCACGGAGTGCGGGAATCGCGACAGTTGGATTATACAAACCAAATGGGTAAATTCGAGATCTGTTGTTAGATGGATTGCCTGGTGCCTTCGATTGGGTGGTTCTATAACTTTTATCTAAGTGCAAAAAGGGCCCTGGATTTATTCCAAATAAGCGAAGCAGCTGTTTTGAAGCCAAATTAATTGCAAAAATCTCAACACAAGGGGTATAATTTCCGCTGATTGTTTTGATAGTTCAAGTTATTTTACATTTCATTTCATTTGATCAGTTAATGTACAATTAATATTTATAATCATATTATGTATCATTTCAGCTCCAAAATCTAGCTCTTGTATCGTGGTCAGCCCACAGCTATAAGCTTTCTCTCCACTTGACCTTTCAACTCGTCTTCATCGGCTCGTTTGTGGTAAGCATCACAACATTAACTCAATTTAATTATTTAATAAACTATATTTAATATTAACGTTTCCCAATTTGCTTATTCTAATACTTGCTCAACTACCCTTAAAGCTAATTTTCCAATTACAACTAAACGGTAGATTATAAGTTTGATTAACTTTTAGGCCTAACAACTTGTAACTACTACATGCAACCATATTTATTATAATAAACGGTCTATCATATCTAACATATACAGGGTGATTCAAAAGTATTATTTACAATTTATGATGTCTGCAAAAATGCTATTTTCTCAAAAATATACATCACGCGCTATATATACCTCAAATAATTATCATTTATAGTTGTAGTAGCCTCTTATCTAAACAATTAAATCTTATTTCTTGTTTTTTTTTTTCTCAAATAATTTTAAAATTACGAAGTTTATCCTACTTTCTATCGCTTAGAATAATAACCAATTAATTAATTATAATCATTTTGTAGTGAGATGTCATAAGATAAAAAAAAAAATTTCGAATAATTTTGAAGAAAAGTTGCACAAAACTGTTTGTAATAACAAAGTGTAACCGCTGATACTGGTTACCCTTCAGGTGTATCTTTATAAAACCTGGTTATGCCTCGCGGGCCGTGAACACAGAGACGGATTGGCGGTGGTATGTTGCTCGTCTTTATTTTGGCTCTTCGCACACACAACTGGGCCGAGTGCAGAAGGGACTGGCGATTATGTTACTACAGCATGGAATCTAAGGAATGCCCACCCAAGCAATGTCCGAGCTGCCGGTGCCTGGCTCACAGCGGTGACTAACGACTAAGGTGTTAATTGATACATTCAAGATGACCGGCTACACTACTCCCTCCCCCTTTTTTTTCATTTTTTTTTCAACAGAAATGAAGTCCTCATGAGTCATGAGAGACATCATATAATAATTATCATGGTATTCATGAAAGATATAACAAATAAAATTCATCACAAAACTATCAAAGAACGTTATAAATCGTCAATCCTCAGTATGAAAAATAAAAATCATGGAAGACAATATAAGAGTTCTTGGTATATAGAGTCCATGCACTGGAACGGCACCATTTAGGTACGTAGAGTCATCGCGGCAGTGGTGCTGTATGGGCTGCCCTCTACGTTGGTACATCATCATCATCTTCCTCGTGCTGTGTTTTAAAGCGTGTTTCTTCGCGTGGGGTCCGTATTTCTGGCACGAGCCGCGAGGCTGCAATGCGGAGGCGGGCTTCGGGCGGCTCCTCGTCGCTGTCGGCCGGGTCGTTCCGTCGCGTTCTGTCATTGCGGCGTTGGCGTCTCTTCCTGGAGAGCACGATCGTCCATGGCTGTTTGGATTGGTCACCACATGTGGTGTGCGATCGGCTTTGCAGTCGCGAATGCCACACGTCTGGCGGCTCTGGGTTTTCAGGCGCTTGATCGTTCAGGAGGTTGATTGACTTGTCAAGGCGACACATGAAACATGAAATATATAACGTCTAATACAGAAAGAAAGAAAGTACATTGATGTGGGCAAATAAATGACTAGCACTGTGAAATTGAGGCAGCTTGAGGAGAAATCGCATAATATCATTAAAAGCAACATAAATTTTCTTCAGGTTATATAACCTGTAGTTCCACCATAACTGGGCAGTATACAGAGGGGTGCAATAGGTCTTGAAGAGAGACACTTTGACATCAGGTGAACACATATTTCTTCCTGAGCATGTTTCTCTGTGCATACATTTTTCTGCATTGTTTTAGAATATCAAGGTCATCTTTCATGTCATGGCTTATCATATGACCAAGGTAACGAACGTTTTGCACATCTGGTAATACATTATTGTTCAGCATGAAACTTGGAAAGAGAACATTTTTATGACATTTTGAACGAATTATGGTAACACACTTTTGTGCATTGTACTTCACATCATGACTGACATCATATTGAGAACATACATCTATAACTAAATCATCTGCATATATTAAATGGTTATACAAAGCTCTTCCATTACTACAACTAACAAAACATGCATACATATCTTTGAATAAGTCATCCATATAAACATTGAATAAATGAGGCGATATAATCCCACCCTGTGAGTGAGTGATTGGGGTTTTACGGCTCTACCGTTTTACGGCTCTACCCAACCCGTTCGGGTGATACGGGCGCCAGAACAGACGGGACCGGGGTTTCCCCCTACTCTTATCGATTAATCCCAAGGGTTCTTTATCCTGCATACCACCATAGACAGTAGTACACAGCGCCCGGCCTTGTCTACGCAGTTGGGCAGCACTGCAGAGTCACAGAAAAATTACAATTGTAATTCACAATCATAACGCCCGTGGCCTGATCGGGTCTCGAACCCGGGACCTCGACCCCCACGGTCGGCATAGGATTGTAGTCAGCGGTTTAACCCACTGCGCTATCCGGAATCCCAACCTGTCGTACACCATTACTGATACTGAACGGTTCAGATATAGCATTGTCCCAGCAAACAAACACGCTCTGCCGGAGTACCAAAAACATAGAATACGAACAAGGAAACTGGTGCACCACGACGTAACATCTTTTTAAAAAGAGTAACATGATTGACACGGTCAAATGCCTTTGAGACATCCAGAAAACAAAGGAATACTGATGAGTTCAGTTCATGATACTTATGAATAATTTCTTTCAGTACATAGATACACATGTCGGTCCCATGCTTCGGCTTGAAACCAAATTGATTATCATGAGTTGCTATACAGCCTTGAATCTGGTTGAGTATCACAATTTCAAGAACCTTAGATAGAATACTAGATAAGGCAATTGGTCTGTAGTTTGAACTGGCATTGATTTTTCCTGTTTTATCCTTAATTATAGAAACAAGTATACTGGACATCATTGTGGCTGGAAGCCATCCATGTACAAGGAAACTAGTGAAACATAATGATAGTAGAGGTAAAATGCGAGCTCTAACATACTTCAGGTGCTCTACAGAAATCTGGTCATCTCCAATTGCTTTTCCACAGACTAAATTACAGAGAGCATCTTTTATCTCTTCAGCAGATACAGACATTTCATAGAGAGTAGACAAGATCATCAAATCCTATTTCATTGATATCACTAGGAACACAATTAAATATGTCAAAGTACCTTTCCCTCCAAAGACCAACAATTTCTTTTTCCCCAGTTACACCATCTATATTAGTTGGAAGGGTGGTCTTATGGTTATCAATTTGCTTAATTTCTTTCCAAAAATCGACAACATTATTCTGCATTAGTTTGTTCGCTAGCGAATCATGTCGCATGGCATCCTCATTTCTCTTAATGAACCGCAGGGCATACTTGAACTAGACTGTGATTCGTTTCTTCATTTCAAAGATTGGTCCTTGCCTAAGTTTACCATGACTACTCCAGAGATGGGAAGTATCCTTCGCAGCGTGACTGACTGTGCATTCCAACCAGGTTTGCTACCATTATGTTTATGCTTTTTATCCTCTAGAGGTTTACTTGCAATAGTTGAACACTTGGTGATTGCATCATACAGTTCACCAATTAATTTAACATGATTTTCTTCTGTACAGTGTACATCAGTACAGGACAAGGCATCGTTAGGAATATCTAGTGATTGTAGTAAGTCATCAGCGGCTAAGCAATAGTCATTCAACAAGGCTGGTGTTACTTTGGACCACTCAATCTTTGTTTTATGTTCCTCATTGCTACTACCAGAAACTTCTGGAATGAGATCTGCATTAAGCACTACACCTATTGGGATGTGATCATCAGTGGCATATTCATAATGCACTTTTATGTTTAGGATTAAGTCATGAGCATCAGCAGTACATACAAAGTGATCTAGCCATGACTCCCTAGCCATTGGACTAGGGAGTCATTGGCATCAGCCGTTACTTGGTCAATAGATTTACCTGAGAAAAATAGATTGGTATCATCTCCAAAAAGGCGAACTTGGCCATTATGTATGCATTCAGCAATGTCATTAACGTATATAAGGAATAATATTGGCCCCAACACTGATCCTTGGGGGACACCTATCCTTACAGGGCATGCATCAGACAATGTGTTATTAACGAATGTCTTCTGAAAGCTTATGAAGTACAATGCCATGGTCAACACAATCGAAAGCCTTCGATAGATCAAGGTCAACCTATGACGTGATTTGATTTATCCAGCTCCTCTCTGATATTATCAATAATTTCAGTGACCGTGAGCGTTGTTGAGTGGCGACTTCTAAAGCCGAATTGATAGTCATAGAGTATACTATGTTTAGATAGAAAGGAGTGAAGTCTTGTGTACATAAGTCTCTCCAGTATTTTATCAAAGATGCTCAGCAGGCATATTGGTCTTTAGTTCCCAGGTAGAAATGTTTCGTAAGTATAACTTTGCTGATTTTTAGCTGCTCTGGTACACATTCTTGTGAGAGGGAGAGGTTATATACGTGGGTTATGGGGTCTAAAATAGTGGGAAGTGCGTTTTTAACAGTTTTTGCATTAAGACCATCGATTCCTGCCGCTTTGTGAGGTGAGAGCTTGAGTACTAGTTCATTTACTTCTACAGTAGAAACTGGAGCAGTGAACATGGTATGGATATTTTGAGGTTTGGTGAGGTATTGTTGATAATTAATTCGACTGTAATGCTGTCCTGCCAAATTAGTACCAATTGTAGAGAAATATTCATTAAAAGCATTGGCGATGGTTTTGTTTGTGTTGTTCACCTGTCCATTATAGATCACCTTTGACACTTTAGATGAGTGACACGATTTTGTCCTCCCGAGTAGTTCAGAGTACACTTTCCAAACATCTTGTAATTTTGCTTTATCGGAGGCCAACTTTTCAGTATAGTAGGTCTTTTTTGCTAGCTCAATGGTTGCTAGCAGCTTGTTTTTATAGGATAACTTTCATTAAAGGCAGAGGAAAATATGTCAGTGAATTTTATGTAGGCAGCATTTGCATCAACGCAATTAAGGACACTGCTCCAGTTAGCTGTCTGAAGAATATTCTGAAATTTTGTTATGTTGCGCTCAGAGTAGATACGTATGTATGGTCTTTTATCAGCTTTGTTGCATTTGCCTCCAAAAAGAATAAAGTTAGGCAGGTGGTCTGAAATATAAAGAAAAAACAATATTACCACTGGCACTGGTGGCTATAGAGTTGATTTCGCTCAGAGGCCTGTATAGATTAATATGATCAATGAGTGTTAATGAGTGATCAGTTATTCGAGTTGGGAGAGATAATGTCGGAATGAAGTTATGTTTAAGCAAAGTGTCAGTATAAAGTTAAACATCAGCTGATGTCATGTCCATTAAATTAATATTGATATCACCACAGACTAGGCCAATTTTATTTTCGTTAATTATTTTCTCCAGGTTTAGTTCAAGCTTTTCTGTGAACTCTGTGCTATTAGCCTTAGGGTGTCTGTAGATAACAGCAATGACAGTGTTGTCAACTTGGATCCATAGGTCCTCTACTAGGGGCAGGTTAAGTTCAAAATCATTTCGAGCAGTAAGTGAGTCAAATAGTTCTTTACGGTTGAAGAAGGCTGCACCGCCTTTTGTAGTTTCATCTGAAGGCTTTTTATACATTATAAAATGGCTATTGAAGGTGTTTTTTATCAGGTTGGCATTGTTAACTCCTGCTTCACTGACTCCAATGATGTCAAAATCCAAGTTGAGGTTAGAGAGGTAGGCTTTGAGTAAGCTATAGTTCCTGGTTGATGACTGTAGATTAATATGCAAAAGGGATAGCGATGGACTCTTGCCATTAGTCAAATTATTGAAAGAGTTGTCATCATGATATTGGCATTTCAGGTTTTGAGGCAGTAGATTTGGGATATCTTGCAATAGTTTTGCTTGAAGGGGGTTGTTTTCCAGCATTTCTGTATATTTACGTTTAGCTGACTGAAATACCAGACTGAGTTGGTAATTGCTCAGCTGGCTAAATGGCATTATTTCAGCATTAGTTTTATAATTAATTTTAGATTGGTCCATGTTCATTCTGGAGGTTTTTAAAGTTTGGGCTGGTAGAAGAGTATGGTAGGAGTATAGGACAGAGGATACTAGTAGGACAGAGGATGCTAGAATTTCTGGATAGGCATGAATGTACATTTGACATGAATGAACATTAAAACGGGTTTTTGAGAGTCTTTTTACCGCTTGACTTCCCACCGAAACTAACCGTAGTCAAGATCACTCATAGCCTTTGTCAGAAAGGCATCGCGTAACGATTGCTCTTGTTTACGAGTGAAGCGAACAGGGGTATGGTTGCCAGCTTTGTTTTTTTACGCATTCCAAAAATCGGTCCGCTATCAGGTCTGTCTCTTTCTTTCCAAACACGGTGCCAATTCAACGCTTCGATGCGCTTAGTTTTAACGAAGTGTGACCACCCGGCTTTACTCTCGGTCGATTAACGGTGGACCCGATGGATGCATTAGCAGCATCCACGCATACAGAAATTATATCGTCATGAAATCGAAAAATGAGTTCATGGTGATCAAGGCATGTTTCATCCGAACACTCACAGACACAATTTGCGAGGTTAACACGAGATAACAGATCATTCAATGCAAGTTTGTAACTCACAGTCTGATCATTACTGGCTGATTGCTAAGGTACTCTTAACGATTCTGAGTGTCCATTACGAATTTCAGATCCTTTAAGAGAGGTACACAAATATATTGGATCGTGATCCGAGAAATTATCAACGTCATGCAATACACCCGAGAATACAAATAACGATAACAGATTATGGTACGTAAACAAGATATGATCAATACAAGAGGTCGCTCCAGTACTCTTGCTTTTATATGAGTAGTCAATAATTACACCATCGATATCTAGAGATTAAAAAAGCCTTTCGGATCTACAAAATTCAAATGGTGCACGTGTATTTGGGCTGTTACGAGTCATATCAGAGTTAAAATCCCCTCCTATTATAACATTATCATGACTTACAGATGACACAACTCCGATTATTTCGCTAGTTACGTAGATTCATCAAATTCATCAGAAGAAGAAGCACCATCTACAGGCATATACACGCAAATAAGTTAAAAATGAACTTGGCGGCATTCAACATTGACTGCGCATGTGCGACGACACGTACTGATAACTGGGGTTATACATTACATAGCGTTAAAGAGGATCTCTGATTGTTTTGAACCCGTAACACGTGATAAAGGATGTATCCCGAAAGACAAATACGCCTTTTGACTGACACATTTTTAGATGATACGCTTGCTGTGGGCTAATTCGTAGATTCATCGCGTTCGATTTCAGACTGTAGTGATGGGATAGAAGTTATTCTCATATTGTACACAATGGGAGCCATTGAGTGAGCAGATCTTTCAGCAGTTCTCATAAAAGAAATCTTGCATTCATCTCGTTTCAGTCTATTCTGCCTGAGCAAGAAATTCATATTTTAATTTGTCTTGAATATCATTCACAGTTGACAAAAATGCTCCAAAATGGTCTCTCGTCACTCACAAAAGCCCGTTGAATCGATCTAAAAAGTGTCCGAAATTCACAGAGGTCCTCTTTAAGAGTATCATGTTTATGTGTTATTATTTCCGACCTAGTCAAGTGTGTGTTACAAGTATTGTAGTCGTATTTGAGCATTAAATTATATTGTGAGTGCGTCGATAAAAACTGTGGTACCCCGGAGAGGTAGGAGACTCTCTTTCTATCTCATTAAATAAACATTTTGAAACCGCAAATGGCTAAAACAGTGACGATATAATTGCCCTGTGCCCGAACCTTAGCCTATTACTTTTTTTTTTTTTTTTTTTTTTTTTTTTCACTTGTGCTGACCTTTAAATTCTAATAAAGAGAATTACAGAAAGCTTTTGAATTGAAATTGCAGATTTGGTGATAGTGCCATTGTGCACATCTGCTTGATTGCAGTCTCTGCTGCTTTGAGCCGAAATTAACCGGATGAGTCGATCATGGTCGTTATACACGGTGTAAAATATAATTGTATTATAGCATTGTTTTTACTATAGTATTAGATCATAATATATGCAATCAATGGATACTTGTATGGTTCACATTTGCTAATTAGAGGCTGATCACATAAAACAATATCTATCAAGATTTGCATCTAAGACTCCCATGGGCAGAGAAGAAATAGCATTATTGAAATGAGAATATTTTTATCATGTACTAAACTTCTATAATAAGATAATGTGTATGGTACTTGATTATAAAAAGTTTTGATTTGAAGTCGAATATTTGGTGATTGTGTACGCATGTTTGTTTGCGGTCTATGATGCTCTGAGCAGAATAACGAATGCGCGCTTTGAGGCGGCGTCGTTAATGCAGCATTTCTGAAATATTTGCAACAAACTGATCCCATAAAAGGACTAATAGATTTTATAAGAGATGATTCCAACTATAAACGGCGATTATTTTGAGATACAGCGCGCACTTTGATAGAAAATGGCATCTTTGTAACACTTAACGCAAGGCTGAAAAATTCCTATTACTTGTAAATATACTGTACTTTCGAATCACCCTGTATATCCCATATCTCACCCAGCATCCCGGCATTCCTGTTAATGTTCATTTCTCTAGAATCGTCGTTACAATCCCTCCCCCAATTCCACCTTTTGATACGGTCACTATAAAACAAATGATTCTCGTTTCAGTGCCATTAGAAAATAATTATCTAGCAGCGACTGTATTCTGTCTGTTCCTAAGACTCCAGTCGCGGAACAGGATATTTCAACAACACCAACTGACGTAGTTGTCTATGAGACCTAAATTCTGAAAGACAAGTGCCCCCTAATGAGCAGCCTGTGATGAGTTCTTTGCCTGACGAGCCTTGTTCTGCCCAAACACAACCGGAGCTAGAAACATCACCCAAGAACCGCAGAAAAGCAACCGTCCACAAAAGCTTCCCTGTCAGGAAGTCCGCATCACCAGATGGAGACAATCCCCTGAGAATGATGTTTGGTGTCCCTCAAGGTTCCGTGAATAAAGTGAATCCTATGTCGGATTTTGCTAATCCCCCTCAAAAGGTAGTTTCAACGCATTAAGAGTGTCATTCTAACAAACAAATTCTGAACCAGGTGCTGAACAGTGCAGTGACGAGTGTGGTACATCCTGCAAATGCAAAGGATATTCTTGAAGAGCATGTATTGAGTGAGGAAAGAGAGCAGAGTGAAGAGGGCGGCTCGAGTATCATTAGTCTGGCTGACAAACCAGTTACACAGCCGTCTTTAGTGGGAAAGTACTTCTGCCATCTTTGCAGTTTTTCTGCCTCTGAGAAGGAGCCGATGGTGGATCATTTGGATGTTCACAACATAGATTATTTCTTCACTTGTGCTCGTTGTCCAGAGAAGAATTATAAGAAATTCATGATGGGACACATTCGCGACTCCCACCCAGGAGGCCTAAGTGATCTGTGCTCTCTCGTTGATGAAACCAAGTTTTTTGAGTTCAGGCCTTTAGACGACACTTCATCAGATGATTTCTTGGTGTGCACTGTGCCTCCAAGACCTCGCCAGAACTCTGTGCCTGTCAACATGGTACGTCCCATGATAGCTGGCCAGGCATTGCACTCCACAGTCGAAACTGATGTGCTTAACCATGAAGCCCCGTTGCCTGCGTCCTCTCAACCTGCGCCATCAGTGTTGCCTGCAAGATTCATGCCTCCGTCTTTGACTGAAGACATATCCCTTCCACCCCCTCCATTGATGCACTGTGCCCCTTTGCAGCATGAAACCAGAAGGCATTCTCTTCCTTTATCCAGAGGGCCAGCTCATCTCCATTACCCACAGGATATCCCCAAGGAGCCCACCCCCCTCATGGAGGATCTCACGATGAATGCCGATGAATTCAGAGTTTCCCCCACCGTGCAACAGCTTCCCGATGAAGAGTCGGAGGCCAAGAAGATTGTCAGTATTTGCAATGTAACTCCGCATCGACCACCAGTTCAATCGAACCCTTCACCTCCTGTTAGCCAAGCCGATCCTGGACATCACAAGTGCCCGTGCTGCCCAGTGATCACAATAAGCAGAGATGATCTGCGTCAACATATGCTGACGCATGAACCAGACATGCAGTTGATATGTCCATACTGTCCTGCTTATAATCAAATGCCATTGATCTCTCTAGAGAACCACATCCGCTTGATTCATCCTGGCCAGGCCATATGTTACCTACCATCTGGTGTCTGAAATTTTAATTATTTTCATAAAAATTGTGTTTCTATTTCAGATTTGTTTATATATAATTGATCCAACTTATAAAAAAATAGAATAGAATAGAATAAATTTTATTTCATATAGCGAAACACCCACAGAGATCTAAACGTTATTCACAATAAAAGAGTGTGCACGCCTTACACATTAATAGTAACGCAGTAACACAGGTGCATGTGTGTTTTTATTTTTCAGTTTTATTATCTACCTCTCATAATTTTACTGTTGTTATGATTTTTTTTTCTGGAGAAAATTTTTTCCTATTTCGCTCGGTTGTTTTTTTTGTCCGTGTCTGATTTGGGTCAACTATTTCTCCGTAACTAACAATCGTTCATCTTTCATTTTTCACACATCTATTAAGTATGACAATATCCGTGGCTTTGATAATTTTGTAGGTCAAAGGTCAAGGTCACACTGACCAAAACAGGTCAAAATCACCTATAATATATCTCATTTAATATTGATCATAACGTTCTCATTTTACCATTAATTTTTAAGTTTTCAGTTTATCATTATCGATGAAAGATAGCTTGATACTTGACATACTCAGATGCACAATTATTGCGTAATGGTCGAAAATGTAAAAATGTGACTCCTCAAATTAATGTAACTTCTTCGTAAAGTACGATATCACGCTGTAATTCTCAGTGATAGTTCATAATATTTTTGTTCTATCGAATTATAATTTTCAATTATGTCATTTTAAGGTCAAGGTCGTTATGACGTTTTTTCAGCTATTTTTCGCCATAAATATTGCCCTTAGTGTCTGGTCGATATATAACAATACTTTATTGTGCCCTTTTTGTACGATAATCTGTGAATGTCCAAATATGGTCATAACCAAATTTAGCCTATATCTTGCTTTATGATGGTTAGTTTTGAAATCAAATTACATCAATGTGGAAATATAATATTGGTCAGTATATTTGATGTCAGATCAATATTTTACATGATATATGATGTTAAAAATTGTTAATGCTTATAATACGTAAAACGCTATGAATTTCTTTCGGAGTTCATTATGGTTTCAATTTTTGTCCTCATTACTTCCCAAAATTTCCTGTTCACGTCTCTGACTGATTTCTTGTTTTATATTTCGATTTACGATGTTTGCCATTGAAAATCACAAAATTGTCCTTAACAGCTTTGTTTTATTTTGTTAATAATTTATTTCAGCAAAATATTTGAAACCCTACAATAATTGTTCATTTTTATATTTCATTCTTTAATTTTCAATATTTATTGCAACTCCAAAGTAATAATAACTAACGAATATGTTAAATATGTAATTTATACTTTTGATTGCATTTCGTGTGTTGTTCACATGCCACAAGTGCTTCTCGAAAGTAAAGGCTTGAAGTGACACCGGCGGAGATGGCGTCTTTTGTTAGCTTTTGGCAAATCCAAAAGAGGCGACACAGATGGAATTATACGCAGCCATTATAGATAGATAAATAGATAGATAGATTTATTCGACAAGGGTCAGGAGATATACGAAGTTCATAACTGAACGTAACATATGTATGCCACCAGCAACGTGATGATCCATGGAGAGCGTATGGTCGAGCACAATGCCGAGAGCACGTGAGAAATGCGAAGGGCTAATAGCTTGTGAAATATCCCCCCCCATGGGCGGCTCGACTGAAAAGGTTAATCTGTCAGGTCTGCCATGCTATTATCGTGGATATATAAAATATACTCTTAACTGAAATATAATCCTGTAATATCTCTGTCCTGATGTCATCCACACTAGTGCTACATAAAACATAATTTTTCATTCAATCTCTCACCTTTGCAACGATTTTTTTTAACGAAAGCGTTGTTGTTTTACTTTTTTTTCTTCTTTGCTTTTTTTCTGATGCATCATTTTTGTGTAATAAATTTGTCCCAGAATCCTTCCATCTTCTGTAGCAATCCTTCTGTAGCTGAATTCACCTACCATTGTCTTTTCTCGCTGGTGAACTACAGTCCCCTCCTGTTTCCATGTCACGCGCTGAATCATTGAGTTTCGGCTCAGCCAATTTGTCCCCTTTGGAGGGAATCTTTCTGATGTCTCATATTTCTTTTTCCGTCAGTCGTTCAATTCGGATACGGTTGACAATTTTCGAAGATGTTCGCATGGCAGTAACTTCATTTGTTGGCATTTGCCGTCTTGATTTTTCCCCGGATGGAAATGGAGAATGGGGCTGTCCGTGTGCTGGATGCCTGTTTCTTCTGCTTCTTGTGACAAAAGATGGTGTTGCGTCTGATTCCAAGATTAGCACCCGTGCAGGACTCTGATCGACTGTTCTCATTTTTCTTGGTTGCTGGTGAATTTCGCTTGACCTTTTGACTGTTGCTTCTTGACTATTCCACCCTTGGGTTTTGTACTTTGATGTCAGACGTTCTTGAACTTCTTGGTCTTGGGAGTCCTGATGAAGGTCTGACTTTATCTTGCAGCTTTGACGGTTGGACGATGAAAGATAACCAATCTGCTGAAGGAAGTTGTCGGACATTTTGATCAAAGAGTTCGTTCTGCAGTATGAGAGGCAAGCAAACTGCTGTTTTCTTTATATGCATGTTCACGAATAGTGTGTAACAGAGGTTAATCATAGTTTCTTAGGAAGTTATTTTAAAACTTAAAGCACACGCGGTGTAATACAACTTAAAGATCTGTTAATTAAACGACTTCTGTTGTTCATTGCTGAATCGATTGCTTGAGGCTATTTTTCACAGGACTGTGAAGATAGCCTGCGAGTCTAATTGCCCAAGATGCTATTGCCATAGTAACCGATCTTCTTATTCTGTGAGAATAGATGAGGCTTGAAGGGTCAGCTATTTTCACAGGATTGTGAAAAATAGGCAATGCTTACATTATTTTCACTTTTGTATTGTAAAAATGTCTTGAGATTCCTAAATTTCACTTTCAGTTATTTGAGTTCCAAATAGTATAAAAGGACAAAGAAAAAAAAAGGTACAGTAAGGAAGAGAAAAAAAAAAAGAAAAAAAAAAGGAAAAAAAAAAAAGTAAACGCCACTTGCGCTCTATTCTAGTAAAACATCCTTCATGAGACTCTTGCTTGTATTTTTATAAGTTTTTCCTTTTCTTTTGGAGCTGCTATTCTAGTGGTAAAAATGTTGCAATTCGCGGTCTAATTCTGGACATGGCTTTCATCTGCAGTACTGTAATCGATCGAGGGTTGTAGAGTCAGGTCGGGGTAGGTTCCATTAACTACTCGACTTAATTGATAACATATTTATTTCTATTAATGGCTATAATTATTATCTGAGTAGTTGCACCTTATTAAGAATACAAGTACGTTTTTTATTCATCTCTAACACGAGTACTAAAGGATGTTAGTGAATTGCTTTACTAATCAACTATATTTACTTTGAGCGCAGAGAGGCCTGGGGTACTCACTCAATTGATAATTGACTTACTAATTATATCCCAAATACGCTCTGGATATAGGAAAATTTGTCTGGGGCACGAGGATGCTTATCTCATAGGTGATAAAGAATCCGTGATGTCACTCTATCTTTCCAATAATTAACGGTACTAAAACTTTTTTTCTCCTTCTTCCTCAAATTCCTTATCTATTCACACATGAGGTGCACACTGCACATCTAAAATAATCTAACGAAATCAGCAAAAAAAAAAAAAAAAAAAAAACCCTCCAGGGAGTGACACGTTGATTGGTTGCGTCACAACCAAAATGAACGAGGGTCACAGCCTCAAAGTAAATCAGCTCATAAATTGTACTTAGGTATAAAAAACATCAACTCCTTGGTTATGCCAACACCACATTCCGGGTTTGCAGCATAGACACGAAATCTCGTGTGTAACAAGTTAAACTGCTTGCGCACATATTCCTGAAATTTCAAAGAAACTAAATGGAATTAACCTGGTTTATCTGGAAGAACAATCGACAAGGGGTCAATATAAAAATGTTTGATTTTCATTTCTCAGTGAAACTCTCAATTTTGCCCTATGGGATGTAGTTACAGCCCTGAATCAGGCCTCTGCTATTGTGGGAAGACGGAAGGCGGTGAGGAATTACTGACTTCAGTTTATCCCATAAAATTAATGCTCATTTGGTGATAAATTGGGGGCTTGCCAACCATGGCAATGTCGCGAGTTCATTTTCCTTCTTCAAGAAGTCTGCGATGACCATAGCGAGGTATGAGTGAGCATTATTTTGCTATAATAGTCGGATCTCCGGATATTCCTAACCCTGATATTGGGTCTTTACATGGGAATCTGAGCCCCTTACTCCCCTACCTGAGCCGATACCAAAAGTTTCTCTGCAGATATTGGTCGGTTACATTCCTCCCCTGTCACAGATTCCGTAAAAATTACTGTCCTAACAGTCCGAACCTGGAGCTCGCCGGAATTGTCACTCGACTCGGTTTGTTCTCACTTTTAGGCATCCAGAACCAGGTCAATCAACCTGTTATTTTCTGCTCGCTGACGCATTTGGTGTGTGGTTGATACACTGCAGGTATCTGATTTGGCGGTTTGTGACTTTTGGATCAACTCCACGCTCTGGAAGGTTTCTTGATACTGCCATTCGGGAAGCCGTCAGCCTTCCCAGAGGGCAAATTTTTAAAATGTCTGATTGCTTTTGAGTAAAGCAATCGCTGGAATATCGTTTCAGTCAATTTCATTGACTATCAAAGAATATCTTGTCATGGAAGTACTCGAAATAATGTTTACCGGGATTCACGGATTGGCTGTGGGGGGAAAAAAGAAGAAGAATAAACACATCTCTTGGTCGCGAATGATTTGAAAATGAAGGGAATAGACTTGTGCACCGTGTAGAATATTCTTGAAGATCCCAACTTGGGTTTACTAATTATTAAGCCAATGATAGATCGTTGCGTTTATTATGCACCAAAGTATATTCATTAAATGTAAAAATGCATCGCATCATGTTGACCTACAAAAAAAAGCAGATTACAATTAAAGCATGCAAACCACACCACTGACATCAAATCCTTAGGCACCATCCGACAATCACAGGTATCCATTTATGCACACGATGGTCGCAAACTCACCTTTTCACATACTCCCCAAAAGGGGAAAAAGGGAACACAATTATTCTTGGAATAAGATACTAGTTCAGGATGAAACCTAAATGGTCCATGGAACTCCTTTATTTTCATAAGCCGTCATTTGTTTGATTTATGAAGGGGAACATTGTTGTTATTATTCTCGTATTCATTGTTATCAGATAAAAATTTGAAGACAGATTTTCCTCTATCAAGAGTATCACTTGTGAAAGGCCAAGGACTATCTGTGGTCTCTCACCCGTGAGATTCATCGTCGTCAAAGAAATGAAGCCACATGAAATGAAGACCGACCACATCCAATGTTTTCATCAGCTTCCTGATCACGACTTATTGACATGCTACCATAATTATGATTGGGTTGAAAGAAGATTAAATGAAATAACTCTCAAAGTCAAGATCTCTTGACTTTGAGAGGAACTTTGCCTAAACCACGAGTGTATCACACGATACCATACCATTTTTTAAAGGCATGAAAGAGTCACTGTTCTCGGCGATCTATTCGCTATCAATCAATGAGTTTGAACAACTTTTCCGCGTCATACATGACCCACTCAGAGAACCCATCGAAGTCACTTGAGAAGGACAGCTTAGGGTCATAAATTCATCGATTGCAAATTTACTACGGAGAGAAAATATTAGGCCACGAATCATGCTAACAAATCGTTGATTGTACATGGATGTAAGACGTC
>KB305274.1:12617-30996 GCA_000328365.1 Capitella teleta | reverse complement strand
TCATCATATTTTTATCCAGTTCATTTTATTTTTATTTTATTTTATTTTTTAATTTCATTTTAATTTTATTTTATTATTATATCAGCATTTCATCAAATAATGAAATAATTATACAAATAAATAAAGAAGAATGAATCAAACCAGAAATATCTGCTCTTATTAAAGGGAGGGGGAACTGGTTACAAATGGACTTTGAGTCGTTATTTGATGCACCAAAAATGATTCCTATGCCTGGCCCACACAAGGAGTATCATCGCTAACGATTTCGCGGGAGATATATTGCTAATTAGGCGTGACGTCAGACGCTGTGATGAAACACCGAGTTGCCTATCTTTTACAATGGGCCTCGTCATATCAGCGTGTCCTGCGACTAAACCCCTGGAAATGTTTTTATTTTCTTTTCGGAAGTAGATAGAATAATCATTTTGCCACCAGTCAGGCGCAACAAAAAGATATTTTTCGCTATTTTTCTTATTTTAACAAGCGATTTTCTAGGACACCTACCATGGTTTCTCATCCTGAAACAGTAAAAAGGTCAGCCAGAGTGCACCACGCAAGCGCTTTCGTTTCGTAAACAACAAAGATGTCCTTTTATGGCGAAGATGGCCTGCTCTGATTGGCTGAAATCGATAGCTTTACGAGGGGAACGGGACCAATCACGGCAAGCCCTCAGCTGACGTCTGCCTCCTATACTTCGTAATGGAAGCCATTCTCCCATAGGCGCAATGCTAACCCCGATATTCGGAATGCATAATTTTCTTACGCTTGCATCAAGGCATGGTGTTATTGGCACGGAATGCTATCAATTGATGTTATGAGTCAATAGAACATCACTTAAAATTTAGTTCCCCATCCCTTCCATTATTGTACCCAGCACTTTGCCAACGTAATACGTACTCATAAAGTATAGTACTATAATAAATATATCTGCTATAGTATATGGAAGCAGCGATTTTTTTTTCTCCAAAATAATCAACTTTAACTCAATGTAATTACACCAGCGTTGAAAATATTGCCAAAATATGTACCAGAATTAATTGTTTAATCATTTTTCTTTGTAATGGTGTGTCATACTTAAATGTGCAGCCACAATTTGAGCGCATATAGCCGAAATAAAAGTGGTAGTATAGAAGCTTTACAGCATAGGCTGCAGCAGACGAATCGCCATAATCAACCTCTAACGTGAAACCTCTAACGGATGTTGAGAGGCGGAGCGTGGCCAATCCAGAGTATTTACATATCAGTGGATAGAGCAATTCTTTACAAGATTACAAGTAGCTTTATTATTCCCCTGACATAACTAGTTTTTGATTGAGCGCACTTCTACCGATATCACTGCCAAAGCATCCTTTTGGGTGCCATGTGTCTCATAACACTTTCTGTCAAAAGTACACTATCACCACACATGCATTATTAATTACCACCACATATGTTAAATATTTGTGTTGTGTGGAAGAGACATATACTTGAGGCATCTGCTGCTGCCTTAAGATGTTGCCTTAATGATAATTTAATTAAATATATGTCACTATACATGTGTGTCTAAATGGATATTTTAGAGTGACATAATATTGACTGTATCCATGTATTTGTGCACAATTGTGGATAATTATATGTCTCTATTTTAAAGATTTTATAATATTTAGATACTTAACATCATACTTCAATATCTCACTAATGGATTAAATGATGCTCTTTTTGGGAAATAAAATATTGAGCCCGAATCATCCTGTTACGTAAAGTTTTGCCGAAGAGTGAAAAGTGTTTTCATGCATCAGCGAATCAGAGATCAGCTCAAACAGCAGCGCATTATGGCCACCTCGATTATATGACATCTTGAGACTACGTCAAAAAGATTAGCAGGCAGACATCCATCAAATCATGAGTTGTGCATCGTGCTATTGTAAGATCTTTGATATTAGCCTTGGCCGCATTAAAAAACACAAGCCATAAATAAGAAGAAAAAAAGAAAAGAAAAAAAGTCACAAATCAGCTGAATCGTTTCCTCCTGAGGGCTACGGATGATTAAACTTACATAAGAGTTGTTTGGGCGTTATCTTTCGCTTTAATTGATGCATTCAGTTGTCAATTATCGATGCTGAGGTGCTAATATAGCCCTTCACTTCGATGCCTCACCAATAAATCCATCTATATTCCTCATTGCACACACTTATTGATGTGTAGCACCATCGTTCTCCATTGCAAATGACGCGTTCACACGTGGTCCTTCAATGCATATTCAACCTCATAAGCCACGCCCACAAAAAAAAAAAACCCGGCAATTCACTTTTAGTTGTGTATAATGGGTACGCTGTTAAAAAATTATCCTTGTTAAGGCGGGTATCCTAAGTATATCTCTATATTACATTTGGTATTTTTGGTGGTAAATTTAGAACACGAAGCAGAGAAGAGCAAAAAAGTGCTATATATCTCCAGACATAAAAAAACTTTTATAATCTTAAGCGTCTCCAAATGAAGTTTCGTCACTTTACCAGTGACAAAGTGACAAAGTGGTGGCTTAGAGGTGGAATAACACGCGTTCTGAGTATGTCAGGCGTGTCTCTCGAAGTGCCATCCACTAGTACTCCGAATAATCCAAACCCTCGTGATGCCAAAATAGGGTTTCAAGTGTAAAATCAAACCTGAACTCATCCTAAAATGGACGCGTTGCGCAATTCTCAGTCGCATAGTTGGTTCAATGTGTTGATCTCACACCTCTTATCGTGTTGCATCATGCATAGCTGTTTTACACAGAATTATCATTAGGTTGCGCGAGAAAGAATGTTTTGTGCGATCTACAGGCCTATCCTTTGCCCGCTGTGGCCTAGAGCAGCGGTATGTGATATTGGTTTGATAAGATATGATAAGTCTGCAGGTACTGAGCTTAATTAAATAAGTTACACAAACGATGAATCACTGTGAAGTATCAAGCTTTATTGATCATGATATTTTGCAAACTGCCAATAAATATAGACATCCTTTGTATTGTGTTGTTCTTCCTCATTGTCACTGGAAAAGGTAACGACCAATATATGGTACCTAACCCCATAATTACCCTAGGCCTAACCCCTATCATTTTTTCGACGATTATATAGGTATATAATTATAGTTGTTTCCCCAAAACTACTGCCTACATAAATGTGCAATAGTTTGGCCAACCTGGGGCACACGTTTTATGAGCGTAAGGCTCTGGTCCTTGTCGGTCTTGCGAACATTTCAAACGCTCCTCATGCACAGAGAGGTCAGCCTCACAAGTTGGGAAGTTTCCATAGACTTCTCTGATTCGTTGAGCTTTATCAAATTCAATTTCGGTACATTCATTACATCAGTGGGAGTATTTATAAACAAATTATATAAGTTGATGTTCACATTTTGTCACCTTTTACACAACATTAGGTCAAGCACAGAAATGACCCTGTCAAGCACAGAAATGACCCTGTGTTCTACCGGAGGTTGAGATTTTATCAGTAAAAAGTATGTACTGTAAGTAGTATATGTGTGCTATTTAGAATGTGATGACGCTCGGTTTGAGTTCTCGGGCGACAAGCAAGATTGGCCTGATAAATTTCCACTTCATATGACATCAATTACTTCGGTGCCTTATCAAGCAGCTTAGGCGAGGTTGAAGAGACAATACAGATTTTTGTAGAAGAGAGGATTGTTATTAAGAACTGTTCGTGCATTTGTTAGTGTGGAATCTGACTGACTTTGAGACAAAACTATGAGAAATTTCATTAAGGAGAGTGGAAATATACAGAATACAGAATGAAAAGTAGTGCCAAGGACAAACTCGCCTAATTCTTGAATGAATGGATTTCTTCATTTTGACTAATTTTCTGGGCGGTGAATAAACTCGTTGGAAACAAGCAAGAACATTAAAAACAGATATGACAGCAAAATATATCCCATTGTGATGCAATATCCATCTTTACCGTTCAATTAGGTCATACGCATAATTATTTCCGAAACGTATTTGCCATCAAAGTATAGAGTATTGTGTAATAAAGTGTGATCGCCATAAATTGAAGTCTTCTTTCACAACGAAATTTATTGGGCAAAACTGTTTTATTTTTTACCGTATATACTAACCAACGGGGTGATAGTTTGGGTATTACCATGGTTACCACTACCCAACACTACAAAATGTACTTGTCCTCTGTTCCTTTTTTTTGCGTGTGTCATGCCATACCTATGCACCAAACGTTTCATAATGCAATCATCCTGATACCAATGGGCGGGGGGTGTTCATATCGTGCTTTTCTTTTCAAGAATCCCACTTGATGGCTAAATTTAGTTCTTGTGGCTCTGATTTAATTGCTTCCATCGTCTGCAGACCTCGCAGATGCCGCTTGTAATCGGTAACAGAGGTGCCGAGACAGCGTCGCCATGACTAAAAGTATGTTCCCTTTCTTCGATGTCTTCAGCTCCAGTGAGGGCAGTGGAGTGGACACTGTCCAGATCGATGGCTTGGACATCGCCACCATCGTTCTGTACTTCGTTCTCGTTCTTGGAATTGGTGTTTACGTGAGTCTGGCTAAACGTTTAAACCTCGAATTATTATTATATAGTTCTTTTGGGTTTTTTTTTATTTTTTTATTTTTTTTATTTTTATTATCCATATTTTTTTTATTATTAATTTTAAACTTTGTTAAAAAAATATCACGCTTTTTTCGAAAAGTTATAGACCCAACAGAAAAAGCGAAGAAAACAGAGACTTGCATTTTGGTAATTAGATATATCAACTATGCATAAGATGATAGGTGAATGTATGATATCCCTGCCATTAATAGTTTTTGATTGAGTTTATTTCTACCGATAGCACTGTCAAAACCTCATTTTGGGCACCAACAATTTCCTGTTTCATTTATTGACCTCTCAGAACATTTAATGTTCTGAGAGGTCAATAAATGAAACTTTTGATCAGAATTTTAGAGAAAATATAATTTTATTCTTCTCTCAACATCTGGACGCTGACTTATAATTTACACGATGTTCGGCTATTTGCTTTGCTGTGATGAAGATTAAATGGAATTAGTTAAAGTTGCCTTTGGTGATAAATTTTAATTCAATGCGGAAAATACATAATAATTGGGGCATGCGTCGCTGCCTTGAAAATTGTTCTATCTCAGTTGATTTATTATCAGTAAAAGGTTTTGGATATTTACATAAAAACATGCAAACTACTGGATAACTTTTTCTCTCTATTTTGTAATTTAGAAAACGCTTGTATTGCGATTATCGTACTACAATTATCACTTTAGGAATAAATTTTAACGAAACTCTTCCAGGGAAAGAATGATTGAACTCGAATCATCACTAACGCATAAATAAATAAATAAATAAATAAATAAATAAATAAATAAATAAATAAATAAATAAATAAATAAATAAATAAATAAATAAATAAATAAATAAATAAATAAATAAATAAATAAATAGTTCAAACGAATTGCGTGATATTTCAGGGAACCTTACATCTAGTTACAGTATGATATAATGTGCTTGGTACATGCATGCAAATAAACATGTTGAGGTGTTTGAGATAAACATATTGAATTCATTTAATGCTTAATCGAATATATATAATAAATAACCATCGGTTTATATCATTCATTTGCATTTATTATATTTGGGTCGTTGTGTGAACGAACGAAAATACCGAAGTAAACATTTAGCCATTGATTTTGCTGCAAAAGGACTACAGGACTAGATGACAACAATTGGATACTAGTTTTGACTATATAATAAACCATAAAGTCCATAACATACTTATGATTTCTTGCAACAAATGATATGTTTGTCTAATCGTGCTTATGAATGAAGCTTAATAAAAATGACATAAGAGATATCCACTGGAACGATGACCGGGTAGGTGTTATAATCACAGAAAATCCAGAAGAAAATCTTTAAACAAACAAACAAACAAAGCCAGAGACTCCCGAGCCATCCATCAACAGTCTTCTGAGTTGAAGGCAATCGATAAATATTACCTACATAATTATCACATAAGCATTGCGTATCATTTCTTATCAGGTATGAAAAAAATTGAAGATAGAGAGACGAGCACATCATACTCATTAATAAACGTTACACTCAACGATAGAAAGAAAAACATTCTTGATTAAGTTCATTTTTTATTCCTCAGTCTATGTTCGGTGTGTCAACCGGCACAGAGGAAGGATACTTTTTAGCCGGACGTTTCATGACATGGATTCCTGTAAGCATGCAAACCCCCACCCCCTCCTCACTTCCCACCCTTCCCAATCACCCCTTTGCATTTCCCTTGCTCGTCGTTGATGCGGTTCATTCTCAGGTGGGAGCCTCGCTATTCGCCACCAACATCGGCAGTGAGCATTACGTTGGACTCACGGGATCAGGTGCTGAGGCCGGACTGTCCATTGCAGCATTCGAGCTGAACGTGAGTTGTCTGGTTTGGGTCACGAAAACCTTCACCTCCTTTCACAAGATTGGCCTTGATTGATTATGTGCGATTAATCAATGTGATTGATTGACCTGGCCTATCTGTAAAGTCAAGTACTATAATAATGGCTCCTTGAAGCTGATAATTATAATGATAATGAACCTTAATGGACCTCTATCGTGATAACAGTAGCATCTCACTGGCGACGCAGACAGTTTCAAACTGTACAAAGTGATTGATACCATGCCTTTCTTAATAACAGTAAAGAGAAAAATATGGGTGTAAGGGTGTGGATATAAAGTAACTTGTTGAAAATGTTAATATTTGATTATCTGAATCATTAGCTGAATCACGTTTCGGCATGAGTCTATTACCCCGGTTTTATTTCAATTGCGATGGCTGCCAGTTGAGGCCAGAGTGAAATTTAAGATACTTTTATTGATTCACAAATGTTTTTACCAAGTTGGCCCACTCTATTTACGTCATTTAATTGAGAAGGAAAGCTCTCAAAGAATTTTACGATCTGTCGATCAAGATCTTTTACATATTCCTTGTACAAATTCTTCACTAATTTACGAACGAGATTTTAGCGTGGCTGGCCCCCGCATGTGGAACTCGCTACCACTCAATCTACGAGCCATTGATAATGCGATTGTTTTTAAAAGACATTTGAAAACTCTACTTTTTACGGAATGTTATCAGGATTTTTTATAAGTGTTTCGCTTCGGTTTTATTAATTTCATTTTTATCCATGTCATTATTGTTCTTTGTGTAAAGAGTGTTTAGACCATTTTTATGGATTTTACGCTTTATAAAATAAATTTATTATTGATTATTATTAGTAATTATCATTTATTATTTGTCATTGATGACAAACACCTGAAGAATTGACCATGCCCTAATTTAAACGAGTAGTTCTCTTACCCAGTCAACACTGTGGCCTCACAATTAACTCACAGTCATCTTTTATAAAAGTCTCAGAAGTTAACCCGGTGGACCCCAATGAAGGCTCAAATTGAATCCTCATTATGAACTATTATTGGGCTCACAGTGCAGGTCTGCAATGTTAGAATGATGTGGGATTTATTTGAGATCACATGTGAGGTATCCATGAGATCAACGCATGACCTCAAAGACCACCACTCTATAGTGGACCTCAACGAAGGCTAAATATGAGTTGTTACGCTTGTATGAACTTCTATAAAGAATGAAAGGATTACCAATAATGATGAATGGATTTTTCTTTATTTAGGCCCTGTTCCTCCTTCCCCTCGTCGGATGGGTATTTGTGCCGGTCTATATGGCCAGTGGGGTAAGATTGATTGCTGAAATTATACCATGTTATCGATTGCATCCTCTCCTTCAGGCCAACACGTTACCTGAATATATGACCAAACGGTATGGAGGCCAGCGCATCAGAATGGTGCTCTCAGTCATTTCTGTGGTCATGTACATCTTCACCAAGAACTCTGTAAGTGTTACCTGCTTATATTAAGTTGTGTGTGATGACGATTTGCTCTCCGTAGGTGGATATGTACTCCGGGGCACTGTTTATCCAACAGGCTATCGGGTGGAACATCTACCTCTCAGTGTTCTTATTACTCGCTATGACAGTTCTCTCCACCATTGCAGGTACAAATGGGATGAAAACTATGGGAACATAAATGATAGACACTCAATGAAAGGACGCTTGTATGCATCAGTAAAAAGTTAAACGTCTGGCTTTTCTAACACTGACGCCAAAAGGCTACTCCCGAAAGTAAGAATGGTTTTGACTTTTTTGTTCTGTTCCTTTACAGGTGGTCTTGCGGCTGTCATTTACACGGACACCCTGCAGTGTTTCATTATGATCCTCGGTGCTCTTGTGGTGTTTGTAACAGGTAGGCCTACTATTTCCGTTGTCTGAGTAGCTATTATCTAATACGTGGCAGGTATTATGGAGATTGGTGGATTCGAAGCCATGGTGTGGAAATACCCGAGAGCTTTGTCCGACAGCAGTATTGACATGCTTCTGAATGGAACCGTACCCGACTGTGGCCTGCCACCGAAGGACGGTCTGTCGCTGCTAAGAGAACCCGATGATATTCATGTGCCCTGGCCAGGTTTCGTTTTCGGACAAACAACATCTTCTTTGTGGTATTGGTGTGCTGATCAGGTCCGTTATAATTGCTTCAACTTTCGAAACATAACGCACAATCACTTCAGATGATGGTCCAACGAGTGTTAGCTGCCAAGGATCTTTCCCATGCTCAAGCAGGATGCTTGTTCTGTGGAGTCATCAAACTTCTGCCCTTGTTTGTACTGGTAATGCCCGGTCTCGTCAGCCGTATCATGTTCCCCAGTGAGTGATAAATCATAACGCACTTATCAATCATAACGCACTTTGTGTTTTATCCCCCCAGACGATATTGCTTGCAATACTGCAGAGGCTTGTGAAGCTATTTGTGAAAGCCCATACAGTTGTTCCAACATTGCTTACCCAAAACTTGTCCTCAGTCTCATGCCCAATGGTGAGATACCACGCCAGGGAATTAATATTCATTTTCATAACGTATCCTCACAGGTCTTCGTGGTTTCATTATTGCCGTTTTACTCTCGGCCACTATGAGTGATCTCAGCTCTACATTCAACAGTTCCAGCACCCTGTTCACAATGGATTTGTACAAACATATCAGGAAATCAGCCTCCATGAAGGAGCTCATGATCGTCGGACGGTAAGGAGGCTCTTGCTCTTTAGACAACTCAAATGTTCCATTATGTCTGTTGTGTGGCAGTGTTGGAGTAGTCGCCGTTGTTGCCATTGGCGTGGCTATGATTCCACTCGTCATGCAGGCCCAGGGTGACCAACTCTTCGTTTACATCCAATCCATCACCAACTACTTCTCACCTCCAATCGCTGCAGTATATGTCCTTGCCATCATTTGGCCTCGAGGCAATGAGAGAGTGAGTTCTGTTCACCTGATAACGTCCTAATGCTGACCCCATTTCCTCCTCTATAGGGCGCTTTCTGGAGTCTTACTCTCATGTTTGTCATGGGATTCGTCAAAATGATGCTTGATTTCTTCTACCCTCCCCCAGAGTGCGGTCAGACCGACGACGCCCCGTGGGTCGTAAGAGATTTCCATTACATGTACTACGCCCTGTTTAGCTTCTGGTTGACCATCGTCGTCAATGTCATCGTCAGTCTCTTTGGTGACCCCGTCGAGGAAGGCAAGGTGGGAATATTGATTTATCAGGGGTAGTCATTTAAGTCTGATCAAATTGTATGTGCAATAATACATGTAGACTGGTTTTTGTTTGGTTATGAGGCTATTTGTTTGGTTCGCAGCTGATCAGAACAGTGTTCCAAACACGCCACGTGAGGACCCTGAGACCTGATGAACAGCTGACCGAAGAGGAGATTGAAGATGCCAAGAGGAGGGCCCTGGAACCCAAATATGAAGTGGTCGTGGAAGACAAGAAAGAACTCGAAGCTGGAGGTAAACAGAAATATCTAAACGAATTGCGAATAATAAACACGCACTAATCCACAGAGGAAGAGCCCAAGAAGTCACTGTCACAGAAGATATCGGATTTCCTGTGCGGAGCGGAGCAGGACGAGGACTTCAGTGCTATTTTGCCCGAGGATAAGTTAGACATGATGCGTCAAATGACCACCATCTCGCAAACGAAGCGCGCTAAATGGGGACTATTTGTCATGGCCGTCGTGTTGATGACGCTTGGAACATTCCAGTACATCTTCTTCAGCGTTAAGTGGGAGACTGAACGAGAGCCCGATTACTACGCCTTCTTAGATCATTGAGGACTCTTTAATTTATTCATTTTTGTGTGTGATGATTGTTTTAATGTCATCGTTGCATCCTTGCCTACATTTCACTGTCACGATGTGATGTAATTCATTGAATTTATTGCACTTTTAAACTCTTTGAGCGTGTATTCGACGACCAGTGATTGTGTAAAGTTTACTAAAATTAAATCCAATCGAATTGTTATCCTTACCTTTGATGACTTACTTATCTTCTTAAAGTGTTATTAAACCATGTCCTTTCAAAGTTTCATAATCGTTATGTTATGTTTTTCTTTGGTCTTAGTTTTAAACACCAACAACGTCTACATATGCAAGCAATAATCCCCATAGATGTATAATCCTTGATTAGTCAATATAGAATTTTCAGTGAATTTTCTATATTATAGACCATTCATTAAAAACTTGGCAAGGAGTCTGATCCCGATCGCTCGTGGATCATCCACAGGATGTCAGGCCCGTGACGAGTTCACACCAATTTTATTTTATCCACACAGATTCTGATTACTTTTTGCAGGGGCCACATCCTGGTTTTGTGGCCGATCCGGGTTGTACTATGTTAGTATCGTCAACGTCCTACTGCTAGGTCTACTAAGAAAAATGATGGCAGCCGCAAAGATCACACAATGAAAACATCCGCCATCAGCGTGACCAATGATATGGACTCTATATCATTGAGTGTGATGCTCGGATTGAAATTTCGGGCCTTTCTTGGAATCAGGCCGGCTGGTGTTATTGTTAGTGAAAGGTAATTTTTCCACATGTATGGCAAACCATGCACATGCCGCATATTTACGCGACAACAGAGAGGCATAATCGAAGATGCATTTCGTCCCTTTGCTCAAGTAACAAAAATATATTATAAAAATAGACCGCTCAAGAAAGTCTGGAATGTCACATGATCTTGGCACGTGAGCACAGACGTCTGACAGTTAGCAATCATGCCACACAGTGATGTTCCTTGTTTGCCTTGTGCATCTAGGAGGCAGCCGTAGAATAGATGGATTTGATATTCCTTATGAGGGGAATGAGCATCGTGACGAAGTTTTCAGACGCCGTTTCGATTCCTAATTGAACGTAATCCAAGCATTTCCGTCTCTTTGGCTTCCGTTCGACGGGTATGCTGAATCAAGGGTCACGTGAGTGTTTTGTATGCATCCAAGTGAATGAAATTCGGTCAGGGGAAATGAATGCTAATTAATGGTCAGGCGCCACGGGTCAAATATAATCTCACGGGCAACCAGTATTGGCACGAGTTTTGGCTAGTTTTTAATCAATCATAAAGTTCGCTGACATTGATCATAAACGCTAAGTTCAATCATGAATGATGCTCAACCATACCATTTCTTTATCAGCTTTTGATATTTCATTTAATTGGCTAAATGCACTGCTCTAACACCCGATACGCATCGCCTCATCTTATAAAGTAATTGACGGGAGAGCAATTTGTCAGGACAAGTATAGGGTCACACGGGATCCCTTCGGGTATTGGGTATTTGATAGTATATGATTACCCTTCCCATTAATTGTATTCGACATTGCACGTGCACGAAGGGAAAACGTTTCCTATAAATCGCTTTCCCGTCACATATTTTATAGGATGAGGCAATGCGTATCGGGTGGCTCTAAAGCATTGGTAAAAAAAACAAAACCTTCGATTCACCATGTAATTGAAGTCGTCATCATTATAGGCAAACAAAGAATTGCAGTTATAAGTAATTCAATGGATACATGTATTATTCAATCGTATGACAAATTTTGAATGTAACCTTGATAAGAATCGAACACCATTTTGGCCGCCATTTTGGATTTTGAAACATTGCAGCAAGTTCATGTCATGCACATAATGCAGTATATTACAGCCCCTGGGTCACTCGTAGAAATTATTTCAGGGTCTATTCCTACAAAAAATTCACCATCAATGCAATATTCGGATATTGGTTTTCTCAATACAATGTAATCGGATAAAATATCTAATTTGGTAAACTTTTCGCACGAAATTAATGTCGTTGTCCACGAGATCTGTATTTAATATGCATATTATATAATCGAGATTTTGAGCATTATGTATTATATTCGGCGAAAGAAAATCATCGAATTTTCGAAGCCAATCGATGAGGCCTACCGGTTCTGAATGGACGTTTACCACCACAATGGACTGATGGACTGACTACAAGGGAAGAAACAGAAGAAAATTCAGGCAGAAGGTAACACACACCAACAGGGACATCCTATTTGATCCGGACGCTATCATCGACGACTTTGCAAGTAATAAAAAACATAGTAGACAAAAACCTTTTTCTCGCCGCATTGAGAAAAACCCATTACTTGTGAATAAAGTATTGAATCATCCTGTACGCTTTAGCCGAGTTTAGCGTCTTGTTTCACGAGTGTTTTCTAATGATAGTAAGATTACTTTGCCTTTATACCATTGATCCGCATAAGTGCTTTTGGGAAATTACCAGATGGTTAGGAACCAACTTATCCAATTGTATTTCAAAGAATAAGTTTGAAAAACACCAAATCTCTCAAATGCCTTAAGCGCTGACATGACATGACATGATGGGGTTTTGCGGCTCCCCCCAAACTATTCGGATTATACGGGCGCCAGAACAGAAGGCCAGGGATCGGGGTTTCCCCCTACTCTTATCGATAAAGCCCAAGGGTTCTTTTCCTTGCATATACGACCATAGACTGTAGTAAACAGCGCCCGGTCTTGTTATGCAGTTAATTGGGCAGCACTGCAGAGTCACCGAAGAATTACAATTATAATGACAAGCAGCCAAATCTGAGACAATAGTTCATCATCAGACCAACAAAAGAAGTATGTTATCGTGCGTCTGGAAATCAATTACACTTATTTAAACTCGTTGCAATAAACAAATTTCTGCATCGAATAAATATTAATGTGATTTCGTCACCAGGAGTATTACTTGAAATCACAACGCATAGAATTCACTTAATTGATCTTCTATAATAAATTATCTAATCGGTGAGATAGATTAGTGAGCTTTCGTTTAGAGAGGAATCCCTTTTCTCTGGCGCTTCAAAATTGAATTCACTTATCCATATTACCCATCCTTCTCGTGTAACAGCATAAGGAACTCCTCACAAGGAGCTCTGTTTCCACGATGCACTAAGTACAGGGTGTTTCATAAGTCTATTCACTATGCTACGTAAAGTGTTACAAAAATGTTTGTTTTTTTTCTTAAACTGCGCTATGTAACCCAAATAAGTATCATAAACCCTTTTTCAATTCGCGTTTCTGGATGGATTGTACCAATTAAGGAATAATTTATTAACGCACCATACTAACAGACGTACATCTCCTCTCACTTGAGATGTGCAGCACATATCAAACTTAGCAACATTGTAGTGACCCGATCAAGCACTGCTTCACTTGACTTTCCCTGGGCAACAGCAATGCTCACGGTCACTCAACGAACAACTCATCGAGTTACTCGTAAACTGTGATTGAGCAGATATGCTCGGGGATTCTCCCAGGCCACCGCCAGTCTGGATTCACTAGTATATATATATGAGTGCATGCTCTTCAATAAAACCAGAGGATTCATAGATCTTAATTGACTCGCGTCTGTCATTGTACTCCTACAATATTAGCAACGCTGAAACACAGATAAGTGGCATACCGTGAACTAGACAGAATGCCGTCTGAATATTCTCATATACAGACGGAGATATAACTGTATATAAAACCCCGATATATTTTGCCACCTAATTAATTAACGCAATACATATCCTCAGTTTATAAATAAAACCACTTGAACGCTTGATTTAACAAATTATCAAATTCTCACTAACTCGTTGACCTCCTTGACCCTGATTTAATATGCAAATGAACCAGCTTTGGAAGGGGGGGGGGGAGGGGCAAGATGGGGATCCTTCATTACTTCACTTGAAAAATGTCGTTCAGATTGCTTGATTAGTCTTGCTAATTCCTGAAGTGAAGTCTAATATTGGCAAAATAGACTTCTTTTTATTTATTGATGCTGAGTGCCCCCCCCCCCAACAAAAAAAGGAAGTCATCACAGAGCGCCACTTTCACTTACATATTTTGTCTTTTAGTGTTTCTCTCTTGAGATACCATGCATATATAACAAACATCCTAAATAGTAAGTACATGTATGCAGTAAAAATACTGTGCCACCGCATGACAACATTGCATGACCTCGAAATGTGAGAGAACACTCATTAAAACATCCATACTCGGTAATTGTTTTTACAAGTTTGCGGCGCAAACGTGCATGTTTTCCCGGGAAATCGGCGTCCGACATCGCTCGAGTGGACGACTGCCTCTCAACAATAGCGAATTTTATCACATCATCGCACTCTTACAGTTGAAAAGTAATTAGGTATGCTATTATAAATTTATAATTAATTAAACTTACTGCAACTCTGTCTTCACTTCCACACTCTGTGACTCTAGCAAGATTCAAGAGTAGATAATCCATTAGTTGATAAACCTCAGCGAGATGCCAAGCCAAGGTGTACACATCGTCCGATTCATCTGTGTTAGTAATCCATTAATTTAATCCAGTACACTGTCACGGTGGTTATTGTAAATGCACCACCCTGTCAACACAGAAAACTAGAGCTCCAGGTATTCCTTTCAACACAGTTCAACAGAATGACCTCATTTCGCAATTCGGTGCACGTACAAAGTGTACACAAAATAAATTCCGAGAAATGCGCTCTGTCGAAGCCGAGAGTCGAAAATCGCAGTTCTATGAAAGCGTTCAGCTGACTTCATACCCCCCCTCCCTTCTCGTGTGCGCTGAAAACTTAGAAATATCGTGCAAACGTCACGCCAATTTAGTCGCTCGCTTCTCCTTGTTTTGCTCGATTTGTTTACATGTATTTCAGATGTTTTCGATGTCAGCTTATCTGAACAGTCTTTTTAAAATTCCAATGGTAGTATTATTTGTGATTTTATCAGTACAACTGAATATAAAATTAATAAGGCCGAAACGCACTCAACTGCTCCTCTTTGAACTGATTAATTTCAATTCCCAAATTGTACTTCAAGCCAACTTCCCGTAAAGCACGCTCCATTTTGATAATAATTATGGCGCGAAAAGCATTTCATCGCGACGCGAATCACGCAAGGCATGCGCCCTACATAAATTATGCAAATGAGGCGAATGGCTGAGTGCGCTAGCATTTGCATAAATTTGCCGAGTTTAGCAGGAAATAGTAATTTTGAATAGTGTGGCGTTTCTAAAATAGATGATTTTAATACGGGATTTTCAGCGTGTCTGCCAATGCTCACGGGTTTTGACGCCAGAAAAACTTTCAGTTTTTAACATACAAGTATCATCAGCGGAGATTTGAGATCGCCGCTGACGAATAGGCTAACCATAAGCCGGCCCCCCCAAAATATCGTCCGCGATATTCAGATTGGAGACAGATAATTGAGAACTTTTCGTCAGTGTTTACTATTGATTTTTTTTTTTTTTTTTTTTTTTGAATATCTTGTGTTATCAAACCACAGCATTGGTGAAAAGTTATTTGATTTTCGAGCGAATTAAATTAAGTATGATAAATACAGCTCTAAGAGTGAGATGAGCGCGTTTCGACGTAGCTTCGTTTTGTCATGTTATAAGAATATTAACAGCTAAAATAAAAGACTTAATTGTTAGTCTAGATGAAAGTCTACTCTAATAATAAAGGATACTTCTTTTGGAATAAATAGCGCTGTTTATGGGAAATGATCATTTCTGTAACACTTGTAACACGAACAATCCCCATATATATTGCGAAATGTGTGAATAGACTTATGGAACACCCTATGATTAACTTAGAAATTGCAGGTTGGCCCATCTGCGGGGTATATATATATATATAAGGAGCTTTGTTGACATTGTGTCATTCTCCATCGTCATGGATTCGACAGAGGCCTCTGCTGCCACTGCTCACGCTGCTCCAAGCGAAGACTCGCACAAAGTGTCGGCGTTCACTGTCATCACCCTGCTCATTGGACTGATCGGCGTCTGCGGAAACGGAGTCGTGTTGAGCGTCATCTACAGAAGCAGAAAGACCAAGAAGAGTCGGCTGCATAATGCTTTCGTCGTCAATCAAACAGCGTTGGACTTGGTGTCATCTGTATTTTTAGCCTTTCATCTACAAAATGGCCCCGACTGCACACATGGAAGGAAGCGCTGGTCTGGTTCTGTGCATCTGTTTGGAGGGAGAGGGTCTGCTGTGGATCTTCCTCAGCGCTTCTGCGTTCAGTTTGATGTCGTTGACCTTTGAGCGTTACATCAAGATTGTGTTCCCGATTCGCCATCACAATTCGTTCACGGACGCCAAGAAGGCCGTTCTGCTTGCAATGTCCTGGCTGGTGCCCTTCTTCTGGCTGATGTTCTTTATTACAGTAACAACCAAAACAATAGATGGTGAATGCCTCTTCCAGGCACTCTGGCCGAATGTTGAGTTAGCAAGCTTTTATGGTTGGACGTACATTATCATGTTCTACTTTCTGCCTCTCGCGTTCTTCATCTTCAGTTACGGACACATGCTGTGGACGTTGAAGAAACGTAACTCTCAGGTGGCAGAAAACCAGCAATCGGGCGGTAATGTCTCCAAAGCTCAAGTGAACATCATCAAAACCATGGTATTGGTCAGCGCCTGTTTCGCCATTCTGTGGGCTCCAGCTCAGCTCTACTACTTTGCGTACATCATCGGTTTGTACAACGGAGAATACCTGAGCAGTGCATACTACATTTTCAACATCATCTGCTTCACTAACAGCGTCATCAACCCTTTTATATATGCTGTGAAGATCGCAGAGTTCAGAGAGATGGTCTTGGTGATGTTCGGCTTCAAGAAGTCGTCTACAGTTGCAGTTGCATCATCTAGAAGCTGAATTCTTCTGTTAGTGGAGTGAGTAGAGTACAGAAAGCGTGTGCAGTCAGGGAGGCCATGATTACACAGTTATGTTATGTATAGAGCATACATGTATGCATGTACGCATTACACAGAAGCCATATATATAATTATATAACCACCGCTTAAATTCCACCACCGATCACATTGGGCTATGATTGATTGTTACTCAATCATCTGATTAGTTGTTGTTGTGTGTGTGTGTGTTTTTTTTTTTTGTTTTTTTTTTGTTTTTTTTTTTTTTGTGCGTGAGTTGTTACAAATATCAGCTTAATACAAGAAGCGAAGTATGCCTACTGTACAGACATGAAATATTGTAGAGAAGAGAACAACCTCCACAAAACCACTGCGTGGAGGTTATATTCATTTTTTTCCTTCCATTCAATTTCATTTTTACTAAGCAAGTACACGTCAACTGGTATAGTACTCTATTCATCTCATTCAGAGGCCTGAGCCATAATATTATTGTGTCCTCGCGTCACGCGTGGTATGCAAGATCTGACCGCTGCTCTGATTCATGAATTATAATTTTTGTTGTTGTGCTTTACTGTGCTGAAAAGTACACGAATCGACTACAATGAGTTTGGTTAACATACTAATTGGACACGACTACTGCAGAGAGCACCTACCATTAAACTATATATACATTCTAATACGTGTAATACATGTCATGAAATATTTGATTTGCATGTCATGAAAACACCTATACCTGGGCCAATGTCCAGTGTTGCATGAAGTTTTATCCTCATTTACTGTTTGCGTTTTGGTATTAAACCCCATCGTATGCGTATACATGACTGTATAATATCCTTATATCAACTTGAATAAAGATAATATGTTTATTTCAGAAACTGGCCTCGGAGGGTTTTTTTTTTCACAAAATCTCCACGATAAACAAAAAATCATTCATAGATGTGACCAAGGAAAATGTTTTTATGGGTAATGAGAGAACGCCTCCTAATTTTTCCTTAGTCTCTCCCTCTTTATATTAATTGTTGTGAGAGGAGCCAAGCCCAGGCGAACTAGGAGACAGGGCTTGGGGGAGGCAAAGGCAGACTATCAGCTGTACTTCGCTGGATATGTTTCTCATAAAAAATAGGTTTTGTTATTGCATAACAATTTTACCAATTACAATGATTTCAGAATATCAAGAGATGAAATACAAAATTTTGAAAGCATGTGATATAAATTTAATCGATGAAGATTTGTCAAGTGTTCCGGCCTTTTTTTTTTTTTTTTTTTTTTTT
>KB305236.1:157462-178473 GCA_000328365.1 Capitella teleta | reverse complement strand
GTGTTTTCCGGGGGCCCAAAAAATATTATATTTTTTATTTCCCCCCCTTTTTTTTGCCAAAAAATTTTTTAAAATTTTCTTTCCCTTTTTTCCCCCTTACTTTTCTTTACTTTTTTTTTTTTTCCCTTAAAGGTTTTTTTCTTTTTCTTTTCTTTTGGTTTGAATTCTTTAAAGGTTTTTTTTTTTTTTTTTTTTTTTTTTTTTTTTTTTGTTTTTTTTTTTTTGGTTTTTGTTTGTTTTTGTTTGTTTTTCTTTATTTCCTTTTTTTTCTTTCAATTCCTTTCTCTTCTCTTCTTCGTTATAATTTTACAAATTGATGCCAAATAGATGGAAAATCTTAACGCAATGAAATAAAATAAACACCGTTAATCCTAATCATAGCACATTTATTGCGTGGAAATTTCAAAGTAAATAACACAACATAATATTTATTTGTGATTATTTTTCGGACAAAAAACCCCGCCCCCACCCCTTATCCTTCCTTCACCCGAACTAATCCCCCTCCGCCACAAGAAAACGAATACATAAAAAATAATACGAAGATAGAATTGAAAGGACTACACTCCCCCCTCCCCCTTCACCCAACGCTCACCAACCTCAAGAGCACATTTATTTTATTCATAAATCTGATTGTACGAAACAAAAGTTTTGATTTAATTATTGTTCAATTATTGCATTTACTATAAGTATTATAGAAGCACTACAATATAATTCACGTAACATATAACGCGGGTCTTACATAACAGCAAAGATTCAAGTGCGATGGAAGCATTCACAGTAAAACAAGGCAAAAAGCGAATATTATGATATGTCTTGCAGAACGAATACTTTAATAGTAGACAATGGACCAGCGATTAAAATGTTTTGAGCTTCAAAAAGGATGCCAAGAATATAACTCGTAGAGCACCATTCTAGGAATTTTGAGCAAAACTTGGTAATAAATTAGATAGCTCTGGAATTGGGTATTGGAATAATTGGACAACCGGGGATTTATTCTAAAGGGTTCATCACCTGGGGCCACAACACAGTCAGGGTGCAACAGTACAAACACTGGTGCTATACTTTAACTTTTATGCGACCAAAAAGCCTTCAATTGTGTAATTAATATCTAAACAAAACCAGGTTCGTAATCAATGCTGTGTTGTTTCACGGGCAAAACTTCAACTGAATCTTGGGGTTTTGTGCTCTGAATTTCACCGTCTCCGGTGAAATTTGGGTTGTCAATCCCATCCTCACTTTGGACAGGGACATCCCGAGATTTCTCCTCGCCAGGCTGGTTTGAATGTACGCTGTCAGGGTCTATGGGGCCTGCTCTCTCTTCTGGTACTTCGATGTCATTCAGCTCGATTGCTGGCGTCTTTTTAAAACGTTTGAATTCTGTCAGAGCCTTGGCGATGTTCCGGAATGCCTTTCTACGTCTCATCTTCTGTTGGACCTCAGGTGCTGCGTCACCTGGTTGGTCAGAGCTTCTCTCCACTTGCTCCTTCTGAGCGTTGCCATCATCTTCAGTTTCTTTGTGGGCTTGATCGCTTGTCTCTGCAATTGTCGGGTTGATTATCTCATTCTGCAGGCAGCCTCCCTCGCCTGGTCCCAGATGAGTCGAGTTTGAATTATTTGCGTCCATGGATTTGGTTTTGTCGCAGATAGTGGACACTCCTCCTTGGGCGGAAGTCATTTCAATTTCAGTCTCAATACTGACATTCGACATGACGCTGTCCTGTCTGGCTGGTTTCTTGCTTGCTTTCTCTCCACCACTTGCAGCTCCACCCGACTTCTCATCATCTCTTCCAATATTGCGTCCTTTGCAGACGAGCAGCCACGGCATGTGATCCTCGAGGGCAGCTCGGAACTTAGGGTGACTGAGAGCATATAGGATTGGATTCCACATAGCAGAGGCTTTAGCGAACATAACAGGGATTTGTGAGACGTATGGGGTGATCCAGCTGCGGTTTCCGGCAATGCCGATCATTGAAACAGCAGCGTATGGCGTCCAGGACATTAGGAAGAGACCGATGGTGCCGGCTGCAACCTTGGCCATGGCAATGTCTTGCTTCTTTTCCTTGTCGGATTTCCCCGTCTTTGCACCCATCTTCTCTGCGGTTTTGCGCATTTCCTTGGACTGCGCACCTACGGCTCGTATGATGCCAACGTACGAGCAGGCTATTGCCAGCACAGGAATGAAAAACCCAAAGACAAACAGGCACCAGACGAAGATCAAATTCTTAAGGTCACGACTTAGATAATCGAAAGTGCAGCTGACTTGGAAACCCTCCGGGATGTAGCGCCCGTAGCCCATGCGCAGCAGGGGAGGAGCGGACCAGATGAAAGCCCACGTCCAGGCCAGGATGATCTGGATCAGTGACCTCTTGTGGGACACATGTTTCATGGCATAGAAAGGCTTCGCGATGACCATGTATCGGTCCATGCTGATCAAAGCCAGAGTCGCAATAGAGTTGAAACCGGTGATTGATCCCGCCAACGCATACAGCTCACACGCTGGAAATGCAGAATTAAGTGTGCATTTATTGTGATTCGTTCGTGCGGCTCACCGACTGGCCCCCAACGCCACAATTTCTGGAAGCTAGCTACTGTCATCAAGGGAAATCCGTTGGTCGCACAGAAACCCATATCGCTCAGGGCCAGGTTAATGATGAACATGTTCGGAGGTGTCCTTAGTGATCTTGTTCTGAAACAAAAACACACACTCAATGTCCTTCGTTTGCAGTAACTTCAGTGAGTTATTCTGCGATATCTTCAGTGCTGTGCTCGGAATTGAATTAGCATCATTTGTTGCACGATTATTATGCATCGCATCCCGTAAAAATAAATTACGATGCGATTACTTCCAGGTCAAGGCACATTAAAGTTATCATTAGCTTACTGGTGATGCAATTTACTGCTAGACACTAAGGAGTTGATCTCAATATATAATGCACTGCAGCAGTGTATAATGACTGTATTTATGCATCTACACATTTAGCCACACCTGAATGAACGAACGAACAGCCTTACTTGATGAACAACGTTATGACGACCAGGTTGCCCAAAGTGCCGACTATGCCAACGACAGCCATGTAAAGTCCAAGGCCGTAGTAGATCAAAGGGTTCATGTTGAGTAACATCTCTCTGTATGGTCTCCAATGGGGATGGAAGAAAGTCCCATGCGGTAGATAGGGGCTCTCCTCGATGGGAGCGGTAGAGTTGTCGAGATAGCCATCAGCGTATGACATCATGCTGGAGACATCATAAGCATCGCTAGTTTCAAAGGACGCCATCTTCCTTCCTCGATTTAGTGTCCTGCTGGCAAGACAAACATAATTATGTCATTTGATCGTGAAGTTCCCGTTTGTTATTGAGCCTGGGGTTGATTTAACAAAACGAGTCTATAATCAATGCGCCCTCAGACATCACAAAATTCAGTTTTGTTCCCTTGGACTGAGCTAACCATTCTGGCACATTGATTGTCCGCCAACTCGGGTCGTTGAGTCTGCTATGAAAACCAATTGATTGCAAGGATATTCAATGTGGTATTTTCGTCTTCTTTCCGGGCGTCTCAAGTGAAGAGCTCTAGTAATTGATGTGTTCAATGCCTGAACAATATGGCTCTCTTGTGTCTTGTGTCTCGTGCTAAAAAGTCCCATCGCCTCATCATCCGTGTATGCCATGCCAGTTACACAACTGGAACATTAAATTTGACCGAGACTATATAGATGCCCTCTTAACGCTAATCAATTTTAGCAAAGGGTGTTGTGTCAAATGCCAAATTTGAAAATAGTCGGATAATGGACCGATTAAAACTTATTGCGATTCACACAATACATGTTGCACCCACCAAATTCTGAGCAAAGTTACAAAAAAATCTAAAAGCCCAGGTAGAAATAGCGCTTTAATAAATAGTGTACCTTTCTGTCGAGTGCAATGGAAATTAAAAACGATTGAACAATGAGAACATTCGCAAGGAAAGCCTCGTTCAATCTCCCTCAAATGCTGCTCCAACAAAGGCAATGGAGATGGATACCGAAAGGATTTTATGATGTCCTGGTTCTCGGGGTCTCGCGAGTAAATCTCAAAGGTAATATCCTCAAAGATAACTGTCAGACCCAATGTTAAGTTATAGCAGCTTTAAAGCTTTAACCTGATTGCCATTCCTCTCTTTGCGACAGTTCAGGGCCAGGTGTGGCAAAATGTTTCGTTCATAAAGAGTACAATAATTCACGAAGCCTAATTTTGTGCGTATGTTAAAAATGCTGAGCTATCTCGATTTAGCCATAGACTACAGGACGAACGACACACGTGGAGCAGTGGGAAAGGCAACACATGTTGGGACCCGAGAGAAAGATGTCTACATGAAGGTTTAAAAGAGACGTGCCAATCTGAAAGTGTTCTAATTATTGGGTTAAAACCTTGCTGTGGGTAAAAACGGGTCCAACATGATCTATAGTCTATTCTCTTTAATTAATGGTACACTGTTCTCTATCCGAAATTGATTTCCCGGCATGGGTAATCAATAAATTGGGGCAAAGTACAGTGAATTCAATGGTATATCTAATAGTATAATAATTATGTGCATCTAATGAATTAATTCGTAGAATTAGGTGCATTTCACTAATTATAATTTTAGATGCATCGATCATACTATTTGGCAAGAGTAAAATGGCCAAAGTTGGAGTCATCTTTTTAATATAGCAAATCTCCAATGCCAGAATTCTCGATAGATATCGGCGGCAGTGGACGGTGACGAGCGACAGCTAACGATGATCGGTATTCTCGTTTGCATAAGCGAGGCAGCTTAAACCAGACCAAAGCCGGGCTGTATGTCACTTGTAAAGAAGGCACAGAGCATGGTAAATGCATTGGATTTGCTGGACATCGTGAACATTAAACTCAACTTGTGCCGATAGCACTCGCCGATATGCCCCAGTGGACATTTTGCAAAAGAGAATAAGGATTTCGACCAAGCGACAACAACCTTTCAGGGCAGTAGCTTCAACCAGGGGCTACTGCCCACCAGCAGGAGCTCGGTGGCTACAATCGAGAATTCGGGAATAAAGGCTTCCCAGAATTGCAAAGTGTGGGGTTATGGCGTGTCATTGCCGTTATTCTTGATCAGTACATGTGTGTCGAACCGAACGAACCGAACGTACCTGCTGCATGTCCTAGGCCACATTTTGGACGATTCTCACGCCCGAATCCCTAATTGTAGCCACCGATCCACTGCTTGGCTATACACGAAAGAGACCGGCGGCAGTGAACGGCATCGAGCTTCAGGTCATGCTGATCCGTATTCTTCCTTGCAAAAGCAAAAAAAAAAAAAAAAAAAAAAAAAAAAAGCAAAGAGCAAGGCAGTTTTGACCAGCATTGGATTTGCAGGACGATCAGCTGAATAGCTGGAACCAGCGGCTACTGTTACGGATTCGGACATCAAAGATACACTTCGCATGGTCTATCACACAACACTACGGGCAAAGTATCCGTATATTAGCACATCCATCGCCTCCAACTGATCCAGAATAATACTGCTAGCACCTCTTCGACACACATCAGGCTGCGAATTGACTACAAAATATCGCTGATCACACACAAGGCTCTCCAATGCCATGGCATCCCCTATTACCCCCGTGAACTCGGCCACGCGTACGCACTATCAATTCTCGCCGCTTCTCACAGAGCGGACTTTTGTGAAAAAAAATTTGACATTGCACCTTTCTTTTTGATGCGCACATATTGCGCAAGCGCCATTCACTGAACTGAACCGGTTTATTACACGCAAGAGTGGTTTTTTAAAACTTGTAAAAACTCATATTTTCAATGTTGCATTTTAATTGTTTGATTATGCGATTTCTCATCATTCAGTGGATTTTATGAAATATTTAAAATTTAACGATTAATTAAACTTCGTACATGCATTGACAAAACGTATAAAAGACGAAAATTGACCAGTATCACACACACATCAACCAAGACTGGTTCGAGATAACCACCTGACAGCATCTGTGACTGTGAATGCGTGTGTCCGAACAATATCTACAGAAACGGCTCGAAAACGGCTCTGAAAGGAAAAGCAGGGACTACGCTACTCTCCTCCCCCAAGACACAATCCTGGATGGTGAACATGCCGATGAATCCATTGTATCAATGAGATAATTATGCATTCCACGACCGTTGATTAAAAGCTGGGATGTATCTCACAGAGCTGAGCTAAAAGCCTCATCAAGAAATTGCATCTGACACGTGTCATATCCGAGCATGAAATTTTGAACATTTCGATTTTGAGGTTTTTTTTACCCCTTTTCTATCTGTCCTCCAATTAAACGATGTAAATAAGAAACATCATGTGAAGGAAGTGACGAAGATGATCAGTTGTATAAACCCAAACATCAAAAGCGTTGACATCGACAAGTTGATCCCACGAATTGGTCGCTATAGGCCTACAAAAGAAACCCTACGGAGTAATTAAGAAAGTTGTGTTCGAAAACACCCATCCTAACTTCCATTACATGTACCAATAAAAAAAAACCAAAAAAAAACCCCAGATGGTTTTTTTTGACAAACTCATGCGCATACTTCATGATAACCACGAGATCCTGAAACCTCATTGCGGACAGAGGGCGAAAACGGAAGTAAATTAGCCCGAGGAAAAGAATACATATTACCATCCGGCTTTGAATCCTTTATAATACAATTAGGCAGGTATATCACTTCTCCCGCAATGACATTATAATTTATACCGCGCATAGAGGGGGAGAGGGCAATCTGCTGGTAAGATAATTAGGCCAATACAGTTGAAATGAGTTACGGGCTATAGTTATTCGATTTATTCTAGATTGAGATTAATTTGTCAATTATTGAAACCAATTGATGACTGAAATGCATTATACTTGAAAATAATTACCTCCATAAATGAATCAGGATATTTAGTAATTATCGTAAGAAATGCCTGATGTTCTACCGACTAGATTAGTACTGATACAGTTGTGTGTGTGCACTGAGCGTGATTGTGTGTGGTCTTGCATGGGTATCGACCATCGGTCATCGTTTATGCATGTACATGTCATCCAAATGGGCATGACCTTGACCGATTAGATCAACGCCTTTGTAAGTGTACTCAGTAGAGTGCCACGTGCGACGACGGTACATGCCGTTAGAAACTCCAGTATGCCCCACCATATAAGAATAGATCAAAGGATTGCCCGCGCAGGGACATTCACAGATTGTAAAGCTTGATTAACAAGTGTTACTGTAACCTTGTCCCTAGCGAATAATTGCCTGTTTATGTTCAATTTCGAACCTTGGCCCAATTGATGGGAAGACCTTGGTGATTTTTCGTTTCTTGCGATTATGAAGTCTGGTGTCGATCTTTATGGATATAATTCCCCTCATGTTGTAGTCACGTATTGTACATTAAAGGAAATTTACTTTTAAAAGATGTGCTGTTAGCGATTGCTCTCTAAGTAGGCTTGCATAAATTATGCCAGAGAAACTTGCATCAGGTGGACAACTATTGTGTGGCTGTATATCAATAAGACTGACGGACAGTGATTGATGACAAATAGTTCAACCCACGACCCAGACGAGATTGGTTAGGTATCCTGTATTCGTGTCTGTGGACGATCCGTCAGCTGATAAACTGGTCAGGTCAGGTCGAATGAAAAGTGCTCTTCCTGCATGCGAATGCTGTCATTTATATTTGAATAAGTTACATCTATTCGTGAATCAAATCAATGGTACAATATGAACCGAAGAACCGAAAATTATTAGGTTGATGTTAGTTATACAGTCAGTATATTAATCTGATGTTGTCGCAAATTTGAAGTTAGATTTGGTCACGACTAACTGTATCACGGTGAAATGAGTGAGAGATAGTGGTGCCTGTATTGGAGAGTTAGTTACACTACGCGTAAACGCTTAAACGGAGCATATAGATATCAGGATATGACGCATGTACGTAATTGTGACGTAATTTTGTCAACGTGCATGAAATGCAGCACGATGCAATGAAAGGGGCTCAGCGGAATATTGCATTATATCAGAATGAGATCTGAAGATGAAGATTTCTTTGATCAACGAAGCAGAATACTGGATCACACTGCTCATCGGCTTCACACTCACCATTACTTAATTATTTAATCAAGTCGATGGTCGACTTGATTAAGATCAGACTCGGTTTACTAGTCGAGTTGAGTGATGTTGAGATCGCAGAAACAAATAAACGAAGACGCAAGAATTGGTGAACGTCTGTTCAACCGCATCAATAGACATTACACAGAAATATAAAGCACCTGCATCTTTTACGCTATTTGGTAAACTGATTGGACTCTCGTCTTCACAAAAATGTTTGCTTCAGCAGTGATCGCTTGTTGACTGTATTTCTTGTATGAACGTCAATGACTCCTGCGCAGTAATACTTCGTATGCGAACTTATGCGGCGCGCACGATATAAACAAGATCAGTACATATTACACTCGTGCATAGGAACTCAATTCGATCAAGCGTACCTCGCTGATTGTATAGAATTAATGCTGAGAACACCAGTACGTTGCTGGTTCAGTGACCATTTCAGCCTACGCACTTCTTATTTGGCTCGATGCGCAGGGAGATTCCCCCAATGTTGTTAAATTAAGCGTTCATATTTTACGGACACGCGGGGAAAGGTTTGTCACAATTATTGTCATCAATATGGCACGATATATCACGTGAACATATTGTGAGCTAGAGAGAGCAAGGTACGAATGCTATGGGAATTTATGGAAATACGAATACACGTAACTTGGAGAACAACACCCCGGGGAATTCCCTAAGAAAATTTGGTTTCTTCTGAACATAATCCTCGCGGTTAATGTTTGACGACAATATTGATTCCAATATATTTAGTTAATTAATCGAGTTAGATGTAGACAGACTGTCAACACACTTCAAACTAAGGTCTTTGTAATTAGAAGTTGTAGCCGAATGCCCTTCTATGGCTGCAGAGGAGATCACCACCGACATACATATGCAATTGTACATGATCTAACTATGATTTAATTATTCGTCAAATTAAGATAATAGATTCTCGTTGTCGATTTCAGGTCGTGGTGATGTCATGAAATATATTCTCCCATTGGTAACCGCGGGAGCATAAATGGAAATAATAAAATTATTGGTCTTGAAATATACTCGTTGCTGACAGATCGTTTTGAAAGTAGTCTCTCCTCAATCATAGAAATCAATAAAATCGATCTAAACCGGTTTCGATAAGAAAAAGTCACCTTCAATTCGTTTTTATACATTGTCCTTGTGATGCAATATCCAGAAGAATAACCCGGAATTCAAATCTTGAATATCGGCTCGAGAAGGCTGTTTTTTGACCTGACTTGCATGGAGTAAATTTAAATTTTCTCAAATTTCCTCGTTGCAATACAAGGACTTTTCAGACAAAAACACTCACCGTACTAATTCTCGACCACAATCCCCCGAACCTAATTTCAAACCTCAGTCCTCCCAAAGGTCATCGTGGGCAGAGAGTCCGGCGTAAACTATGCGGTAGGACGCTCGTGTCTGTGAACTTAAATGGTAAACAGTGCCATCAAAGTATAGAGCGCTAATAAATTTATCGTCAGCTGCGGAAAGTCTGTGACATTAACCGTAATTATGATTGGAAGTGGCCACATACTCTATCACGCAGTGTCTGTTGGAATACGTGACCTTTACATGCGTTCCCCTTCCGCGATGCAGACAATAGCGTCTGGAGAGGCGTCTAAGCCGCCTTGTTTATTGGCACCCTACAGATGGTGAGCCTGTCATTAGCGACGCGAGATAATTCTGTCAAAGGTGCTGTAATCTGATAAAATTGAATTTTGCCACCTGCGTGGGCATCACGCTACACACAAATCATTGAACATTAATCCTGGCTACTTCCTTATTCTGTGCTATATATAAAACCTAATACACTGTAGATTCCACCAGGATGCTCGTGATTGCGAGTATTTTGAACAGACTTCCTTTGTGAAGTCTTGATTAAAGAGGAACCTTTCAAAATATCAATTTCAGCCAACTGATTCACCTTAGAATTTGTGATGCATTGGTTGGTTACTCGCAGGGTGTTGTTACTGTTCAGTAACCATGCCGTAACCCTAATAATCAATGGCATAATTGTTACCTAATAATAGGAACAGGTATTTCACGAGACAGATGATTTATAATTTTTATATTGGAGGTACATTGCAGGTACATCACAGGTCTGTATCTCATTCCAGACATCTTCAAAGGGTTTGATAGTGTATTATGCGATAGGATGTATGAATGGCCCACATCCATTTATCTGTTTCATCCATCGATATCCGACCCCTCAATTTGCAGCAATGGCAACGGCCATTAGAGATTGTTGGAGACTATTACTCATTTTATTCCTTTTTCATTTCATATAATATTGGAAATATAGCGGAAATCGTCGTTCAGTGTGAGAGGAGAAAATAACACAACTCAAAAATAACCACTATAACCAAAGATGGTTTTAGCACCGTGTCGCCTTTCGACAATCTTCTTGCAACACACGTTTGAACTATTTTACTGGTATAGATTTAGCCATTTAGTTATTAAGATATTCCATATTCTCAAATATTCCCGGTTCTGATCGCAATTGCCCACACTTATCATATCCCATTGACTCCGCACAGGGGATAACTCATGGTTGAAATTGGTGGATTCCGATTTCCAACCTAATGGTATTCTCCTCGTTCATTTCCCCGAGGAAATTGGCCAAGTCCTGATTGTCCTTCTGGCTGTGCGCCAAGAGCACATCGATGGTGTCACATTCAATTGGAATGTGGGGTAGATCGGCAGTTGGCTACTCCATCGTTAAGTGAATTTGATCTTAATGTATACTAGTGAATTTAATTAGTTTACAATCATTAATTAACACGTATGCACTAAATCCGATGTTGTACCTTGTGTAAGAATGTCATGTGACCAAAATTATGTGATGATCTAATCCCAGTATGGAAACTTGTAATACGTTTGCAATAATCCGCAATATATTGCAACAGGCAGATATTTCCGGAGTGGTTATCTGCAAAGCAGAAAAAAAAAAAAAAAAAAAAAAAAAAAAAAAAATAAAACCAAAATTATCCGGTCAATTCGGGAATCGGAACTATTGACTATTGACATATTTTGTTTTTAAGCTTGTGAATGCCATCTGAAATAGACACGTCGGAAGGATTCAGGGAAAGGAGGGGTAGGTAGCTAAAAAATAATTGCATAGAACAAAAATTGATTGAAAAATTCACGGAACGAGTAGGAGTTAGAGAAAGGAGCAGACATATATGCAACATGGAAGGCTGAGTACTACATCCAATATCGTGCATGCAACCAACAAAGGCAAAAGTGATAAAAGTAAATCTTCGTCTTTCTCGTGATGTGAGCACTAGTGTTGTTTAAGAGGCTGGTGTTGTCTTTCTCCGAGTACAATGCTGGTGACGTGATGGCATTCACAATCGCATGTTCACGACTCATGATTGCGTTATTTTGCATCTCAAGCGCGGAAATTGACATCTGATAGCACAGACTCTTTAGACCCAAAAGTGTAATGGAGTAAAACTAGGCTCCAGGGTTGAAATTAAGAGAGGTGGTGGCTGAGTGGTTAATTAGCGCGCTGGCCTGAAAACTGAGGGATTGGCTACTGGAGGTTCGGAACCAGCCAACAATGTATTATTCTCTCACTTCACTCCTGAGTCCTGATTGTCCAAAAGCTGCTTTATCGAAACACAAAAACAAATTATTCATTGGTTTATGGTGGTTTAGATTTGCAACGGCATTGAGGCGCAGTGGCTTTCGCTTTCTCTAACTTTTCAATATCTTTTCCGCGACACATGTAACTTTCGTGTCCCTCCGTTAACTCCACAATGCTGAATGCGTCGATCACGTGCTCATTGGAAGCGATTCGGAGCTTATTCACTAGGGGGCGAGAGGTGGTGGTTGGGACCGTTTTGACTGGGAGTTGGACTTCTTACTATACCTTCTGTGATATAACTATGATAGAAACTAAGACTATCAACCCTTGGCACTACACACTATGTTACAACACAGGGCTAGCAGTCCGCACACTAATATTATTTTATTTCATTATATTCTTTGAGCAGCATGGGATCAAAATTATCTGTACAATACCTGTGCTACCTTGATACATATACGCTATATTTTGTGTGTTATGGTGTGTCTGTGTGATATGATGTGTGATGGTGTGTGTGTGTGATGGTGTGTGTGAGAGTGTGTGGTGGTGTGTGTGTGAGTCTATACACTCTATACTCTTTCGTTGTTGGGAACTTGGCAATGTTGGCATGTTCAATGTTGTATCATATGGTGATTATTATCTATACCATGGTGATATATAATTCAGTATGACCTCTAGTGTTTGGCTTGTTCTTTAATGTATCCTTTTATTTCGGCACATGTGTATCATTTTATTCATTTCCTTTGGCCAGAAAATATAGTGAAAATAACTCAGACTATGTAGATCATATAATATATACGTGCGAGTGCATGTCGTATATGGATCATTATAATTCCTTTGTGTAGGTAGGCATGTATATTATATATATCGTTGAAACAGCACCATTTTCAAATATATATGACATGTCAAAACGATCTCGAACAGTATTGAATACAAAATTATATTTACAAAAATCACGAGCGAAGTTCAGAATACACGTGAATTGATGAACATCCATGGTAATTTATTAACTAAGAGCTACCCCGAGGACAGACATAAACATTAAATTGTGCCAAATCAAAACATGACAATATACGGCTTCGAGAAAGCGAGCTTTTTGCAAGACTGCATTAACAAATTGATAGTTGGTGATCTTCCGTTTCCTGTTATTCCACTGGATCATTATCCATGGGTCAAAATAATGTAGCTATATTAGCTAGAATGTATATGTGAGTATGATTCCAGGAAGGTTCTACTTCCGATAGATGCGATGGGCTCTGGTGTTGAGTCGGTTGTGAACGACACAGAGCTAAGTGGATAATGACAGACTGTGTTTAAAAGAATTGCTTTCTGTCCCAAAACGTGGGATGTGCTGTTGAATTGAGGATTAAGGTTTTAGGGGTGTGTTGTCCCTCTGTTCATTGCTCTATGGCTCTACTATTATGTTTTTATTATTATTTATAAATGCGAACAAAAGAATAAGTAAACAGCCTGTTCACCATCAGCGTGACCTTCAGCTACAAGATGAATCAAAAAGGGAGATTTCAAAATTGTTTATTCTTGTGTGAACATTGAACAAATAAATTAATCTAGGACATGTTCGGGTGCACTACAAAAACAAAAAAAAAATCCGAAAAAACAAAAAACCCCCAAAAAAACCCCAAAAAAACCAAATACCAACAGCAACAACAACAGTCTTTCTCAGGGTTAAAACACGAGTAAACGCACGAATTCCTGGGCATACAGGATTCTATAGCGAAGCAATTCCTCTGTCGCCGTTGCTCGATGTTTGTCCTCATCGTGTAATGGTAGCCGCCATTGAACAAAGAAATGACGTTTGCCGTTTCTCCATTCCCCGAAACCATAACGCAAATTCCTCAGAGCATTTGATGGAGACGTAGATTCATCAGTCGATATACGATTTCATTCGTCCATCGTTACAACGCATTTGAGGCAATGTCGATCGGCCAGGGGTCAAGGGTCAGCCTCCATACGGGACTTATTGGGTGTCACGTTATCAGTACCGTCACTAATGTTCCCTTGTTGATGCCTGCACGCAAGATGAGCTAAGTCTGCACCATAAGCATATAATAACCATGCCAATAAGTGAAACGGATACCGCTGCCATGGCCACCCTGGTTTGACTTTCCAAAGGCATTTGATACGCTGGACCACAAGCCAGTGCATGTATTTGGAAGGGCACTGTAATATCGAATGCGATGTGTATTGTTTGAAGATATGAGTAAAGGAAAGAACCGCTCTTCGTCACGCTCATATTTTTTATGTAGTTCTGTCCTAAAGTTCTACTTTTCATTCTCTTCCTTTTTGTATCAATATTCTCCCATGTTCATCCCTATATTATTTGCTATTTCCCTATTTTATTTCGTATTATATAATTCAGGACACACAAGTGGTTCCCCCTAACCATTTGATTCTCACATTCTTTGTATTTCTCTTTTAATATATTTAATGCTAATAATTATAACAAATAATAATAAAACTGATTAAAACGTTAAAACAAGTTACTAATTATTAGATGTATTATACGTACGTATTACCAAATATTGTATTTATTGACCATGATGTCGCTAATACACGTATGATATGCGATATTTATAATACCTTGACGCAAAATGAAAAAAAAAAAAAAAAAAAAAAAGAACGGACGGGCAAACACGCACATTTCTCAAAACTTCCATTTCGTAGAGACTACAGGATATTTAATTGTGAATTTAGACTTTGCACGATAGCCTTGGCTATCTCACCAAATCGCCAATTATTCTACAATAATTCTAAGAATTAATGTTAAAATTGGAAATGCAAGATCGTTTCATGTTTTGCATGTGAATCTGCACAACTTCTTTTATTTATGCGTTATGAAAGAAAGGTATTATTAATGTTAATGATGATTTTGTGAATATCATACAGACTATAATTATTGCCACCACTTCATATACTACAATATGACATAATCATAATTATTCAGTTTTGAATCATCAATGCCAAATTGTGTTTGTCTTGTCCATCAGTAATTAGTATATATTGGTATTCGTCTCACCAGGAATGAGATCGAGGGCTTTTTAATAATCATTATCTGATTAGAGCTAACGGTGTCAATTAGATCGGCTATTTAAATTTTAACTTTGTGTCCGACGCAAAACCCAAATAATTATTCTGGCGAGGTCGTTATCCATTGTGTACTACGCCAATCTATTGTCACATGGCGTAATTTTCTCACATAACCTTTGTGTGTGTTGGCCTGAGCGAATAATTGGTCAGGTTAGATAAATAGAAGCAATGTGAAATGATTAGAGAGAGTGAGTGAGTGATGAGGTTTTACGGCTGCACCCAATCCGATCGGATGATACGGGCGCCAGAATATAAGCCCCTGGACCGGGGTTTCCCCCTACTCCTACTACTGCATACCACCATAGACAGTAGAACACAGCGCCCGGTCTTGTTACGCAGTTGGGCAGCACTGCAGAGTCACCAAAGAATTACAATTGTAATTCACAATCATAACGCCCGTGGCCTGATCGGGTCTCGAACCCGGGACCGAGGCCGACCCCCACGGTCGGCATTGGATTGTAGTCAGCGGTTTAACCCACTGAGCTATCCGGTCACCCTTTGAAATGATTAGACGTATTGAAGTATATTAACTTGTCTATTTACTCCAGTAAATCCAACCAGACTGAATAATCAACAATATCTCTAGGATTTTTTTTTTTTTTTTTTTTTTTGAGGAGGGGGGGGACGAGATAACTGTGAAGAGGAAAATCGGCTAGAGCGAACCTCTGGCGTTATAATTTGCATCATATTATTCATCTCCATTAAGCATACCAAGATGAATGCATGTGAATGCATGGACTTTAGGTTAATTCTCGTGTCAAGAAGCAAATCCGTGAGGCTCAGTCAATATTAAACGAGATGGCTCTGTGGCGATCGACTCATTTCACAGTTCTATAATCACACATGCTGCCCCATTCTCCGTTCTTCTTCTTCACCATGGGGAGAAGAGATGACTAATTAGCAGTTTCTTGACGGACGAATCATCCCTAAAATCTGGAGATGTGTGAACTCAGTTTTTTTGCGGCTTGGAGTTTGGATGGGTCAAGGTGGCGCGGCGACCCCAAAGAAATCGGCCTGTGGTAGGGATGTGGTGGAATGCACCATGTCGGGAATTTGCAATAGAGAAGTCTTAAAGAAAACTTCCCCAGAAGAGAAGACAATAAAGAGCAAGGCCCCAAATACATCAATTCATATTTAATATTTCATATTTAATGCTAAATACGGCAGAATTTTCCAATCAATGAACAAGATTTATATATAACTCTATGTGTTTAAATATAATCGTGTATCTTATCAGAAAAAGTGCCGCAATACAACAGTGATTGATTAAAGAATATCACAATGAGCCGAAATTAATCGCAATGAAAATAAGAATTTTAGATTTATACAATATTAAATTCTTTGAATACTACTAAGTCTTTCGTACGTAACTTCATTAAATATAGGAATTTCACAAGTTGTACATTTGCGATACATCATTCTCAGCAAAATTAAATACTACACAACGCAATAAAAGGGATCAAACTTGAATATTTAAAGGGTTACTGTGACCTTGACCTTTGAGCTTGACCTAGATATTTCAATAGGACCCGCAAAATTACAAGTTCCAGCAATGTGTGAAAATGATTGAATTAAACTAAGTAACGAAAAAAAAAGCAACCGTGAGGAGATACATTTTTTGAAATAAGACGTGCAAGAAACGTTAAGCAACTTGGCGACTCACCACCGAATCTTAACGTCATCCGCACTTGCTCCTATCCAACGTTCTCATTGGCGTCCTTCCCCTGCCACGATTCGGGCGCATCTGCAGGGAGTCCGGAGGCTCCGACGTTTATCCCAAGGGCCGCAGAACAGGGGAATGCAGGTGTCCCGGAATCACGCGGCGGTAATTTAACACGTTCTCACTCCGATCAGAGAAATCCTTCGGCATCACAGTTGAGCACCTGGCGTGATTATGACGTGATTAAGGCATTGGAGGTCAGTATCCGTGATTAGGCGCTTGATCGAGGAGAGGCAGAGGTGTGCTTCGGCGGTGTAACCTTGGCGGTCACCTCATCTCAGCACGGAACGCAATTATCTTTGAATGTCGAGATGATCCGAACTGGCCACGTTTATTGCGTTTAAATTTTATCATCTGGTTGCTTACCAACTGTTCATCCCTCATTTGATGCTTTGTGATGTTGCGTTTGCTGTAATGGGACCCAGTGTGATCGCGATAGGTCGCCAGCATACTTGCCTAATGAGCTTGTTGTATTGTAAGTTATCGGTATGTTGTGTTTATATAACATAATATTATTCACATATTATATAGGCTGGTGAATTCACAACCATGCAGACCTTTAAAGGGTCTTGCCTTTTTTGTGATTTCTTAATTACGTGAGTGCAAATACAGGTTTTCGAGTTTCATATTTCCTGTATACTTCCTGGTCATTGTTTGATAGACAAAGAACAAAGCATTGACCCGAAAAATCGACATATGCCCAAGAGGTACGTGTTATGCATCCATGTCGTAGAGACTTTTTTTTATATAAATCATTTGTAACCCTATACGTACCATTAATCATCATTTAAGTTTTCACTCACTAAGAATTTTCCGCCAGGCAACATAGAATTCATTAAGTGACGATATATCAAGTCGCCATAAAACGGCACTGTAAAAGGAAGTGCAAAAAGAATTAAATAACCGTGCAACAACACTCGAACTGCAAAATCCAAACCTAGCTAATAGCAGATATTCTGAATATTCATATTGCCTGCATATCAACTTCCGCTTTCCGTGGATTCAAAGTAATGGGTTCTTATTTCGTCAGCTGTTCAGTGAGCGTAGTTCAACTCCTTACAAATTTCTTTTTCTTCGCCTTCTCGAAGTGATCTTCTTCATCACCCTTGATGTGAGTACATGTACCTATGGATATTATCATATTGTATTCTGCTTCGATGATGATAATTTAGTTTATTTAAAATAGAGAAACTCTCTTCAACCCTATCCCTTTAATTGGTCTTCGATGCTTTGTTTTTATTGCTTCCCATGTAAAGAACCTTCACCATGTGCTTAATTTTTTTTCCTTTGAAGCATTGTCTCTGAGATCCTATACTTCTCTTGTCATCTGATCGAGTGCTTAGCCTATAATTGAGTACAATTGAGATGGAAGTCCATTCAGTTTTGTGTAATACATTTTGTGTTTGAAATCAGAAGTATTGGTATTTGTCTTCATAAAATTTCGGGACGAACACAGAGGAAGATTCAAATTGAAAAAAGATTCAAATTGAAAAAAGATTCAAATTGTACCAGAAGACAACTATTTCTGTCATGAACCACAAAAAGTCAAATCTGTTCATGAATTAAGTCTGCTGATATACATGTACATGTTAATTTCGAGATGGTTCACTTTTTCCATTATTGATCCCTAATTCTATACGTACTTAATGAAATAATAAATTCACATTTTCAAAATTGCTGGCTACTTAAGCTTACCCCAAAAACGTGGGTCTTTCTTTACCAAACTCGAGATTCTCTTCAAAAAGGTCAACAATAATCTCTGCGATAACCATCGTAGGATATCGCTGAGTATGTGACATGGTGCTCAACAATTGCCTTGCAATATGGTTTCAACCTGAAAGAGGACGAGCAGGGTCACAGAAAGAAAGAGGATGTATAGAGCACTTGTTGACGCTACGGCTGCTTATCGACTTTGCACGTCACAGGCGAAAGAAGATCTACGTCGTGTTTGTCGATTTTTCCAAAGCATCGAGTGCCAAGGGACCTGGTGCTAAAGAGGATGACAGAACTTGGATGCGGACCGACGACAATGGTTCAGGCAATCGGAGCAGTTTACCTATGCACACGAATGATCATAAGAACTGCAATTGTGACTGCACCGATAGGCGTTCGGCAAGGATCTCCAACTTCACTCTCGTGATTAATGACCTCATAAGAAGCGTCAAAGTCAACAAATTAACAAATTAACAAATTAACAAATTTACTTTTGGTGTGAATAATTTTTTGTGGGCCATGCCTTTTATTATTCACCGTTGTCGTTTTTATGGCATGAATTTAATAAAAAAAAAAAAAAAATAAATAAATAATAAAATAAAAAAGATAGATCCCAGCCAGGAAATACGAATCCTCAGTGACTTCTGCAAATCATCAGGGATGGTCATTAACAAAACAGATGTGGACCACCAACCAATAATCGATGGCTCACTAGAAATCAACAACTGCGATACTTATAACTACCTTGGGTCAATCTTCTCTCAAAGCAGCAAATTTAATACATCAATTAAAGCACAATGCCACGCAGAACTAACACATGCTGTCAAGTTTAAATCGTCCATCAGGAAGAACAGTGACCTGCCTTTCGCTGTTGAGATGAAGGTATTTCAAGCTGTCCTCACCAGTGCCATTATAAATGGTTGCGAGGCTTGGCTGACGGAGGGAGCAAGCAGATTAGAGGCACCATTATACATGTCACATGTGTGAGAACATTACTTGGAGTGCGGAAAACAACAGCATCTGATTCATGCTTAGTGGAGGCTGGCATCTTCCCCTTTGGTGCAGATGATCAAAACGACCCAGAAGAAATGCCTTAAGAAATTAGCCCAAGAAAGAGAAGGCATGGTTAACGATTCGTTTATGCACGCGCTGTCAAGATATGACGGAACACCTTGTGGCCAGTACGTCACCACGATAGGGACCTACAACCCTGGGGAAGAGAAAAGAATACTCCACAACAGGATTCATAGATCTGAAAGAACGAAGTATCGAACCTACGTGAAAATCAACCCCGACCTGACGTTACATGCGATGAACACAGACCGAGCCGTGAAAGAACATGAAAGAATTGCCGTGGTGAAATCGCACAATCTCGCAATGAAAAAAGGCCGATGGACGCGTCGGCCCCGAGAAGAAAGATTGTGTCAGTGTGGAGAAATCCAGGATGAGATCCACATCATCTCAAGATGCACCATGACGCGGAAATAACCCCAATGTGAATTATAACTTTCTTAATTTCTTTCTCACCGAACCTACTTCAATTATGACGAACATTTGTTTTGAATTTATCAGAAATTTTGTTTAACATTGGTAATCGTATGCACCAATATGCTGTCTTGCAATAAAATTATCTATCTAAACGCAACGAACTCCATAATTATTATCAATGTATTTTTATTTTTTACATATTTTGTGTGTACCAAAAAAGCTTGTTCCTGGAGCACCATTTGTTCGATTATCTGTTATATTTCTCTGTTTTCTTTTAATCGAACAGTAAATCACCTCATCTCATCTCATCTCATCTCATCTCATCTTAAAGTATCTATCTATCTCGCGAAATTATACCTCTTAAGTCCTGTGTGCAAGCAGCTTGAGTAGGTTTAGCAAACAGTGAGACTTTACGTTAATTATCACGAAGGTGAAATTACCCGAATTCGCAAATAACCACTATATTATTATAACCACCATATAACCATAGTGGTCAATTTAGGTCAATTTAGGTGTGGTGTTTGTTTTCCTCGTTGGTTTGACTTTTTTTTTTTTTTTTTTTTTGTTGGTTTGAATAGTTTGAAATTCGTCACTAATCAAGGTTTTACTCTATACGGCATGATATTTTATCACACGTGGAATGTCATTGAGACGATTTGATCTGTAAATAATCCTTGGCAATATTTACTATAATTATAGGATCCTAGGTCGGCATCACAAATTGGGTGGGGGCCGAATGTGAACAAAGCCAAATGACCGTGGGCCGGACCATGCAGGATTATAGTATTTCACATTACCAACACCCCCGCCTCATTTCCCCTTCCACCATACACATGTATTGAGTCGATTCTTGCCACCAGATGCTGGGACAAGTGGAAAGAAAAGATGAAAACATATTTCGTTTTAAAATATTAATTGAACTCAGCTTTATTCCTTGCTTTTAGCGGGCACATTAGATCGATACAATATGACGACGATCTGAACAAAGTGAATCGAGATCGGGTTTCAAAACAGATGACGATAAAAACAGAATGTCGTTAATATGTTTATCAGTGAGCTGGCTTCGGAATTGGCTCTTTGAAAATCTCATCTTGCTTAGAAGTTGCTCACATCGATACTCGATAAGGACAGCCAAACATTGATACAATCTGAAGAGCATTATCGATAAGGGGGCGAAACTGCCCAGTGGGAACGATAACATTTTTATAAAAATTAAAAAGCGAACAAGAACTGAACTTGGCTTTCAATTCCTTCTGAAGACTGCAGTTCAATTGC
>KB305236.1:133189-148427 GCA_000328365.1 Capitella teleta | reverse complement strand
TGAGTCGTGCAGACTTGAAATAATTTCTAAGTAATCTGTAGCTTCATTGCTTGTCACGAATCCTCAAAATGATGTCGATCCTGTTTTGGGCGCCAATTACAGATTCTTTAACATCGATCTAATAATTAACAGCTTCCTTGAGTGAAGTGGGGACTCGATGGCACTTTGAAAACGAGATGCATTTATGATGTTTGCAGCAGTCCAGTGAATATAGACGTCACAGACAACAAGGAGCTCAGATGCAGTCGATGACGTTATGATGTTCTCAATAAGATCAGTGAAATCACACAGATATACAGGTACAGAGCTCTGTGGAGGCCTATAAATAGCAACAAGGCACAGGTTTGAGGGCATGAGATGGTTAGACTAAAGCCTTAAAAAAAAGCGGATGAGATGTTGTATAGACTGGACACTCGCAGTGATGATACATAGAATGATGATGGTGAGACCCCCACCTCAATCGTATGCTGTTTGGGCGCGGTAAGTGCTGCATGGTGTATCCAGTGGGTGTCATCTCACCACAAGCAACCGAGTCCACATCACATTCGCGCCACCAGGTTTCAGTTATTACTAACACATGTAGTCCTTTTCAACTATCAGATCGTGGATCTCGGCTGGCGTATCCGTCCCGCTGTTTTGCTGATCTCACGTTTGCAAGTCCCATATTGAGAGTAACTTTGTCCGCCAGTCTCCATCTCTCGTTGCAATGCGCGCCTGGTTGAGCTACATCGATCGTTAATTAGTTTTCCGGATTAGCATCAACGGGGGCACTCCATCGGTGGTCGTTGACCCACTTTCCTTGCTCATTCCGGATGAATCTCCAAATTACACTCGATTTGCGCACACTAAAGCAGACTCTCTGGCTTCTTTGTTGAGTTTGAAAGCCATTTGACTCATGCTTCGGTGGTTTTTTTTTTCTGTTCTTCTTTTGTCCGACCAGGTCAGCACTTGAAATTGTTGAGAGGAGATGATTCAGATTTCACAAACTTTTGATTTGAGGGTGCGGACATCAAAGGTTGACTGACGGAAATGTCAGTTTGAGCAACCTAGGTCGCTCACTTTTTTTCCCCCAAAAGCTGCAGACCAATCGGTTTTGTATTTATCTCAACTTGATCACATATTTTATTGATCTCCTCATCATCTTTTTTGTTATTCTCACTCTCAGCCAGTCCACTAATGATGACATCGTTCCGTACTTCTTCAGCTTTCAACACGGATTGAACTGAGAAGAATATTGACCATAGACCATGTAGACCATAGACCATATAAACCATAGACCATATTGACCATATAGACCATAGACAAAGATAAAAGAAGTTCTCCAGTTGGACACCTCCTTGCCTGTCGAGGAGAAACAATTATGTCAAGTCTTGGAAAACCGCGGATCACTTTATGAAATTGAGAAAACCGTTGCAAACACAGTCAGTGAATTAGTCACGGAACACGCAGCCGTTGCCATGTGAATGATGCTCAAGCGTGCGATATGTATTACATAAGAGCAGCATGCAAGTAAGTTAACGTCACACATTTACTCGTGAGCGCTGCAACAGTTAAATAATATAACAACGACAAAAATAAATAATTATACATGTAATAACATATTCCGATTGTTAATTAACCTGATCACAGTTCATGCCCTGAGTTGGCTGAACAATACCATTAATCATAATAACAATCAATTGTATGAATTAATCAAATATTTCATTTAGTTTAAGATTGAGGTTGGTTGCAAAGGAAGAGAATCAAGATTTACAATAATAAAATAATTATACACATTTCATTTTCTTCTTTTCAGATTCTCAGCTTTCGACTCCAAATAAGTGAAATTGACACGTGAGAGTTTTGCTTGCTCGTAAATGTTGGATTTCTAAAAATAGCATACAAACAGATGCTGCACAGCAGAATAGACTGAAATCGACAAGTTTAACAGCGCACGTGTTTCTGTATTTTAAATGTGGTGTTTCTGCAACACGGATAATATGGAGAGCCTGGGCTTCCTGTTATTGCCAGATTCATTCCCTGGGATTAATATAATAAACTTGTAACCTAAGTAAATTATATACTTATAAGTTATCATACCTATTCATGCACATCGTACACACAAAATTAAGTAAGTGAAAGGTATAATTTACGATGCATAAAAGAGCATGGCAATTTGCAAGCTATGACCACACGCATACGCATACCATACGCATTGCGGGGCAAGTGAGCGCCAGTGCAAATCTATGTGGATCATTTTAGATCCAGAAGCATAAAACAGAGCTGGCAATGACGGCTGCCGAGATGGACACTGATCGAGGATGACGTCGCTTCATCAGCCAATCGATGAAGTGAACCGTCGGAATCGATATATTTTCAGCCACAGACCATCTGACCCTCCATCTGAGGTGAAATAAAACCTCTTCGTTGCGAATATTCGTGACAGAATATATCTACTGTACAGTTTGATATTTAGGACTCTATGCCCATGCGATATGGGTTGTTCATCAAAGTCACCCCTAGACGCTATTATTACGCAATATACACGCGTTTGCATGTCAGCCAAGTCGACATGTCTTATGATTTATCGCTCGTCCTGATCTCCATCTTCCCGTTATGTCATTTATTTTCGCGGTTGTTGCCCGCTTCCTTCTTCCTCATTCCGCACATAAATAATTTCTCTTCCTTCCGGTGTTTCTCAATCATCGGTGCTAATTGAGGTGATGTTCATTCACCACCCAATTCGAACCCTGTGCGATGATGTTTATATTTACCTCGTTGGCCACAATAGTGTTGCATAAGATAGTACGGTTTCCATCTACAGGGCTGTTTATTCAGGGCTGTTTGCCGCCCGCGTTTTTTTAATCATGATTTTATTATCACTGCTGGGATTGGAGACGCGCGAGCGTCTGTCGCCTTATCATTTAGAAACTCCGGTGTTTGCTCTGAGGGGGCACCGAATAGTTCAGTGGGTTTAACCGGCTGACTGCAATCCTATGCCGACCGTGGGGGTCGAGGTTCCGGGTTCGAGACCCGATCAGGCCACGGGTGTTATGATTGTGAATTATAATTGTAATTCTTCGGTGACTGCAGTGTTGCCCAACTGCGTAACAAGGCCGGGCGCTGTGTACTACTGTCTATGGTGGTATGCAGGATAAAGAACCCTTGGGATTTATCGATAAGAGTAGGGGGGAACCCCGGTCTCGGGCCTTCTGTTCTGGCGCCGGTATCATCCGAATGGTTTGTGTGGAGCCGTAAAACCCCATCATGTCATACAGTCATGGTGTTTGCGCTGACTACGAATAGTATATCGGTATTCCACAGGTGCAAAGAAGCGCTGGCGTTGGTCTCGGTAGCCATCCATTTAGTCCAATCTCCGAAGATCTCCACGTGTATTCTATAGTCTGTGCTGTAAACATTGCGAAAGTCGCAGTGGATCAAGTTATCACCAGTTTTGGTGAGGTGTTCGTACATGAATACATCACGTACATTTATACCAAAACAATTTGTGCATTTGATTCTTGTGAGGATTTGTTCTTTGTTTTCGGGCCGAATTACAAGAGAGCTGCCCCACTAGTGTCTGATGTGTCATCCGTACATCCAAGATAGGAAAGAGGAGTATCAAAAGGGAAGGATATAATGTCCGAAGTGCGTGTTCAGGGAAGAGGGAAGGGGATGGACCCAGGAGAGGCGAGGGGAGGGGTCAGAAGAGGTTGCGGGGTCAAGAGAGGTCTCGGCCATGCAGAGAGGAAACACCGGACGACTGGTTGCTTTCGTTTGTATGCTCGAGGTATGGATACCTATAGGGGTTATTTGAGCGAGTAGAGTGACTTTTCCAAGTTTGGCGAATTGCTCCGAATTACCAATGCCAAACCTCCCCATTCCAAGCACATGCATATGCACAATCACACAACCACCTTCCCCTTCAATTGTTAATGATATTCTGATCAACACCAGTTCCAGCAAGCGAATCACTTCTGAAATTAAACGAGCAGAGGGGGTATGCCTTCGTTGCTAATTATAGACCAATGGGAGTAAGGGGCCATCAAACTGTTTGACGATCCTTGACCACTGCACGATCAGCATTCAGCACCAAGCAGCACTAAGTGAAACCATTAAAGCCAAGGACACTGAGCTAACCTAAATTTAACCGAGAGACATAAAAGCGGGAGTAAAATGTCCAACCCAAGGACACAAGGTTGGAGGCAGGTTTCTAAGTCCCATTGCGTGCACTGCTTCGAGAGATAAGTCGATGCAAGTGCACCATAAACCGAACCTTAACAATAGGTCACACACACTTATCTCCAATGGTATGCTGCAACACCATCAAAACCCTCGTAAACAACTTTGCAGCCCGAAAACCAAATGTATTAAGTGTCTATTACAAGTGGTCTGTAAATCTTTAAATTACTTGGAATCCTGCTCATCATTTGACCGTTGCATGTCGAGTGTCCATTATTGCTCTAGCTGTGGCCATTTCGATGCAAATTTCTCTCTGCACCACACTCGACGGGAAAGTCAACGAGAGAGGCGAGTACAATTGTAATGTTTTGTAGCTTTTATGAGTAGCATAGAGATGCGCTTAGGAATGAGATTTCTGAGTCATTCTTACGCGTATATATGTGTGTCTCTGTCATTATTCTCTCTCTCTCTCTTGACAGGTATATTGTTTCGTCTTGATATCTGCAATGATATCCAATTACATCTCACGTGTACGAGACTAGCACATACCTTTAGAAATGCTCTTCCGCTATTGTATATGCAATTCAAATGATGGAATACGATTGTGTGAGGATGCCAGGCAGCTTTATCAAGATTGCCACGATGTATCTGTCCCTACAGGCAAGAGCCATGCAAATCAGAACAAAGAAACGATTCGTTTGGAGATCGATGTAATCGTTCGCATCTTCGCTTTGATCATCCAGGTCCAATTTGCTTCGATGTCCTTGGCCTTTTAGCCTATCCACGCAATTGACAGATGTCTTGGCAATGGTAATGTGCTGCCTGCTATGAAAGATTATCAAACTGATACACTACATTAGCTATGCAAACCCGGCTCTACCCGCTTAGGTATAATTGCTCGCACATGTCTTATTCACTGTATTCGCATAAAAGAACCTTTTCAACAAATGGAAGGGAGCATTAAGCATGTAGCCTCATGCGAGATAGCCCCGAAAAGCGAGCAATAGCACACACTAGCCGCCAATTGCACCCTTTCCACAGTTCATTAGCATTGTGAGGAACGCTGCCTCTTTAGCTCGAGCAGCACTGAGAAGGATTCCATGATTGTAGACTGCGAAATGAACGAGGCTCTTGTGGAGAATAAAACCCTCCGAGACACCTGGCCATCAAGCATCCGCATGAAGCACTGCTTCCATTGATTCCCTCGACGCCTGCAGACAGCGCACTACTAACGCGACTGGTCCGCGGTTCTCCCGGCTCACAACTCACAGAACCACCAACCATGGATAACCTCACCCACAATGGTAGCCTCAGTGACACCACGTCATTTCCGCAACCACTTCAGATTATCTACTTATGTTTTGGAATACCCCTGGGCGTGGTCATCTGTTTGGGCAATGTCATTCTGCTGACCGTGATCGTGGATAAGAAAGGACCTCTTCGGACCTCCACTCGTACATTGCTGGGCAGTTTGGTCATCAGCGATATCCTCACTGGGTTCCTCCTCATCCTCAACGCCAGTTTCTTATCTTTGCAAGAAACCATTCGTGAATTCTACCGTGCCAGATGCATGTTATGGGGATTGGTTCTGACTCTGCCCACTCTCTGTTCATTCATGCATCTCAGTGTCATTAGTCTGGAGCGCCGTCACGCCGTCACTGCGCCTGCGCACCCGATTGGTAGGCGCAAGGCTATCCTCTACTGCATCGGGATCTGGAGCTACTGCGGGGTTATCTGTGTGTTGGGCATGCTCTTTCTATTCGGCGACGGACTCAGGAATGTCGTCGGGTTCTGCGATGTTCTCAGCCTTCCAGGATTCTATCTCCTTGTCCTCGCACTTCACATCATCTTAGCTGTTGTCATAGAAACATACGCGGCTGTGAACGTAAGGAACACGCTACTGTTGCACCAGCGGAAGATCCAGGTCACCAATACCATCACTTACAATAACCTGATGGAGGACACCAAAGTGGCCTGGGTTTTCTTTTCAGCCTTCGCTCTGCAGTTAGGACCCACGGTTCCCTTCGCTATACTGCTCGCTGTGCTATCCGCTGGCGTCTACGTGCCGGCCACTTTCATCATCGCCCGTCTTTGCTATCTGTTTGCCCAAATCCCCGGGTTGAAGTTCGTCTTGTATCTGCGAATGAACAAAGAACTGCACAAAGCCACCGTAAAGCGACTGGGATGCACAAAGAAACCGCCAAGACTCTCTCCCAGCCACACCCCTTGATAGCCCCGAAAGTCCCCTTTAAATGCCCTGGATTTTTCAGTATTACACCTGTTCCATTTACTCACTTTATTGGGCGCAGTGGGCACACGTAACTAAGCTACGAAAGCTGCATGCCTCACATTATTTTCTCTTTGATTGTATTAACATCGGAGTTCTATGGTCATGTGTTATCGCACCGTCACATTGAGGGGAGTACCGAATAGAATTCAGAAGAAAAGAACTCTCAAAGCATTTGTGGTTTTATTGTGGAGCCTCGCGTTGGATGGCTGTCGAGTTGTGGCTGATCAATGGGTGTTCTTGCCATCCACACAACTGCAATTTAACTGAAATGGACACATTATTGACAAAGGACAATGGACAGTGTACTTGTTCGTGTTTAATTGTCTTTAATGTGGTGCATAGGTGGACTCCAATGCGGGTTTGTTCTTTGTGTCAATTTTGTACAACTTTTTTTTGTGATCTGAAAAAAAAAGTGAATTATATTCTGTGAGCTTCTGGTTGTTCATGTATACATACATATACATAGTACATGTAGTTTATTTGCTAACACCGATATGTAGGTATATGATGTGCAATTATACTTTGATGAGTCCCCATTCTGCCATGAAATTGTTTTCTGATGGGCGAAGTCTATAATTACGTTAGGAACAAATAGTCTGAGAATGATGAGATGTCGGTGTTGAAATGGACGGGTAATGCATCATTTAAATTGATGTCACGGGAGAACACTTGGTTCCCATAGTGGCAACAATTCCAAGAAAACCCACTGAAATTGTAATAATTTCTTTCATCCGAACTTTGCAGCCATAAATCTTTTGAATCTTTGATGAACTCCAATATTGGAGATTCTGCCTGACACCTTGTATGAAATATGATAGCCGGTATCTCACTCATAAAAAGCCACGATCTCAGCTATCGTGGTCACTTCACTCATTACACACCTCCGCATTAGATCCCGTGATCATTCTGTACACGCCTCTCCAGAATATGACTCAACAGGTCTTCCTGTCGTGTCTACACAAGTCCCCCACAACCCAGTCCGAAATTTCAGCTGCAGTTTCGATCACTTTCTGGGACAAATAAACAGTTGGACAGCTGGGAATCTGAAACAACCAACACCTGCGTGTTTGGCATTGAATGGGGGTGTTACATGTTAAAGAGCTTCTCAGTGTAAATCAAAGCTCGGTTACTTAGTGAGTTCGGGCAGCGACTGTCTTCACATGCTTTGATTAACCCTTCAAAGCAAGTGCGTACACGTTGGATATCTGCACTGCAGGTATTCACTTCATCTTCCCACACACGTGGATAATAATGGGTATCTGCACGAACATGCGTATGCCAGGGCAGCCGGTAACTTATGTGAAGGTGGAGCATCGGGTTACTCTGAATGTCCTGTGTTTGTGAGCCGCCCCCTCCACCGTCTCTGGCATGCGATTCTATTGTGCAGAGATGCGTCTAATTGTCAACAGGTGTGCATTCAGGTGTTTCTTTAAGGGATGGAGTTATTCCGACGTTTATTGGCACGACATTGTATTGCTTCCTTAACACCCTGATCATTCACGTGTTTTACGGAGCGTTACTCCCTCCGCTCTCCGCCTTTTACATCTCAGTCGTGGTTCCATTACTCGTTTCCAAGAAAACAAAATTCGCGCAGGTGCATGTTACAACGAAAACGAGGCCATAGGGCTGTGTAACGACTTTCTGTCATGAATGCGCTTCTGTTGCAAGTAAGTAATAAGGAAGACATTCAGTTATTGCTTCCACGCCAGTGATATACGAACTGATGACAAACCAACACAACTATAGACCAAGCAACATGGTACACACAAGATCACAAAGAATTATGCCATAACAACCCTACTCTCATGTACGCACAAAGGCGGGATAAGACCAAGTGATCATTAGCTGCCCACGAGAAGCGATTCGCATCCTCGCAGAGCCTTTTGACATTTTGGTCAAGTTGTGCTTGAATGTCTGAGGATGCAGTTGATTTCGACAGCTTGGCAATCGGCACCTCGTGCGTCATCCGTTGCTTTACATATCTTCTGGCTACGATGTTTATGAGCTCATTAATTTTACGGTTGGTGCTGCAACAAAAAAAGGTGTCTTAGCTGTGATAGCTGCAGGTTCATAAAAAGGAGTCAGGCGTGTGCTAAAAGTACATGTAATCAGATCGCTTCTTCACCAATAATTCCCTTTGGGCCCTCTTGCATGCAACCATGGTCAGGTCAGAGTCGGACACTGTATTCAACGCTTTGAGGTTCAGTGCCGAGTCGGTCACAGTTGCATCCCCTAACCAGGATTTAGTACAGTGAGGTTTTCAGCCATAATGTTTGCTTGAACGATTTTCCCACCTGTAATCTCAGCATTTATTGGTATGTGCAGTCATTGGTGATCTCTGCCTCACAAAGGTCACCTGTCAGGTTGAATTAATTCCTCCTCATCTCCTCCCTTATGGATAAATTGCAATGAATCTTTATCCTTCATGGTACCATAAATTGCATAACTTTATTGATATATTATTATAATGTTGGGCAACACTGTGGGGAAACCGACGGATGCCAATAAAACATCACCAGATACAATCAACGCGTGAAACATTCTCTGTCGTTGTCACTTGAAGCAACGGAGCTCCCCCAGCCCCGTGTTTCCTTTTGTTAAGTATTATCTGTTGGAATTGTGCCAAATGGAATCGATTTGCAATTTTCAGAAGGTTCATTACAAAGATGTCGATGACCTTTGGTCGCATATCGCTCCCAGACTTTACTTTTCGAATGAATTAATTTACTTCTCTTCAACTCATGCGCATAATCTGAAGCAGACAAATTCACGAAATTCCCAGGAAATGAGCAAACCGAAAACAGCAACCAGCTTGAATTGTGTTATTTCCCGCCATTATCACGTCGTTCCAACCATTCTATGGAGCATTGAGGCAGACGACCTCTGGCGTTACCGTTTCAGGCCAGAGGCACAGTTTATTCAGCGGCTGCAGCAGAATGGCTTTCCCTTGTAATTTTTCTCCTGCCAACCCATTTCCTACTCAGATTAAGAGGTGGCAGCCTTTAGCAACACTTCTATAGATGGACCTAAGTCCCTTTCAGCCTTCATCATTCGGCGCAACATATTAGCTCAGCCAATTGACCGTCGCGTAGTGAAAATATTGTATATTTTCCCCTCAATTCTGTACCAGCAATTCCAATGCATTCTCAACTAAATGTGCAATGTATAATTGTATATAGATATGCAATACTGGAGTTTACCCTATTACAAAAGGTCCGAATTGCTGTTCAGGGAATATCGCGTGCATAGAATTCGACTTATTGCATCAATTTACTCTGAAGAAAGAGGATTCCGATGACTGAATTGTTTCTGCTTTTCCCTCTGCTGTTTGACTTCCACGAAAGATAAATTGAATCACACGTCAGTCGCTGGAGGGGGCTGATCAAATAAACCCTCTTGGATAAAAAGCTGTCTTCTGAAAAGTCCTTCCACCCAAAGAAACAAAAGTGATAGAAGCATTTGTTGATTGGGTCTGAGATCCTCGGAAAGCTTGTATAATTATGTAATTCATCTTGTTACGTCATAAAATCATATCATTCATCTCACTTCTACACCTAGATCAAAACCGGTGACTGAATCACAACATATGCAAAACACTTAAATAATTGCTTAAAAACAAACTGACTGGATTGAGGAATTACCTGCAATAAAGATGACATGTTGTGAGGTCAAAGTCTTAATATGAGTTTTGCATCATCTATTATATAATACGAATCGTCTAAGAGATCGTTCTTTTCCCAAGAGCGCATGGCGAATAATGCAAGGTTCCCTTTTTGATCAATTACTCCTAGTATCTCTTACCAAATTTGCATTTCTCTGCTGTCTGCACATCTTGTGTTGTTGCCTCTCTCTGCTAATAAGTCGATCCCTACCACTAAATCCATTTAGTCCAAATATTGATAATTGTTAGAAGGTAAATTGTACCCTTCATGTTCACAACAATCGTGTATGCCTCCCATAAACACAAATCCATTTCGTTTTAGGACACATTGCTTGCATGCAATCTAGTCGTATACAAACCGTTAAGTGCCATATTCATTGCACACTAACATCCTTCTGGCTGTTGTATGTGAATACGGGCTGATGTATCTCAGTGCCTGCAAATGGAGAGCCCGAAGTTAAGTGATGCAAGGAAATGCACTGAGTCACAAATCAAGTCACAGGGAAATTTGTTATCTGCAAATTCATGATGCCTCTCGATTGCCATTCAGGGTTAGCATGAGCGACAACCCTCTTGATGTTTGACAGACACTATAGCCGGCTGTTCATTAAAGATCGAGTCCTAAAAGACAACATGACACAATTTCCCTTACTTTTAGGATTGCAAAAAAGGAAGATTGAGGTTTGGAAACGATTCATGCCACGCATACATTTAAATTATAGCGTTTGAACTCAGCAGAATATTCCAGGTTTCTTCTCAATGGTTTTTTCCATGGCATGCACATGGCACATAATCAATATGATACCAACAAATCCTTTAAAAAGCGAAGTGCTTGTCGTGTTTTGTTTCAACTCCTCCTGTGGGAGCTTCGGATGAGACAGCAACTTTACACGCATTGCAAGTGGTGATAGCCATTCGTGTACATTTGTCTCTTATAATCCTTAAGCTGCTGAATAATGTGCATGGCATTAACTTTCTGTGAGCAACATGGCATGAACAGAACTCATTCGATGATGTCTTGAACAGAACTCATTGAGAGGAATGAAAGCTTCTTGAGCGACCACTTTCAGTCCTCACTCTTCGCAATATTCAACCAATCATCCTGAAATCTCACTGGGGAACAGAGGTCATTGCTCTGTCCACTTTCATGTTCCAAAATTGTTGATTGGTGGCTGCACGAGAGCGACATGAGGGAACCACAGATGTACACCGAAGCCAGATTTGCGAATTGCAGGTGAAAGATCACTTACGCCTTGCAACCCTCGGGTTCACGTGCATCCGAGGTGTTCATTTCGTTCGTTTCCATCTCTACACAAATGAGGGACACGACAGCCTTCTCTTATTTTTGGAGGAGGAGGAAGCATTTTTCGAGCGGACCCTTTGCGTGCAGATGAGGCGGAAGCGAATCAGCGACCAATGCGATGTCAAAAACACCAAAATCAATTATAGCCGCAATCCTGCGCACGATGCGGACGGCGAGGAGGTGTAGGAGGGGGGCACTCTCGTCTTCACCCTCGCGTCGAAGGAGTCATTTTGCAAAACGCTAGTAGCGATTATATACATGCTTTGATATACATTTATCCCTTCACGGTTTCTCCTTTTTCTGCAAGGGAATATGGAGAATATTTAATTGTATTCAATTAACTGTGTTGATTCATCGAGCTATGCAACTCAGATGCTATTATCATGTTTTTAAGAAAAGTCCAATATGATGCTTAGTTTGATCGAGTTTAATCAATAACGTTTTGCCATATTTTCTGCGTGTGCGCGCAATGCTTTTTTTCTCTCGGCGGAGTTCGGCTGGCGTCCCTTGGAGTTCCATTTGCTTAAATATATTGCATAAAATGGTATTCATTTGAATTTCAGATCCTTTTCTGCACTGATTTCTGCTTCAGCTGAGATGCACACACAGAGTTCCAAGTATTCGACACAGTTCTTCTACTTTCAATAGGAAGCACCGCGAGGCAGGCTCGCTGCTTGGCTCATGCATGGCTTCACTTGAATAAATTGCTTTGTGAACTGAGAAACCCCACAGTTGCCACGTTCTTCACAGCAATTATGCAAATAATTATGCAAATAATTATGCAAGCACGGTCGATGACATAATTATATCATCAGAGAAAGGAATTGCGCCATTCAGCTGTGTTTAAGCAGAAAATCCTCACGAAAAAACGAACATGTTCCGTTCTCAATGCTCAAGTCTTCATGGCTGAGGTGCTATATCCGATTAAGCAGGTGCCTGGTAATGATGACCTGGACAATTATGGAGTTCACAGGGGGACGAGGCTGAACATGACGCCACTCAGCCACAGTGACAGATGCGATTCACCTTTTTGTTTTCACGATGCAAACAATGGCTGCATTGATGACTCAAGACGATGTCTTTGCTGGTGAGTAGAGGGTAAAATAAAATAGCAAACAATCCTATCAATACAACCACAATAAACATGCAATTAAATGATGGCAAGAAGAGGCATCCGAAATGGATAAGGCATCAGCCTTCTAATATAAACCGGGGATTTTGGGTTCGAGTCCTCTTGGATTAAAGAGGGGCCTGGTATTGACGACATGAACAATTGTCGAGTTCAAAAAGGGGCGTAGTCGAATATGACGCCAGTCAGTCTGAGCAACAGGTGCGATTCGTCTGTTTGTGTTCAAGATTGCATTACTGACTTCAGGACAATGTCAAGACGATGTCAAGACGATGTCAAGACCAGTAGACGTATAATATAACAAGCTGCAACGCTGGCCTCGTGACACATGACTGTCCATAAATCGGAATCTGCAACATTGGGTCAATGTCACAGCGCCCTTTTTGACAGATGGTATTTATCTGGGAAGGTTCAGCAGAACAACCTCCGATTCGATTTCAGATCTGATTGGTGCAAAGGAATTGCATGTAGGATCACAGTAAACCTGAATTACGAGATGAACGAAGTCGACCGCATTCCCAATTGTTGCAAAGCGAAAGCTGTTATTTTTTGATGAATGGAACAAAGCACAATGCCATTAAGTCAAAGGCGGTGATCTGGAAGCATTTTAGATACACTGCGTATTAGCAGAGAATAATAACAGGGCTGAGTATCCTTGTATATCACAGAAGCTGCCAGGAAGTCTATTTTGGGGTATATTTTGTGGAGACAAGTCGATCGGAGGACAAATGGCCCATGACAGCTGCCCACCACCGTCCCTGTGGCGACACAATCAGCCCTCGGTGCAATGGAGTGCTGCTTTTGAGATGTGATCTTCAGTTAAGACAAGAAGCAGCAATGTTCAAAGGGACTCTGCACATTATTGTAATCATGTACGATGAATTGCCAAAGGGAATTTGCTTTCGCGAAACCAGTGAAGCAGAGGTGCTCCAACCGACCCACCACGAATGCACTGATGAGAATATGAATCATTGGCGGCGTTGCGTGCGCCATTCACCAACCCGTGCGTCTGTGGTCATGGGCTTTCAGCCATGATACAAACGCGAAATTAAAGCAGTATTTCCAGTTTGCATTCTGCAGATCGAGCTCGACATTTGCACCATTCGGTGCGATCCAAGAGTGCATATTACACGATGTAAATGCACCATAAAATATCCACACAAAGTCGCGTGGACGTCAAAGCTGGATTAATATAAAATAGGCCATGGCAACGAGTTGACAGTTACACTCCATTTCTAAATCGCGAATCTACAATAACGCGGTTTAGCCATGGTGAGGTCTCTCGTGTCTAATGCAATAAAAATTCCTCAATTAAAGAAGACACGGGGTCAATAATAACAACATCATCACACAGATGATGAGAATTATGGCGCGATTGGTCAATGAATCGGCCTTTATGCTCTTGCTTTTAGCTATAGTAACACACACCAGCCTCCACATCTTCCTCTTTGAGGCAACGCCCATTTCTTTGCATGGAGTGCGAGTCTTCCCTTTCTCTGACCTAACCAATCCCTGAATTATGAATGGAAATTATGCATAGAAAAAAAAAACAACAGAAAACTACCTTCTGGCCATAGAAGCTATTGAGGCCATTCGTGCTTTTCTTGTGCGAATTCTTATCGCAAAAATCCCGGCTTTTCGTTCACTATAGATGAATATTATGGACTACAAGCTCTCCAGCTTTCATACGTCTTCATAAAAACCCATGTTCATTAATAGAAATAGTTCATTAAAAGTTCTACATGCGGGGTTCGGATACGGTTGTCGCCAAGTCTTCTATGCAGTCGGGTCAATCTGTGAAGGAGCTTCCTTGTACTGCTTCCGTAGACAACGATGTTGACGGCAAAGTATCATAGATAAACAATAAACCAGAGAATCGTATAAGGTATAAATAACCAGATGAATTGAACCATTGCCGTATAATATAGCAATGGGTAATAAAAGTCATATTATGACCTAGATTAATGCTTGTTAATCTGTGGACTCAATATGACTGCATTAAATCACCAACCAAACTGTTCACTGCAGACCAAAGAAAATAAAAACCGTTACCCCGACAACCATTGATTAAAACAAAGGATTTATAATGAATAATTAGTCATTAGGACAATAGGACACGAATTTACTTGATCTATGACCAGAATTGCACAAGAGTGGCATATTCACAAGCAACAGTCATACCACGTAGGTAAATGCCAAGCTTTTTTTCGAATCCATTTTACAAAACTTCTCTTAGGAATTTTGGGATCGAAGAGGAAATCGCGTGAGCGGGTTCCTTGGTTTCAGCCATGAATCAATATCGCTTGCCATGCACCACAGAGCAGCAGCAACGAAGCCACAGCCTTACGCTTTCCATGCGCCACATTCAGACTTAATTCAATTGAACAAGAAGCATGCTGGTGACTATAAACAGAATGCCGTTTGAATATCTGTTATTCTTATGAAGTTATCCCAATGTATTTTACTGGCAATCGGCGATTTCTATCTAGCAATTTCAGACGCCCATAGAATAACTTTCATGGCCCACCCTTCCATATGGGAGGGCGTATTACGGACCCTCAACGAAGTCTGTTTTTGTGGGAAAAAAAAAAAAAAAAAAAAAAAAAAAAAAAATTCTAGAATGGATGGGGCGGATGTGGAGTAACGTAGTTTTTATGCGCATTTAATTTTATCTAGAAACAGCATGTAATGGCA
>KB305236.1:116531-133139 GCA_000328365.1 Capitella teleta | reverse complement strand
AAAAAAAAAACCAAAAAAAAAAACAAAAAAAAAAACAAGAAAAACCCACTAGCACTAGCGAACCTCACAAGGACCGAACCATTGTGCTCTCCGCTGTTCACAGCCATCTGAAGCATGCAACATAGCCGCGTGCGCAGATACAAGGTGCCTATACAGATAATCTGATGCACAAATTTAACCCGGCTAAAACCTTCAGGTAGCTTTGAATTGTTTGTTGAATAAATGACCCAGAATCGCAATTTATAAGACACTACACACCTTCATTTGATGCCCTGGGGTCATACTCTGTGTTAATGATCATTAAATTAACTTTGAATGGTTTCTGATATTGCTCTCTCGTCCCCCTTCGGCGAAACGTATTTTGAGGGAGTGTCATTAACGGGGTATTATCATAGTCAGCATTTGCTAATAATCCTGTGGAGCATGTTATAATAATTCTCCCAGAGGTTCGTGAATTGCGCTGCAAATGACGTCATCAATTCTTTGAATAATTGAGAATTCACCTCTGGCAAAGATGTAAATTTCATTGCTAGGAAATGTCGTCTGAAATGTGCGTGTATTTTTGGAGCAATCGGATGCTCTATCTATAACAATAACAAGGCTGAAAATAGACGAACACGAGGAGGCAGGAACAACATCTGAATGATCGTCAAACGTATGAAGTTCCATTTGACAAAGGCCTCAATCACGTGCTCAAAGGGATGCGGTGTTCGTGGCTCCTTCGCTGTTAGTGCGTCTCTGATAACTGAATCTTAGGGTTGATGAAGTAGGTCAAATGTAGGTCAGGTAATTGTCACGTGTTGTGAATGATGGAAAGGGCAATCTGCGTCATTTGCGTTGCTTGTTTCTTGGGCGCAGGAAGTGTTGGCTGATGAATCGCGAAAGAAGCGGGCGCATGATGAATGAGCGCAGAGGCAAACACGGGAAACTCAGAAACCCCGGTCCCCTCATCACTTGCGCCCTCTTCATCTTTGCAAACTATCCTCTGTCGAGTTATTAGTAGAAGGCAAGTGAGGGATGATCAATTGAATTTCAAATTGGGGTGCCTATAAAACGCGACGCTATAATCACAGCATACAACAGGTAAGATTCACTTACATCGAAAGTGTGCAGGTAGAAATAGCTGATATTATGGCCCAGGAGAACCCCATTGTGTTGGAAAAAAACCCAAAAATATGTAGAATTGTGATGTGTCCTAAAAACTCAAAAATGGGGCAAGCAAAGAGGATTGAGGTTTCAAACATTCAGGATGAGTTTAAAAGATTCTGATAATTAAGCAACGCGATTGCTTATTTTTCAATGTATTTTGAAGTAGTTAAAAACACAACACATTTAGATGTACATTTACTTGCGAATGAGAATAAGCATGGTAAGTCAGCCTTGATGATGCATTATGCCTTACATCCGTTGCATTATGCAATCTCATTGTTGTGGATGAGCTATTGTTGCAGCAGGAAAGGTAGCTCAGGGATAAGGCAGCTTCGATCTAATTATGTGGTAATCTGAAGAGTATGTTGAGTCGAAGTGTGAAATAAAACCCTGATTAATCGGGCTAATATAAGATGCTCATTAGTGTCGTTCTGTCGTACGTCAGATTGTTGATAACGGATCGTGGCAGGAAGCATTGGTTCTCAGTTGACCCTGGGAACAGAGTGGCATATTTCTTTCACCCTACATCTGCACAACCTTGCCCCTTCTTAGTATTCCTCTGAGATGATCCCATATAATCCCAGAGGGAGAATACGCAGGGACCACAAGCAACACGAGGATGATCGTGACTCAAGACAAAAAATAACAGGAGGGACGCAGCCTACAGTAAGTTTTGAGTCTCACCCTGAATGCGTCGTTGCTTGCCAAGCCAGTGCAAGACGCATGCCTTGGTTATAATTCACTGGTGATCTCAAGTAATAAATGGCGAGTGGTTTTGTGTATTGAAAAGAGCCCAAACTGGTGTAAAGTGTAGACACTGCTCGTGATCTCTGACTCTCATGGACAAATTCTCGTTTGAGAAAAGTAAAGGAGAATATGTCCATAAGTGAGGGTTACCTGAAAGCATTCAGTATCGGCGTCAAAGCGATGAATGACAAGGCTTCTTTTCGCATTCTCATATCATTATGCAACAGGAAAAGTGTGGCTTCAGCAAAAAAAAAAAAAAAAAAAAAGTCTCGTTTGCTCGTTTGCCACACGAGAATTCGGCCATGGTGCGTTGAAAGCAACTGCCATGTGTCAGTGACCTTGGCGTGGTACCAGGTTATGATTAGCGTCGGCTGCGATCTGGTTTGGATCGAACGGGATAGGCTCTGCCTTGGCCAACAACAAATTAGGTCTATACGCAAGGCCATAGACCACTACTATTGGCCCACCCTGTGTGTATTATAATGTTTATTTCAGCAAATCCAGTGTGTTATTAATACCATTTACACGTATTTAGACGATGAAAGAAGAAAGAAAACTTCAATACAAACAACAAAGAGGATAGAAGCCACTCTATTAGTTCAAGAAAAGAAATCTCAACATTTGATATTAGACAGTATAATCTCGATATGTCGAACTCCCATTACTCGAATTGCTCTATAACTCGCAGCCATTTCGAATTCCCGATTCCCTTCCTATACCCGTACAATGAATTTTGTAATGATATTTCGAACTCCCATAACTCAAAATTTAAGCTCTATATCTCGAGATCATTTTCCGTCCCCGTGGGTAGTTTAAGATATACCTTTATGTTTAAGTTAATTATTATCATTTTATTATTATTATTATTATTATTATTATTATTATTATTATTATTATTATTATTATTATTATTATTATTATTATTATTATTATTATTATTATTATTATTATTATTATTATTATTATTATTATTATTATTATTATTATTATTATTATTATTATTATTATTATTATTATTATTATTATTATTATTATTATTATTATTATTATTATTATTATTATTATTATTTCCGAGTAAATACTAGCTTTGTCAAGAAAAAAAAAACAGTGAATGTATTCAGCATTGTTTTTCAGACATTTATTTTTTCCATAAATGGACTATCGCATCATGGCCATTTTCCTCAATCTAAGCCATTATTGCACGCTCAAAACATATAAATATGAGATAGCACTTCACTTAAACAAAATCCTTTCGAATATAAACAACATCTAAGCCTCCCATGGACGGGATTCCGCCAGGTACAGCAGCCGGGAGCGTCCCGTTGTTTTCATACAATCCAGTGGCATCGAAGACCTCTTTGATGGCATCATACCTTTCCCGAGTCAACCCAGGATGCATCTTGGAATCTTTGAATGTCCTGAATTCAACTGTCCACACGTCCACCGTCACGGTGCCCCACGGGAAGGTCTTCAATATGGCTACCTCAAGACCCTCGACATCAAGAGAAAAATAGTCGATGTGCTTGACGTCCAGGGCACGAAGCACGGCGTCGATTGGGAAACACTGGATTGCTGAATTGGCGGCCTGCGCGGGTTAAAGGAATTATTGGTTGCAATTTTGTGAGATTTGAGAAATGGGCTTAGTACATTCTATAAAAGAAGGTTTAAACCTGCTATCATTGATGGTTTTTCTGATATCAAGTGCATTGATATGAATGTTGTACTATGTGAAATGATATGTTGGGTCTATTTACCATACATGTGTAAGCATAATTGAGGTGTTCAATAAGTTGCCAATTTATGATAAATCGACAAGAGAATTGGTTGCAGTTATCATTGCGGGTGAACATTATCAAAGTGAAGCTATAACACGGAAGTTCTGCATCCAAAACGCTGGAATGAATCGTGCTTGAAGAAGGTTTTCTCTATTTGTTTGTGCCTGAAACAAAATTTCAGCAATGTGTTTCTCATACTCTAACAAAAAGAAGTTGTTTCTTTGTGTATAGAATCAGGACAACGAATCAGTATAATATCGATCATATCTTCTTCCAATTCAGCGTTTTATTTGCATAACCAACTTAAATCGTTGCCTGCCCGCTAGCTTCACAATGCAATGATCATTGATCGCTGCTTTATTCACGTAATTCACATGTACTTTATTATTATGTTGCATAAAAAGCTCGTTAGGTAAGAGAATGACATTTGCTTAAGTTGTGTTCCATGACCGACATTTTTTTGTTGTTGAAGAAAGCATCAAATCATCTTAATAATTGCTTAAATTAATTTGAATGACGTATGGTTTTTTTTTGCAAAAAGACCAGCAGCAATTAGTAAGCGTAATGTAATCATTGTTCATTCATAGCAATAATAAGTCATGACTGAGTAGCTCAGTCTGTTTGACTGGTTGACTGCAATCCTATGTTAACCGTGGAAGTCGAGGTCCCGAGCTCGAGATCGGATCGGGCCACGGACATTTTGATTGTGAATGATAATTGTAATTCGCTATATTTATAATTTTTCGGTGATTCTGCAGTGCTGCCCAACTACGCAACCAGGGCAGTACTACTGTCTATGGTGGTATGCATGATGATGGGATTAATCGATGAGAGTAGGGGACACCCCGGTCCTGGGCTTCATAGACACTAGTCACGTCACTTACCCCTTTACCACCCGGGCCAGCTCGTTGCTCGCTTTCCAGTCCACCACGCTCCCCGGCGACCTCAAACGACATCGCTTTCGTTTGGTTGTCAGGACTAAGACAGGAATTGATGGAGTAGGCATGTCGGTTCCGCATAAGCATAGCGTCATACGATTTGGGGTCAGCTTCGATGAGCAACCCCGTCCAATTCCTTACACCATCGAAGAACAAAGAATTAGAGTTTCTCTCTCCAGTCGCTGCTCCACACTCAACGTAAAAGCCTCCTGTCTTGTGATGAAGAATTTCATCTACTCTTTTCGATTGTCCTTCTTGGGATTGGTCAAGCTCTTGAGATTGCAAGAGAGTAAGAGGTTCTTTAGACGGACCAACCATTTGTTTTCGGATGTATTCAATGAGGACTGGGTCGTTCGTAGGAATAAACTCCTTTCCTTTTTTGAATTTTTTCACTTCTGTTGCACTGATGATATTTCCAAATTTCTCAGGACTTTCTACGATTTTCTTGTCCGTCTCTTCGCCTTGTTTCTTGACCTGTCTTTGCGATGCTCTTGATATTTGCTCCATAACTTTTCCCTCATCTTGCACGATAACAATAATGAACAAAAGCAAGACGCCCACAGAGAAGAAGCCCAAAACTGCGACTTTGTTTGAGTTCATGCTTGAAACTTCTGATTGCTGATTGTACTCGTGCAATGTCTGGTCTAGAGCTGCACCTGCAACAATTGCAACACGTGTGACACATAGATTTGATTGCTTGCTTGGTTTGCCGGGCAAGTGTCATCGAGGGGTGATGGGTCTCGTTGAAAGGTTAACACTTGCTTCCATGTGTTCTTCTCTCAAACAGATCAGCTTGGATAAAATTATTCTGATTTATTTTGATGGACTCTACACTGACATCAACCTTAACCAAAGATGCGAAGTCATGCGAAACCCAATATTTCTGACTATATTCGTCTTAGTCTTAAATTGTGGCATATTTGTTGAGTTGTTAACGCACGAAACGTATAAGCAATTATTGATGTCGAGTGATTTATAACGAAAAAGCAATAATTTACAATCATATATACTAGAGACGTGAAATATGGAGATTAGAGCAACTATTCACAAGCAGCAACATATGTCTTAAGTATATATCGTTTTCCACGTATAATAGAAGTATTGAACTCACAACATCTTTGTTATTTTCCTGGCATAAATAGGTTTTGATTGAGTGCACTCATGTCAGTTCCAAAGTCTCATTTTACTTGCCAATCATTTGATTTGTGGGCCTCTCAAAGCATCTTTTCGTAAAATTTGATCACTGATTATAATTGTGAACACTCCATTGTCCTTGCTTTCTGTCGAGAATAAATTAATTAACATATTGAATTTGCGCTAGGAAGGTGCATTAAAAACATTCGATTAAATGGCATCGCTGCTTTACAAAAATAATGATTTTGCCACGTATGTTCAATATTTCTATTATACGTGGAAAAAGGTATATACTTAAGACATCTGTTGCTGCTTTAAGATTTTAGCCTTGGTGATGATTTAGTTTATTACAAATCATTATACATGTATACATATGTGTCTGAATGGATATTTTAAAGTGACGAAATTTTGACTGTTGGCCTACTGGCAAGGGTCCCCACGCTTTTCAGGAAGAGAGCCATACGGTAAACCGCAGGTAGAGTAGCTCGCAGCCCCCCCCCCCCTACCCCCTAAAAAAAAACACAAAAAAACAAACAAACAGATATTCAAGATTTAGATTTGTTTAGCATCATACCCCAACAGCCTAAAATGAAAGCGCTTATTGCAATGAAACCGTAGCAAGAGGCCATTCTATGCAGGGTCTCACAGCAAGGTTCCAGGGAAAATTTACAATGTATATTGATAAAACATGCTAATTATTTTGACACTCTCAGAATGATTTAAACATAGAAAATATTGTGGGAATTTACTGCTGAAAAGTATAAGCAACCAAATTTTAAATCGACATTTGAAAGTTGAAACTCATTTCACCTGTATGCCGGAATACTATGAAACAGAGAAATGCGGTTTAGCATAACTGAAGTTCAACTGCTCACTCGATATAATACTTAAAAATTCATCTGATGAGTTATTATTATTTTATTTTTTTTCACACGTTGAAGTAATGACGCAATTAAAGAAAAAAAAATAAGAAAAAAAATAATATCAGAAAGACACAAAAGCCACAGAAAATAATGTCGCAAATTGCTTTCCAGGGCTGTGTTAAAATTAAAAAAAAAAAAAAATAAATAAATAAAAAATATAACCACACATTTTTTAATTGCACTTAATGGGCCGCAAGAAAAGTGAGTGTAATAACAAGTGGAAGATAAAACTTAAATGTCAGCCCATTGCAAAAGGCCGAGCTGACGTCTAATTGATGAAAGATTATGAAAATCAATATCGAACATTCGTGCATCAGCAAAAATTGACCTTTTTTAGTCTTTGCAACCAATGAAATCACACCCGATTATTAATTCGGTAATTTTAATGAAAACAGGTCATATAAATGCAACTCGAGAATGTCAGCGATCATGCCTCCATTACACTGACCAAGCTCTCATTGCTTTCTTATATTTCATTTTACAGATAAATAGTATTTTTAATAAGCATTGGTTTTAATCCTCAACGTCAAACTAAGCAAGTGCTCGTAAAATCTTTATCACGTTTGAACTGCACAATATGTTTTTTTTTTTTTTTTTTCTTCTTTTTTTCTATTCTCATTTCTAGTCATTCGAATAAAAATAATTTTATTTTCATTTCTACGAATGTGCAAGCCGGTGTATTGCATGCAATTCTCAGCCTGCACGAGGCAATCACTGAATATGGTCAAAAACTAGTTATGCAATCGGACTGGTACAAAAATACATATACAAAACGTGCATATACTGGCACTTGGCTAGCGTGACGATGCTGTTTCTTAGATACAACGCCGCTGCATAGTGAGAGGCCAAAAGCTGGCAATGCGGTTTTCATGGAATGATGGTGGATCGAGACACGTACATGCCTTGGGGAGTAGGGGTCTCCCCCCTCTCTCAAGAAAGTTGGTATAAACGATCAAAGTTTAATTACTGCAATTGGTAACCACACTGTCAGCGTTGTTTTAAGTTAAAGTCACACAATAGTTTTTATTTGCAGTTCATTAGCTTTAATGCAATTACCAATGACATCAAAAATGTTAGCATGCGACGATCAATATTTTTATGTTCAATCTTATTAGCGCAGTTGACACTATTATATCAGTTTATTTGTTCGTCTAATTTAGAGCACATTATCCATATCTGGATCAGCCACCTTTCATTCACCATTATTTTGTGCATCGTTCAATTAAAATTACCACCGTTGATTAATTTTTAATTATTTTTACATTTTTTTATATCTTCACATAAATGAATACACAATCATCTTATTTTATCTAATCTGACTACAATAGCTAGACTCGATGACATTCGCTGTCTATCGATTGCAGTTCATTTTGCTGTTAAAGATCCACACAGATGTCAGATTCAGGACCGCAGTTTTAAAGATATAAACAGACACAAGTATATTCGTTGTATTTAATGTTAAATTGGTTCACATTTTTGCGGCAAGAGGTTTTCAACAAATCAATTATGTTTCTACTCCATTAATAGTCAGTTCCTATAAGTTTCAATGCGTAAACATTGCATAAAATAATATACGCTAATCCTAAATTAATTTTTCGGTATTAACCAAGTTAGACAACCTTTGACGGATCCTTTCTTTCCGCTTCTTCTTGGAAGTAAATCTTCGCTTAACTCGAATCTCGGATGGCTGAGCAGATCATTGCATTGATTGACACAATGCGTAAATGAGCGTGCACCACTCACTTCCTGCATCGCTGATAGTCTCTGTTCATCCTCACTTGATCTCAGAGGATCAGTGACATGACCTTTAATATGAGGCCCGGTTCGATTGGGAGCCAATGCATGGGATGTGCAAGTACGCTGTTCGATTGGGAGCCAATGCATGGGATGTGCAAGTACGCTGTTCGATTGGGAGCCAATGCATGGGATGTGCAAGTATGCTGTTGTGACATGCTCACGTTGTGACCTTTTGCGGTCCTGATTGGAAGACAAGTCTCTCGGTTTTGTGCAATTTGCCGATTTCTGGTAACAGTAATTATAGGCAGTCCAAGAAAAGGGTCATGCACCATAGCTTCACGCCAGCGAATAACAAAAAACATGGCCATAAAACAGAGAGAAACGACTTTGCTGATATTTCAAAAAGGGCTATTTGGTAATTCACAGTTGCGTTAATTGCCACAACACATGCTTGGTTTAACAGTTGTTGCCTTGTTGTCTTGACCCCACGCAAATGATAGGGTATTATGTCTGTTGGCCACTGCATATATTTCGATTCCTTCAGCTCCTTTGCCTTCCTCCACTATCGCATCTTCCCCGGGCAGAGCTCCCCTTTTACGCACCCAATGGCAACTGTAGGAACATTAAGCGTAAATGGACAGCATAGAGCTGCATGTCGTCGAATTTACCGTGATTATCACACGGAATTAATTTAATTATGTGTTTAATTATGACGAACAATGATGTTCCACTGCGGATTCAAAGATACAAGTACCCTCGTACATATCGCTGGAGAACATTCAAAGCAGCCAAGCAGCTACCTGTGTGTGAGAATAACTAATCAGACATGATGTCTACACTACCTGTGATGCTGACTGAATTAGACTATCGACCTACTCACAACTGTTCCGTTAATCATGTATTTCATTGATTTGTAACAGTGGCTTTATCCAATCAAATGTTAGAGCAGCCACGATCTATTTGAACAACAAACCTTTGCATAAACAATTCCGCACATTTAAACATCTTTAATAGCATTCACAAGTATATCATTTCACAGAGTTGAACATATATTCATCTTCAATATGTCTCAGTTGCATAACTTTCATCCCCAGATGAAGATTGGTTCGCCATCCTCTTTGGCCATCTGCGTGATGCAAACTAAAAGCACCATGATGTCTCGAATTTCCTCAGCATTTGCCAATTTAGTGACGTAATCTTTGAGTTGGCTGAAACTGTGAGGGCCGATGTCTCTGAGAGATGACCGAGGTCCAGGGGTAGGAAGAAGTCCATATTTGTTGACCAGAGCTTTGGTCACTTTAGGGTGAATATTTTTATCGTATCCGGCATCTCGAAGAAAGAGCATTATATGTTTGTATCTGAATTCGAGGAGGTATTTTTTGTCAAGGTCAAGATTTCCTGAGCGACTGTCTTTGCAATTCTCGATAATTTGTTCTTCGATGCTGCCTACATAATATCCGTAGATTCTTTGTTGGTTATCCTGGTTATTGTGTGATAATCTACAAAAGATGTAGCGCAGAATTCTGCGGTCCAGTTGGTATGCAATCTCTCCAAGGATGCGTTTACCCCACTGCTCAGTCTCTCCCTCGCGACGCAGGTCGTCGGCCAGAGTTCTGCTCGCGTTGAATGAGAGCTTTTTTGGGGCGACTACCATTCCGGTGGCGGAGGAGTGAATCGGCGTTGAAGCTGCAATTGGATCAGGAGTGCTGTGTTTTTCAGCCGAACAAGAAGCCCCCAGCCCCGGGAGCCACAGACTCTGGGGTCTGCAGCTGGTTCCATGGTTTCTGTGATCCTCCGCCTCTCGTTGCTGTGACTTTAGCCAGAAGAGCATCTCGATTTGGTTCTCGGTCAACGGTTGTAAATTCAGGTGAGTTCAACTCATTTGTTTTCATTGAGCCAACATCTTTCACAGAATAATCGTCCTCTGAAGCACTGAGTTCTCTCAGTTGGCTTAGGATTATTTGGGTTTTCAAGAGATCGTTCCTGGCTCCGGGACCAACCATCGGTGACATTCTGGAGAGACATTTCTCGGCGTTTGTTATTTCGCTCTGCGTCGGTGGATGTGTCACATCTTCAGATGCACCTTCACCTCTTGTCTCTGTAAGGAGGGATAATAAATGAAAGAGATGATTAATTTAGCGTGGAGCTGCTAACTTGGGGATTTCGGCTGCTCCAAAAGCTGAAGAACGGTCACAATGACTTTGTTGATCCTCAAATTGATTTCGGTTTTGACCGTCAGAAGTTCATCCCGAAGTCGGCGGTTGTCTCGGCTCAAAGCAGCGATCTCACCCAAGAGGCGGTTCCAGGTTTGGCTGTCGGCACTCTTTGAAACAGAGTTCATATTGGATGGTAATTGCTTTTTAGTCTGATCACGGCTCCCTTGATTTCCCCCCAAATTGTGTCTTGAATTAACCGTTGGTTTTCATTATATGGCGAACACGCTCGCGGTTGGCATGGCAACGGTGATTTTTCTTAGGGTGAGCGATAAAAATAATTCATGCATGCTTGTGTGTTGTGTAAATTAAGGGGTGGAACACGGGAAGGAAATGAATACACAGATATATTGTTTCAGTGATTCTGCAGCCAAATAACCGATCAAAACTTTTACTTCCTAGGTGTTTAATCACACGAGAAAATCTATGTGTATTATGGCAGGATCTTTCCCCTCACAAAATATCATCAGATAGTAATTTATCCCATTTTAGCCTTCGATCCGTATTTGGGATATAACTATTAAAAGGACCTGGGAAACAATATTCGCCATAAAGTTACCTCAATACTCAGGAGTCAACATAATAATATTCAACCTACATTCAAAATTGACCTTGTTTTATATCGCAATGCATAAAATAATAGGCGCAGGATAAGTTACTAGTAATCAATTCGTACCAGGTAGTTATTTTGGGAATGGATGGTGAATTGTAGCCAAACTAAAAGTTTATTCTAACTTCGAGTAGACTACTTTTAAGTTTTAACAGACTCTGTATCAGTTAACAATTAAGTGGCCAATGTTGCAGCCTACATCGAGGATTCTGCTCTGCGGATGGAACCTACAAGTGCCTTATCATTAAAAAAAAAATCCTAACAAATACTACTCCCCTGGCGGTAAAAAAAAAAATTAGACCTCATTACTGAGGCTTGAACCACAGGTTAAAGTCTCTAGCGTAGCTAATCCATATGCCAAGAGCCATTGAACCCGAGTAGAGAGAGGCGTGCAACCTTCAATGGGCATTTGCTGTCCGTTCTGCTCGTTAGACTACTCTGACTCACTGATTGCCAGGAATCCTTGAACAGACAAAAATAGACCTATTTGCGTCCACGGTGACCTCAGGAATCCGCAGTCCATTTGTTCTGACTTGCGTAGCTCCACCAGGAACGCTTCCAAATCATCGCCTTGGCAAAATGACCCTGTCATTCGGTCTGCTCATCAAAGTTTCTGTAGAATCAAGCTTTGCAATTGGCTTCGTTGTATCTCATATAGAAGCCTGGTTGAGTGTCAGGAAGAATTTGAGGTACTTGGATGAAGTGTTGAATTGCTTCCTAATTGGATTGTTCTGAATAAATAATGCAGAACAAAAACTGACGTATTTGGCACAACAAACCTGTAAACAGAGCAATAATATGTGGTCCGCATATGTCCTTCTCACCAAATAGAGTTCTTTTGAAAAAAACAGGAGCGGCTGTTGTGTAAATCAGAGCCATTGCTGCCAGCATTCAATTTGTGTTCTTCGAATGTCTCTCACTGAAAGGAAGAAGATGGGAGGGTATATTACCCCTTACCCTCCATTTGTGGGATTACTTTTGCATAACTGAGATTGCCTGGCGTGTCTGCAGTGAATATAGCACCCTACTATACCACCCTCCCTGCCCTCAAATGGTCCGCATTTAGAGGTGCCTTGCTTCCCTTTTCAACATGATGGTGAAGCGATTCGTGTTTTGATTTTATGCCAAGAGCATTTACTATTCAATATGTATGTTATGTTAACACATTCACCGCCAAGGCATTTTCGGGACGATACCCCTATACCGCCACGTATTTTACTCAAAAAGCCTTGACTTTACCGCTCTGTAATTTCTATATGAACGCACGCATTTCTACATATTAGGATAGATCGTTCTTTTGTGAATCTAACCATATAAGATTCAACATCATACATGCAATTACATGTACTGAAATACAGCTCTGAACAACACACACTTTGGTGAAAACCACACCTTCGCAAGCAAAAAGCTGAGAAAATCCCAGTTTTGTCTCAGCTACCAGTATGACCAGCATAACACGCATTGTGATTATAGAGGTTACGTTGTGTAGGCATAACTATTACCGCACGATAACGACCCCGGTAATTAGCAGATCAAAGGATGAAAATGACAGTTATAAAGTCGAGAGTTTGAGTCGGCGCTAACTTGGCTTTCAGTCCTTTTTGCATCACAAACCCGCACTGTTGTTAGAGAGATGCCTTTGATGTGTGGCATAAAAGTATGCCGAATTAGAAATAGTCAGTTGGAATAACTTGATAATTTATTTATTGATCAGTGTGCCTAAACCAAAGACGAAGGCACACGTGTATTATTATAATTGTATTTGAAAGGAAAATCTTACACCTGTATTCTCTTGCAAAGTGCAAAGAGAATGATGCTACACCTCTATACATGTATATAGTCAACAATGACAAAATAAAGATTAGGAATTGTTTCCGCTTCGCGAATACGTGTGGTTTATTGCATTTAGATCTATTCTACATCAAAAAATTAGTTTGAGAATGAGAATATCATAATGAACACGGAACAAAGATAGCATGCCATGCGTATACACGTGCCACGTACGGTGCCACGCTTCAACGATGTATACTCTGTTACATTTTAGTGACTCACTCACTACTATGTAGATCGTAGTTGGAAACTCAATAAACATGCATGGTCTTTCATTGCTAGACATGCATGCCCATGTATAAATATGTGTTAGAAATTCATATGTTGCGGAAGCGATGCTTGTGATGAAATGTGTATCTGCCTTTTTTTTCTATATACATGTATACGAGGGATATACATCGTACATATATATCTTATTATTTTTTCAATAACTCATCACATAATTATACATTTACCAGTACACTAGTATTCAAGCTGAACAGCATTGCCCAATTGCTGTGAAAACTATTCGCTTCACTGCTTCACCCCGAGTCGTGATCGCTTCGCTGCATGCTTTCGGCAGCGGTCTACCACAAATCAATCGGTAACTGCTATATAAACTTCAGAAGTACAAGGATTAATAATTGGTTTAGGAACATATATCCGTAAAATCATGATATAATCATAGATGCACACGGTCAAACTCTTTGGTATTTTCAGAGATGATGCGCAAGAGGTTATAGCACCCGTATATAGCAAAAAGTGCAAAACACGGAAATCTCCGTGTTTGGCGGAGAAGCGTTGGGCACGCAAGCACGGAAATCTCCGTGTTTGGCGGTGAATGTGTTAAATGTTACACCATCGTGTAAATACATGTGCTTTGGAGTTTTAATACAAATGACTATTCAAACGATGTTGATCTTTCAAGCGAGCAATTTAATTAGGTGTTTTTAGCTGTAGGGTAATTGTTTTATCTTGACAGTAGACACTTAAGTGCTTGAACAATGTGTTATTGTTCATTGTTTTAATTAAACCTCCATTTCCATAGACGCTACAATAATGAGTTCAATAAATGGATATGATTTGCTGTTTTATTAATAACAATTTTTTCCTATCCCTTGTTTTTCATACACTTACTTTCATATAACAAACAAATAATAGGCCTGTCTGTTTCAAGTTTCCTTTGTTTAAATCTAATTCATTGACCCGTGCATGACCCAGATTTAAACATCACTTATAAATACTCACAGCTCAGTTAACACGCATTGTTCAACAGGTGTCAAATTTCTATAAGTGCACACGTGTTTAATTGTGATGTTTCAACCTTTATGCACCAGAACCACGAACGTACGTGTTGCACCATTCTCAGAATTCACCGAGTCTAAATTATATGTGTGTAGGAATTACAGGTAACCCGATAATTACACAGCTTACAGTGACAGGCAACACACAAGCCTTGATTCATGGTTTTCTGCTCTGGTGCCACACGAAAGGGGTTAGTGATTCTTGTGTGCTCGACAGCTCAAGGGATATTTGAGGATGATGATGATCTAAACGCAGAAGAAATAGCCGGTCAAGGTTCGTCTCTCTGAACTAATTCATTGCCCGAAATGAACTCACCTTTTACTCAGCAAAAGGTGAGTTAATGCCAGTTGTTGCCAGTAAAAGGACTCGAGACCAAATGAGCAAGATTTGCTGATGTATCTCGTGCAAATCACAGAGAAATACCTGTTGTCAGCGAGCAGAGACAACAACTTATTGTCCATTAATATCGTTTGCTTACAGAGGATCTCGGATTATTGTGAACAAACAGCGAATGACAGACTCTCAGGACACGAATTCACCTTTTGAACGAGACATTTTAAGACATCACACCGACTGTGGTGTGTCGGCTAAATCTTAGATACTTCGCATGACAAATGTTTTATAGTATTTCTTTGTTCTCATTTAATTTCAGGTGGCGATGATGTCATCAAATTAATATCATTTGCTTAACAATGGCACCCTATTCTCACACTATTCTCGTTTCAAGAAATATTGCTTGAGTAAAAAATTCGCGGTCTTGGATTGTCATGTACCATGAGAGAACTCGTTTATTTTTCTTTTCTTTTCTTCCTTATTTACTCCATGGGGTTGAGCGACTCTGTCGGATCTGGTCACGTGACCTCCGGCAGAGGAGCTCGAGCCATCAACAGCAACACATCAAACATTTTTCCCACCAATAATAGTGAGTCAATTGTAAGTACATACAGTGTAAGTACATTGTAAGTACATTGTAAGTACATTGTAAGTACATACATGTATATTCATTTTAATATATTCTTTTTGTTATAGCTTCATGCTCACATGGATATTTGCATAAAACGTCGCCATGACGGCCAATGAAACCGAATCATATCTGAGCATCCCTCGCTCGGATACGGGCGGATTTGCTATCGTATTTTAAAGGCAACCAGATTGTTCGGAGCATCAAAGAGTGGCCAAGATCTGGAAGACCCGACGTCAGATGTCACTCGATAGATCGTTGTATCTCGGTGACAGATCCGCAGTTTTGCAAACTAACCACTGCAGAGAATTCGAGAAGCCCATCAACTGACAGCAACTGGTATTTACACGTAAACTGCTAGGAGCCAGAAAAGGGACGACACCGCATGCAGACTCGCTCGAAATGGCACGAGCCACATTTCAAAATAATTTAAGACGCCTCCGCATATCTAGTAAACTATCTCGAGCCTTTTGTGCTCTGGGATTTTGCCATTACTTGTGAAATCTTCTCCAGCAATTGGCCAATGTGGTCTTGCATAGCACCCCGAAGAAGGTGGCAATATGATTCACTTTATTGCCTTTGGGTGTCAAAATCATCACGCCTGCAAGTTTGAATGCAAACGCGATCCGTGAAACGATATTGCACACTTTCATTGGTTTCCCCTCCTTCAAATTTCAGCCCAACTAACAATTCTCGCGTGGTAGAAAACTGTACACACGATTTGAGTAGATAACTTTGCCCTTTACCAAACAGATATACTCAATTTTGACTGATCTGGTTGAGCACTACCATATATGGGGTGAATGCGTGGATTTACATGAACTCTTTTGGGCCAGAAAACTTCGCAGAAAGGCAGACATTAAGGGTCGTTTCCTTATGCCCGCACATATTGAGGGTCACCAAAGGTGATTACCAATCTGTTGGTAATCAACAATACGCACAAACAGCAGCTCTATGTTATGCAATAATGATCTATTAATCATACATGTTCAGCTATATACATTATTAGGCCAGCATACGTGGTGAGAATCACGGCTTTGTACCAGCAGCTGAAGTGTGGCAATCGATGTGAGTCACATGACATCTTATTTACTTTGAAAACATATCGTTTAATTGGTTATAAGGAGCAGAGTTAATTGGCACAGTTATAGTTCACATACAGGTAGTGTTGGCTGCTTGGAAACGCCCTTATATACCCCTCTTTGTGATAAACACTCTTATTGGCTTCATTCACCAAAACCTCTTTTGTAAACATTAATTGGTATCTTGAGGGAGGACAGGAGGGTGGTATCTTTGGGGGTGAGGCG
>KB305236.1:63557-108519 GCA_000328365.1 Capitella teleta | reverse complement strand
ATCAAAATGCGGAAGACTCCAGATTTACGCGCTAAATCAAAATCGATTTTAGATTATTAATCATCAACGGATTTTCTGATTTTAACCTCACAGACGCATCAAAGCAAAATAAAATAAATTTGTTAGTCAGATTTTGATGAAATTATTATAAAATGGTAAAACGGAGCCCAGAAGAGAGCACTAATACTGGTCTAAATTTATGTCTCTTAGGGTAATTAAACATTAATATAAACTAAAAAAAAAAAAAACATTACGTAAATTGCACAACTAACTGTCAGCCACATTGGCATGTTAATTGACACGTACGTGTCAAGTTATATTGAAATTATTAAATCCAAAGTAGATGTAACAGTCCCGTGAAAACGTGTCCCGCAATCTTTTTGTGGTATTTTTACGTTTTGACAGAACTTTGACGCAACAAGACAATTCGGGTCCAATATTTTGTTTTCCCGATAAAGCACCGCGTACGTAATCCTTTATTGAGATGTTGCAATATTTTGTTAGGAACATGAATAATTATTACTAAATTATTGAAAATTTGAAATAGTATGATATTATTATCGTCATTAATGCATCAATATATGGGTACAGCCAAAATTTTGTCACTCTAAAATATTTATCCGGACACATGTATAGTATGGAGACACACATGTGGCATTGAATAAACTCTATTATCAGTAAGACCAAATTTTAAGGCAGCAACAAATGCTTCAGGTATATGTGTTTGCCACATAATGAAAGCACTTAACATATGTGACGAAATTATTATTTTTATTGGCTGCGTGTCCATTCTGATCGAATGGTTGAAAAATGGGCCGTTATTTTTTAATGCACATCCCTTGCGCAATTTCCTTGTTAACTAAATTTGTTGTCGATAGAATTCAATTTAATCTTCATCATAGCAACACCAATGGCCAAGCAGTGTACTCAATTAAAACCAGCGATCAGATGTGGCGGAAAAGTGTTACGAAAAGGCGACCAAATCAAACGTCTGGCACCCGAAATGAGGTAAAAGTGCGCTCAGTCAAAAAATAGATATGTCAAGGAAAGAAGAAAGCTACGAGTCATCTTGTGAATAATTGCGCTATCTAACTTGCAAATTTCACGTCTCTTGCATTGCGCATTCTATGCTAGGTCGTGACCTTCTCGAACAATCCTCGTATAATAGAAGCGGAAGATGCCCGGATGTCTCCATAGCAAATGAGCATCGAATTCCGAGCAATTATGTTGTCCTGGAATCACGTATCCATTCGCGACAATACTTGGCAATTGCAATTGAATTTCATGACTGCTATGAGTCTATGACCGACTTAGGTCTGGTGCTTTCAGAATACAGAATTAAGCCATTTCACATGCAAGAGATAATCAACTTATTTCATTGGGTACTTGGGAGCTAAACATATAAACCACACGTATCCCTAAAATAATGAATATTACTTGTAGTCTGAATACTAAGTGAATAGCCTTTGAATTTTGAAAATTGAAGAATGCTATTGTCAAAGTTTATTATATATGAGAATTGTGAACCACCCCCTTTACCAAAAAAACTAATTAAATTAGAGTGGATGAATTCAGTTGTCTATATTGATTCCACATCGAGCTTTGACGTCCACGCTACTTTGTGTTGATATTTTATGGTGCACTTACTTCTTGTAATATGCACTGTTGGATCGCACCGAATATGGTGCAAATGTTCAGCTCGATCTGCAGAATGCAAACTGGGAATACTGCTTTAATTTCGCGTTTGTATCATGGCTGAAAGCCCATGACCACAGACGCACGGGTTGGTGAATGGCACACGCAACGCCGCCAATGATTCATATTCTCATCAGTGCATTCGTGGTGGGTCGGTTGGAGCACCTCTGCTTCACTGGTTTCGCGACAGCAAATTCCCTTTGGTAATTCATCGTACGTAATTTCGAGGCTTATGCCCGCGCGTTGCGTAATACATATAACTGAATACTGACACGCTAACATGCAAAGCATCGATGTTAATGAGCAGCTCAAGATTGAATGCATACCTAACGATCCAACGCCTGCACAGTCTGGTAATGAGTGGAACCCACGTGACGACGTGACCACAAGACCACGTGCTGTGTTTCCTGTGTTAATTGAGTCACAGCGCGGTTTCAGATATCAGTCACAATGGAGGCATCCGGTCAACTCGACTTCATTCATGCGTCCATCGTAATCGCTTTAACAATGATTTCAAATTTAACCAGAAAGTCCATGCAAAAAGAACACTGTGCAAAGAGGTCATTTAATTTGTCACTTTTGGTCTTGGCATTGTCTTGAAGTGAATCACACCTGTTGCTCAGGCTGAGTGGCGTCATATTCGACTACGCCCCTTTTTGAACTCGACAATTGTTCATGTCGTCAATACCAGGCCCCTCTTTAATCCAAGAGGACTCGAACCCGAAATCCCCGGCTTAATTAGAAGGCTGATGCCTACTCCATTTCGGATGCCTCTTCTTGCCACCATTTAATTGCATGTTTATTGTGGTTCTATTGATAGGATTGTTTGCTATTTTATTTTACCCTCTACTCACGAGCAAAGACATCGTCTTGAGTCATCAATGCAGCCATTGTTTGCATCGTGAAAACAAAAAGGTGAATCGCACCTGTCACTGTGGCTGAGTGGCGTCATATTCAGCCTCGTCCCCTTGTGAACTCCACAATTGTCCAGGTCATCATTACCAGGCACCTGCCTAATCGGATATAGCACCTCAGCCATGAAGACTTGAGCATTGAGAACGGAACATGTTCGTTCTTCTTGAGGATTTTCTGCTTGAACACAGCTGAATGGCGCAATTCCTTTATGTGATGATATAATTATGTCATCGACGGTGCTTGCATAATTGTTGTGAAGAACGTGGCAACTGTGGGGTTTCTCAGTTCACAAAGCAATTTATCCAAGTGAAGCCACGCATGAGCCAAGCAGCGAGCCTGCCTCGCGGTGCTTTCTATTGAAAGTAGAAGAACTGTGTCGAGTACTTGGAACTCTGTGTGTGTTTCTCAGCTGAAGCAGAAATCAGTGCAGAAAAGGATCTGAAATTCAAATGAATAGCATTTTATGCAATATATTTAAGCAAATGGAACTCCAAGGGACGCCAGCCGAACTCCGCCGAGAGAAAAAAAGCATTGCGTGCACACGCAGAAAATATTGCAAAACGTTATGCAAGTAGTAGACCTAAAACTCACAGATATGTTAGGCAAGAGTGATCAACACCATTATCTCTCAACAACTAGCTGCTGTGCCTGAACAATTTTTATTTTAGCCAGTCTTCAAAATCACTCTCCAGAGCATCCCTACATAAGTTTACGGGAGCGATAAACTGCTCCCGTGCTATTTTCAAACGGCAAGGACTGCCGGAAGCGCTTTCCTAAAATTATATTTGAGTCTGAATAATCTCGTTTACAATGTATACATATATAAGAATACCGAAGATATATTAGTTTGATACTTTAAAAGGTTTATTCAAGGTTATACCGTTCAGTGAGCCTGCCAGCCAACCAGCCTTGTGTATTTGAGTGCCTAAGCCTAAGCACAATGAACCGAATAAACAATTTCTGTTATTCTCGCCCCTCATAAGGTCACATCATCAAAAACATGGGAATATTTACAAGATTCATAACGCACTTGCCGATTAGACGTTATGATTATATGCTTTACGGGCAACACTATTATTGCCTTTACGCAGATGCACGTCTGCTAGATTTCTTGTCGGCAGTTAATGCGTGTTAAACACTCCTTGTTAGCTTCTGTCTATGTTGAACCACAGGTCAAAGGTCATTTATTGATTTTATTCTAGCGTTTGTTTGCGATATCGGCAAATTTTAATCGATTTTAGGGAAACATGGCATTGTTCTAGAAGTATAAATACATCTTATGTTACTATTCATTGATGCTGGAGATCTAATAATCTTTTTATCCGGCTCTCAGAAGGATTTGTGGTAGGTTTTGCCCAACAGACTAGCTGTGTGAAAATAGTTATTAAACATGGCGAAGTCAAGAAATTTCACTCTAATCGATGAAGTTAAAAGGTTAATTTCGTTGTATAATACGGGCAACTCACTCAGAGGTCGACGTTTATGGTCAGATGTAGAATGGTCTCTTGATTCTGTAACTCCTGTTGCAAAGGCCTAAACAGGTATATTTTCAATGACACGAGAAGTGTTGAAATGATCAATATTGGGATCCATCATGTTTCATTAATCTGACGTAAGCTCGGCAATTTGCAATTTGCAAACTACATCCTAATGTCACCTTTGGCTCATTATACCACTCGATCATACCTTGTCCGTGGCATATTACAATTAAAATATGGTTTAAACGTGACGGCGAATGACGGTTTATGGCATGTAATCTTCTATTCTGTTTTTCTTTGAATTATGTGAGTTATTGCTCACATAATTCAAAGGAATTTTTTTATTATACAGCGAAAGAAACAACTGATTTGTAAGATAAATGTTTATTTTTTTAGTGAGTGAGCAGATGATTCTGACAGAACCAAGTTTTTCGGTACTTTTTCAGGCATAAAGGTGACATGGGTTTGAAATATCGATTCAAAATGTTATTGTTTATACTTCAAGGCTTGGTCTAATTTCTTCCGCAAGGCCATCGCATTATCGATTAGCGTATTAAATAACTATGTTTTTTGTAACCATTTATGGGTCTTTTTATGCGTTGAGAGTACAGTAGGTCTAAGAACATGAAACCAAGCAGAGACATGCACAGAATAACTTTGAATTGTGATGAGAAAAAATAATAGTTACTTGTAATTAAAATACAGGTATGTGCAGACCATGGAATTTGAACCTTTGAATGGTTTCTGGCTTACCTTTCTTCTGTGTTATGAATCGTCTAAACATCACTATATAATGTTTTCCCATCGACATTGGAGTTACACAGATTGTTTTGAATATTTTGTTCGCCATTCCTTTCAAGTGACCTGAAGTTCCGAGCGAAACCGGAGTAATTTTTGCGCAATAGCGAAACCGGAGTAATTTTTGCGCAATAGCGAAACCGGAGTAATTTTTGCGCAATAGCGAAACCGGAGTAATTTTTGCGCAATAGCGATGGTCGGTATGTTTCCAGGAACTCTTACATAAATGACCACAATCGATCGATTGTTTCAGCGTTCTGTATCATTCTACATCAATAATTGATTTAAACTATTGCAGTGCAAGATACTTAAGAAACATGCCAAAATATTATGACCAAGCCGAATGTATTCAGATATTATTGGGTTTCGCATGACCTCGCAGATTCTTCTTAGACCCATGTCATTGCGGAGCCCATCAAAATGCGCCATGATATTACTTTATATTCTGTTCTAATAAATGATATAAATAAATTAATAAATTAATGCCGAATGCAATTTATAATTTCCTTATAAAACTATGAATATTTCTTGCCTTTGTTTTTCTTCTCCTGCAACTTTGTGTTGTAAATTATGTTAATCTTTCAGTGAGAGCCCCCTGCTCTTACACTCGGCTGGCTATTCTCCAATCCTATAACGTTTAAAAATGAGCACGCAAATGAACCTAGGTGTCATACACGTTGCACTGGCTACAGGTGCTGCCACTGCAAAAGATATTGCACGAGACACCCTCGTAACTCTCACTCACACACAGGAGGAAAGATGATGGTCACAAGTCGAAATTTAGTCGCAATTTTTGGCCTCTGTTCTGTGAGCATTTTGTTTGTGTTTATTATTGTCGTCTTGCAAGGTGAAGGACTAGTTATAGAGCAAATAGTAAGAGCATCGCAAAGACTGACCAAGAAAGAAGACACAGTGAAGGAAAACAAGATCGTAGCAATTCCTACGAAATGGGAAAAATTCATCAGTGCATCGGAAGTGAGAAGAATAAAACAAGGAAATGAGTTTATTCCTACGAACGACCCAGTCCTCATTGAATACATTCGAAAACAAATAGCTGGTCCGTCTGAAGAACCTCTCTTTCTCTTTAATCCCGAGCAAGAGATTGACCAATCCCAAGTAGGACAATCGAAAAGAGTAGATGAAATTCTTCATCACAAGACTAGAGGCTTCTACGTTGAGTGTGGAGCAGCAGCTGGAGAGAGAGATTCTAATACTTTGTTCTTCGATGGTGCTAGGAATTGGACGGGATTGCTTATCGAGCCTGACCCCGAAGCGTATGACTCTATGCTCAGGCGGAACCGACATGCTTATTCCATCAATTCCTGCCTCAGTCCTGACAACCAAACGAAAATGATGTTGTTTGAGGTCGCTGGGGAGCGTGGTGGACTGGCGAACCAAGATCGAGCTGGACCGGGGGGCAAAGGGGTAAGTGCCGTGTCGAATATCTATGAATAGGCCATACTTACTTAACACTATAAAAATGACAAACAAACAAAAACATTGTACGGAATTGAAGCTGAACTGAATTACGTTTATTTTCATGCAAGTTAATTAACATACAAGTGTTTTGCATTTTATTTCCCATGATTCTTCCAAGTTCCATTTTTCCTCTTCTTTTTTTTTTCTCTTTTTAATTTTAATCAATTTTTAATTATTATGATTCATGTACTCAAACATTATGAATTCGCATAATTACTTGCATACTGATACTATACATGTAATTATAAGTGTTATTTTTTAAATCTATTTTTTTTTTCAAATATATTGTACCACAGTATCTCATAAATCAGTCAAACATTATCATAACGCTATAAATGATTTTTCTCGCAGATCCTTATTACATGAACTGACACCTGAAAAAAAAACCCCAATGATGGCATTGATCCCAATAAATTTGGGTGATTATGATCCAGATTTGAATTTCTTGCCTGAGATTATTTGCTTGTGCAACCTAATGAACCGAAGCAATTAACCGGCAGGGGTCCGCAGCTTAATCAGATTCACGAGGTGTGCATAATTTTTGCTGTGAATCGAGACGATTTCTACCCAGCTTCATTCAGGTTGCTGCCTTAATTTCCTGACATCTTTGAGGAAATGGCGATCTGCCTGGCTTTCAATAAGGGGAGATTCTTGATCGCAAATCGTTCGTTTTGCAAATCAAGCAAACTGTGGTGCTATTTCGCGCAATTCAATATCATCACAAAAGAAGAATATTCTTTCTATGTGGTATTATCTCGATTATGACTTGTGCTCCAGTTGGTATAGAATACACATTTTGAGGGGAAAATGTTTATTTTTTATTTTTTTTATTTTTTTTTCATTTGTTGAATCACCTACGGGCCAGATTTAATAATAAAGCTTTGGAGAGGCCACGGGCCACTCTGGACGGCCTCACGAGCCTGAATTTGGTGACCCCTGAATTAACGTGTCAAACGATGATTTTTTTCTTTTCCAAGCAAACATTCGAATTGCTACCAGTACTTCGAACAACCTTGAAAACTGTCTACCAGTAATTTAAAATTTCCTGCAATTACCATCACTGAAACCTTGCTAAAGGATAGTAAAACGGCAACTTATCTGCTTACCATCAATCGTCCTGTATCCATGAAAACAGAGCTGCATGGAGCAGGGTCGAATTCTCAATTGTGTACCGAGCTACACTGCATGCTCGTGGGCTATATTGCCTATAAGCAACAGGTACATTCCAGTACTTAAAATCCGCAAAGATTACTGCAACAAATTCTCTTTTGCGATTATCATAAAATGGAAACGCACAAAGCACCTCGACTACTTAGTCGTACATCATATCATTTTACATGCTACCACATGCAGATCGATGCATTCGTCAATTGAATGTAAAAATCAAATTACTACTCAGATCTCACAATATTGCAACCAATAATTCCTTTAACCCGCGCAGGCCGCCAATTCAGCAATCCAGTGTTTCCCAATCGACGCCGTGCTTCGTGCCCTGGACGTCAAGCACATCGACTATTTTTCTCTTGATGTCGAGGGTCTTGAGGTAGCCATATTGAAGACCTTCCCGTGGGGCACCGTGACGGTGGACGTGTGGACAGTTGAATTCAGGACATTCAAAGATTCCAAGATGCATCCTGGGTTGACTCGGGAAAGGTACGATGCCATCAAAGAGGTCTTCGATGCCACTGGATTGTATGAAGTCAACGGGACGCTCCCGGCTGCTGTACCTGGCGGAATCCCGTCCATGGGAGGCTTAGATGTTGTCTATATTCGAAAGGGTTTTGTTTAAGTGAGGTGCTATGATATATTGATATGTTTTGAGCGTGAGGAAATGGAGAAACATCGAGTAACATGGCCATGATGCGATGGTCCATTTAGACAGAATTAATGTCAGAAGAAAAATGCAGAATATGTTCACTGCTACATATTTTTCTCCTTTGCAAAGCTAAAACTTATTCGAAAATAGCAATTAAAATAATAAAAATACTTTATTCATTCGCTGAAATACACGAAGGTGTTTCTAAGCGCTGAAATGGGGGGTAGGTAGCGGCGTTTGGATGACGTCTCAGCTGAGACCAATGTCATATGAGACCTCATAAAATGGTGCCATGATAATCCCGGTGATATAATTATTATACATATAATTATATGACATATATATATATTATAATTTCGAATATGGAGATTTTTGTACTTGGATTAATATAGTGGCCTTCTTTCTCTTTTTTCTTTGATGTTTGTTTTAATGTTAATGTTTTAATGTTTTAATGTTTTTGTTTTTGTTTTTGTTTTTTACCTTCTTCATCTTTAACGTGTACATTGTATTATCAACAAACTTGATTTGCTGGAATAAACATTATAATATATACAGGGTGGGCCACCAGTAGTCTATGGGATCTTGTGCGTCCACAGAATTATTAGCAAATGCTCCATTGACCATCAGAATACCCACCCTCCAATGCCGAAGGTGGAAAAGAGAGCAATATCAGAAAGCATACAAAGTTAATTTAATGATCATTAACACTGAGTATGACCCCAGGGCATCAAATGAAGGTGTGTAGTGTCTTATAAATTGCAATTCTGGGTCATTTATTCAACAAACAATTCAGAGCTACCTGAAGGTTTTAGCCGGGTTAAATTATAGTGCATCAGATTATCTGTATAGGCACCTTGTATCTGCGCACGCGGCTATGTTGCATGTTTCAGATGGCTGTGAACAGCGGAGAGCACAATGTTTCGGTCCTTGTAAGGTTCGCTAGTGCTAATGGTTTGTTTTTTTTTTTGTTTTTTGTTTTTTTTTTTTTTTTTTTTTTGTTTTTTTTTTGTACTGAAACAGACTCCGTTGAGTGTCTGTAATACGCCCGTCCATGTCGAAGGCTGTGTTGTTTGGAAAAACGTCGATGGTTCCCACGATATAGTCGATGCTATCAAAACGATGTCGTCAATTCTACCTCTGAACCTCTTCTCATTGTCATGCAAACTAAATCGTCCCGATGCATCCGCAATTCCAAATAGACACAAGCCACTTGACGACAGAGGCTTCGAATTAACATCTAAAGCACATTAATCTGCTGAGGGATCAATTTGGGATAACATGTATTGTTTTCTCCAAATACAAGATACATGTAATTTCAAAGAAGACAAGAGTGTCGCTTGCGTAAATCAGAGCCATCGCTACAATTAATCAATTTATGTCCACACAAGAACAAATCAAGTAAGAAGAGCACACACCCTTCATTTGCAGGATTGTCAATGCAAAATGGAGTTTCTTGCTCTTGGTATTTTACAGAACACTGGTCCCTTGTACCATGCTGCCTCCTGGATATGACCTTAAAAGGGGATACAAAATGGCGCCGTGCCTCCTCAGGCTGATCGTCATGCAGATTCAGCCGAGAGCCTAAGACAACGTGGCACGTGCGGCTGTCAATGTCGTCGCTTTTTAGGCCTTCTATTTCGTATGGGTTGCGGATACAAACCCTTTGGAACATACTTGCACAATGCCAATAGCACCCTCGGGGTTTTTTTTTCTGGTTTTCAGTATTCACGTTTTTTTAATTGTATAAAACTGAAATATTGTCCCTTTTCCCCTGAATTCCCATAAAAAGCGCCTAAAAGTGAAAACGAAACGTGACGTTTTAAATCTTATTAGTTGCATTTTGACTGCAGATTCGACCCAGATTGGTGTGATTTTTATAGGAATAATTATATTTTAAAGTTAGAGAGCAAATATTTCAATGAATGGATGTTGTTATACTACTTTGACGTGATTCGACCATGTCTTTCAGATGGAAATAAATTCGGACATTTGAGCGACATTGCAGACTCCATGCAAAGAGATGGGCGTTGCCTCAAAGAGGAAGATGTGGAGGCTAGTGTGTTACTATAGCTAAAAGCAAGAGCATAAAAGCAGATTCATTGACCAATCGCGCCATAATTCTCATCATCTGTGTGATGATGTTGTTATTATTGACCCCGTGTCTTCTTTAATTGAGGAATTTTTATTGCATCAGACACGAGAGACCTCACCATGGCTAAACCGTGTTATTGTAGATTCGCGATTGAGAAATGGAGTGTAACTGCCAACTCGTTGCCATGGAATATTTTATATTAATCCAACTTTGACGTCCGCGCGACTTTGTGTTGATATTTTATGGTGCACTTACTTCTTGTAATATGCACTCTTGGATCGCACCGAATGGTGCAAATGTTGAGCTCGATCTGCAGAATGCAAACTGGGAACAGTGCTTTAATTTCGCGTTTGTATCATGGCTGAAAGCCCATGACCACAGACGCACGGGTTGGTGAATGGCGCACGCAACGCCGCCAATGATTCATATTCTCATCAGTGCATTCGTGGTGGGTCGGTTGGAGCACCTCTGCTTCACTGGTTTCGCGAAAGCAAATTCCCTTTCGCAATTCATCGTACATGATTACAATAATGTGCAGAGTCCCTTTGAACATTGCTGCTTCTTGTCTTAACTGAAGATCACATCTCAAAAGCACCACTCCATTGCACCGAGGGCTGATTGTGTCGCCACAGGGACGGTGGTGGGCAGCTGTCATGGGCCATTTGTCCTCCGATCGACTTGTCTCCACAAAATATACCCCAAAATAGACTTCCTGGCAGCTTCTGTGATATACAAGGATATTCAGCCCTGTTATTATTCTCTGCTAATACGCAGTGTATCTAAAATGCTTCCAGATCACCGCCTTTGACATAATGGCATTGTGCTTTGTTCCATTCATCAAAGAATAACAGCTTTCGCTTTGCAACAATTGGGAATGCGGTCGACTTCGTTCATCTCGTAATTCAGGTTTACTTGATCCTACATGCAATTCCTTTGCACCAATCAGATCTGAAATCGAATCGGAGGTTGTTCTGCTGAACCTTCCCACATAAATACCATCTGTCAAAAAGGGCGCTGTGACATTGACCCAATGTTGCAGATTCCGAATTATGGACAGTCATGTGTCACGAAGTCAGCGTTGCAGCTTGTTATGTTATATACGTCTACTGGTCTTGACATCGTCTTGACATCGTCTTGACATTGTCCTGAAGTCAGTAATGCAATCTTGAACACAAACAAACGAATCGCACCTGTTGCTCAGACTGACTGGCGTCATATTCGACTACGCCCCTTTTTGAACTCGACACTTGTTCATGTCGCGTCAATACCAGGCCCCTCTTTAATCCAAGAGGACTCGAACCCAAAATCCCCGGTTTATATTAGAAGGCTGATGCCTTATCCATTTCGGATGTCTCTTCTTGCCATCATTTAATTGCATGTTTATTGTGGTTCTATTGATAGGATTGTTTGCTATTTTATTTTACCCTCTACTCACGAGCAAAGACATCGTTTTGAGTCATTAATGCAGCCATTGTTTGCATCGTGAAAACAAAAAGGTGAATCGCACCTGTCACTGTGGCTGAGTGGCGTCATGTTCAGCCTCGTCCCCCTGTGAACTCCACAATTGTCCATGTCATCATTACCAGGCACCTGCTTAATCGGATATAGCACCTCAGCCATGAAGACTTGAGCATTGAGAACGGAACATGTTCGTTCTTCGTGAGGATTTTCTGCTTAAACACAGCTGAATGGCGCAATTCTTTTATGTGATGATATAATTATGTCATCGACGGTTGCATAATTATTTGCATAATTGTTGTGAAGAACGTGGCAACTGTGGGGTTTCTCAGTTCACAAAGCAATTTATCCAAGTGAAGCCATGCATGAGCCAAGCAGCGAGCCTGCCTCGCGGTGCTTCCTATTGAAAGTAGAAGAACTGTGTCGAGTACTTGGAACTCTGTGTGTGTTTCTCAGCTGAAGCAGAAATCAATGCAGAAAAGGAGAGCAAACGTTTTTCCTTCGTGTACGTGTAATTGAACATGTGTCTGATGAGAAACATCTGGGTATTGTTTTAGGTAATTTTACACAACAGCAGCGTGTTTCTAAGTTATCAAACGAAATATATGATGAAAACAAATATGCTAAAATCACATTTTATAAATGTATCCATTGATGTAATGTACACTCTTTTCAGAAGTCACTGTATGACTCTTTACGGTTCTCTAATTATTGACCTCGGACATACTGCTGTAAATATATTATATGTTACATTTTTTTATTTTTATTTTTTTTATTTTATTTTAGATTCGCCACGCACAGCACATTGTAATCTTCTGCACCAAATTGTAAGAGATAATCCTGTTGATCTCCAAATATGTCATCGTTTTATTAAGTTTTTTGTGTCGTTAACTAAGTCAAATAACCATGTTGTAAAATTGTGCTCCTTATTAGCTCTGAGTGGAAGTAGTTCTCCTGTTTCCAATTTTTCAAGTTATGTTTCATATAAATTAAAAATTCCAAAAAATCACCTCTCAATAGAATCTTCCAAACCCACATTTACAAATAGCCCACTTGCATCAATCATTCGTGATGTACTATTTTCTCGTTTCTACCTCTCTTTACCAGACTCATTCCCCAACAACGGCCAACTGACCTCTGATGAGATTGCAAGTGCAATAACAACCCTATGCTGCAAATGACCGCCTAATTGATATGCTCCGTATTTGTTTTTGTTATCATTATTTTTATTTTTTATTTTTATTTTTTTTTTTTTTTAGTTTCTTTCTTGTGCATCAATATTTTGTTGTGCGAAAATAACATTTAAATATATATATACATGTATAATGTCGAATACATACAGGATAACCGTATATACGAACACTCTTGATAGTACACAATTTTGTTCTAATAGCGGAAGATTCGGTTTGATAAACATGACATTGGTAAACATTTTTTTTTTTTTTTGGTCAACTTATAACATCGGTAGCGGCGCTTCTTTCATGTTACTGTTAATAGGGAACAAATGATTGTGATGTTTGGATAGTCAAATACTCGAAGGGATTCCGTGTGACCATATACTTAACCTGACAAATCGTTCTCCTGTCACATACTTTATAGGATGAGGATTGGGTGCGTGCCCATGCAGACAATTAATATTAATTAAAATAATATGTCTTTAAATAAGGAAAAGGATTCAATAACAATAAAAGTTACATCATAGATTAAAAAAAAAAAAAAAAGAAAAAAAAAAAAGAAAGAAAAAAAATGTTAAGATAGCAATTATAAGTGCAAGTCAAAACTGAGTGCAAATTACTAAAATTATGTAGTGGTTAAACAAAAGATCATATAAAAAGAGATTACCTCCGACGGGACTCGAACCCGCAATCCCCGGCTTAGGAGGCCGATGCCTTATCCATTGGGCCACGGAGGCTTCATGATTTACAGTTTCAGCTGCATGTTAATTAAATCCTCAGGTTATGAACGTGCGATTGTTGAACACAAGTGCATTAACTACAACCACAAACATCGTTTTGATTTTATTAACCCAACCATCCTCCTGACGGGGAAAACAAATAGGTGAAATCGCACCTATCACTGATGATAGTCGTCACATTCAGCCTCACCCCCGTTTGAACTGTACGTTGAGATGATCACCTCTTACATCCGAGATCACCTATAGTGGATTGAAAGCAGGTTAAAGTAGGTCAAAAGTTAATTACACCAGAACAAATTTGGGGCAGGTTTGATGAGATGAGGAAAATCCTAAATCATAATTGAATCACTGTAAAGTGGAAAGGCATAATACATATCCCGGAATAATAATATAACCAGTAGTGCCAATGAGGTCACACAGGATGTCCTCAAATTGAATCGCTTCGTCGAGAGACATGTAAGCAATGGAATAAATTAGACAACAGATTATTATTATGCTCTGATATCTGATTTGATGCATTTGGTCCAATTGAAACAAATAATTTCCAAAGAAACAGAAGAAGGAGAAACCACGAAGGGATAAATGTATATCAAAGCAATCGCTACTAGCGTTTTGCAAAATGACTCCACCGACACGAGAGGGAAGACGAGAGTGCCCCCCCCCCTCCTACACCTCCTCGCCGTCCGCATCGTGCGCAGGATTGCGGCTATAATTGATTTTGGTGTTTTTGACATCGCATTGGTCGCTGATTTGCTTCCGCCTCATCTGCACGCAAAGGGTCCGCTCGAAAGATGCTTCCTCTTCCTCCCAAAAAAAATAAGGGAGAGCTGTCGTGTCCCTCATTTGCGTAGAGATGGAAATGCATGAAATGAACACCTCGGATGCACGTGAACCCGAGGGTTGCAAGGCGTAAGTGATCTTTCAACTGCAATTCGCAAATCTGGCTTCGGTGTACATCTGTGGTTCCCTCATGTTGCTCTCATGCAGCCATCAATCAACAATTTTGGAACATGAAAGTGGACAGAGCAATGACCTCTGTTCCCCAGTGAGATTTCACGATGATTGGCTGAATATTGCGAAGAGTGAGGACCGAAAGAGGCCGCCTCTCAATGAGTTCATTTCATTTAATTTTTCTCGTGAGTTCATTTCAAGACATCATTGAATGATTTCACGAGACTTCAAGCAATTTGTCTCATTCTACGTATAATATTGCATGGAAATAAGTATTTGCATTCATATCATTGTTACAGTAATATGTACATTTATATCGTTTAAAGTACTCTTGCGCTTGCGAGTCAAGTGCCTGTGTCTGCATCAGGTTATGAACCCTCGGTACCAAAAAAAAGGCAGGTGGTTTCTCCTTGTACATTATAGGACGGATATTATGCAATATCAATGTGAGGCTTTTTCTACGTCGTCACGTACAGCATTATGTTCCTGTCCCTCGAGGTGGCCAACAAGGGAATTCTATTACTCGCAACGCTTCGAAGACGCAATGAATATAAAAAGCTAAACAGAATTATAGAGAGAGATCCACAAGTGGGGAAACTTGAGACCAGCTGGTGGTGACCTCACTAGAATATAAAGAAGTGAATTGACAGAAAGTGAATGATGAAATATCGTGGATTGCAAATGAAAAATATTACATTCTATAATCATACGTAACTGAACACAAAATGTTATTCTTTTAACGTGGCTGGAAAAGGTCAAAGGCCAGGGAATTGAATGCTAGTGTATGTTACCTTGTCGCTCCCTCTCCTTTGATGTTCCCTTCCGCCGTGCCATCCCCTGCTCTCGGAGAATTTTTCGGCTTCTTAACAGACGTTGATGCTGAGTTACCTACGCTTTTAGCCTTGAGTGCCATTACCTTGAAGGTGACTTATCACCTGAATGCCTTAAAATGGAGAAACCATATGCTGCAATTTAACATAACAAGCATACCCCAATGGTCATCATGTATATGGAATTATTGTGCATGAAATACCGCGAAGTGAAGGGATCATTGCGTCATATTTCAGATCCCTCAATAACCTCCAAGATGCAAGCAAGTCACGATGCCAGAGTTTTGACCTAGTCATGAAAAAATGCAAAAAACACAGAGCCATGAATTATTCTGAACAACCGAGACATGAGTTGCATCCGAATGAGACTGGCTTCGTCGTTTCCAGGAGGACATATGATCCATTGGCACTCCTTGGAGGAGTTACAGCATAATATATAATTGATTTGGTTTGATAAGTCTATTGTATTACATAAAAGGCATAATTGACATTACCTTGGATATTGTTCAAAGGAAATGCTTTATTGTGTTCATGAGAATTGCGCTCACAACCAAAGTAATGAGATATAACGCAAGTATGCGGTATCTAAGGACACGCTGCACTGAAAGGATACAGTGTGGAAATTATCTAACGCTGTATTACACGCTTTATCGTGGGAAAGAAGAATCATAATTGCATCCCCAATGCGCATTGTTTTGTTCTTCTGAGCCAATATGTAGACAAAAGCCCTTTCTCCACACAATGGGAGCCTCAGTGTCTCATTCTATGTCAGAAGTAATCTCTCTCCTCTTCCATGAACACCTTACTTCCATGTTACCTTGCTCACCACAGCCAACACATCTGACCCCGATCCTAATTCCTTCCTGGTCCGGTGTGACTTCCGATTCGAGAACATTCCATGACATTCCGGCCATTAACGGCCTTTCCGTGAACAACATCCGGTTGTTTCCCTTATGTGTTCTCTTTTGACTCGTTCCTGGTAAAAAGCAAGAGTACAAGCGATGCACCGGATTAACCAGAATCTTTGTTGTGGTTCATTGTTGCAATTCAGTGCAGCGTAAGTTCATGCGGAGACTAGAAATGGCGTGCTTTGAATAATGTGCTAATCTTTGTGAATACTGCTCTGCAAATGCTCTTATGATATTAAATCAATTAATGGCTCTGACAGGAGTACGGCTGCCGTTAGAAACTTTGAGCAAAGGAAAGCAAACCAGTATCGCCTTTTTGCTCTCCTTTTGTGTCAGTGGAGCTTCACAAAGAAAAGACAAAAACAAAAACAAAAAACAAAAAAAAACAAGGCTGGCAGCGGCGCGTCTTCAAAGGAGGCGAAGGGTAGGTGCGCACTGCGCATGTGTAGCCCGGATATTATCTGGGGCTTGATTTTTAGTTTGCTTCCTAAAATACATCTTCAATGTATTATCCTTTCTCCATTTCTCCATTTAAAGACAAACGTTTAAGTTTGTGTTGATCCTATTTGTAGCAGCTATTTCAGTTCCACAAATCGCACGACATATAAATTTAACATAATTTACGAAGTTTGACTTTGATCAGTAAAACCCACCGGTTGCATAATAATTAACCACAGGTGTGCATGCTAATGCATTCGTAGGTAATGGATATGCGATCTCACAATAATCATAAAGACGCGCGGCTTGGTCTTACCGGTCAACGCAAGTGGACGCAGTGACGTAGCGCAAGTAATTCCTCGTCTATACCTGATATGAACCCACTTGATGATAACCCAGTTCATCAAAGGGCAATGATGACGATTATAAGCAGGATGCTACGTTGTGCGTATGCCAATCAACTGAGTGACAGGTGCAATTCCTCTTTTTCTTTTCATGTTGCGGAGAATGGCTGCATCGGTGAAGTCAAGACGATGCTTTTGGTTGTGAGAAGAGAGTTAACTAAACTATTAAACAGTTACAACACAGGGATTTATCGAACATGCAATTGAATTCCATGGGCGTGAAGTAAGCCTTCGTGGCCCAATGGATAAGGCATCGGCCTCCTAAGCCGGGGATTGCGGGTTCGAGTCCCGTCGGAGGTAATCACCTTTTGGAAAGGAAGTATATGTGCATCTGTGCTTTTATTAACCACCACCTAATTTAATTAATTACCACCTAATTTAATTAATCACCACCTAATTTAATTAATCACCAGCTAAATTCAGATGTTCTAGTTTTTTTTGGGTTTTTTTGCCTGTATCCTTGAGTTGCATTAAAAATAGCTATCTTAACATTTTTAATTTTTTTGTTCGGAGTTGTGAAGCATTCAATTCCCTGACCTTTGACCTTTGCCAGCCACGTTAAAAGATTAGCATTTCGTGCTCAGTTACGTATAATAATTATAGAATTTAATATTTTTCATTTGCATTCCACGATATTTTATCATTCATTTTCTGACAATTCACTTTTCTATATTTTAATGAAGTAGCGACGGACGGTAATGGTTCTCGGTGAGAGTAGCATAAAGAGATCCTACATTGCAGACGGACACGAATGGCCTGAGTTGATATTCACGGTCTGATTGCAACGAATGGCTTCCTACCACCTATTAAACCTATTTGTATCCTCTGTACTGCTCAGTGTGCTGAACCTGTGTTTGTACTGGTTGCCGTTGGAGTCAGGAGAGCGCATTTCCCTCGGAATTACTCTCATGCTCGCATTTTCTGCGAACTTAGTCATCCTGGATGGATACTTACCGGTGACGTCACAGCACCAAGCTATTTTAAGTATGGTAATCCATTTCGTTGCTTGTCAATGAGATACTTAATTAATCCATATCAGGTATTGTCTACAACGTTCTGATGTCAATATGGCTACATTTGGAACAATCATCTCCATCTGCCTAGTGTACATTTCAACCAATGCCAGTATTCGCCTTTCTTTTAATTAAATGGAGAATAATTATACTTGAAAAATTCGCATGTTTTCTGTGCATGAAAAGCATCACAAAGGCAACCTGAACAAAACCAAAAGGTTCCATCAAAGGTGCGAATATAGAAGGAAACGAAGACTCTGATGCCCAGACCTGGGATCCAGATTTGGAAGAGGTCCGAGAGCACTTGAAGGTTCTTGTGATGTCGAAGGAGGAGGAACACAACGCAGAGGCCGCCCAGGAGGAGAAGAGGAGGGCAGCCCCAATTAAGAGTTCTCGACTCACTCATGTTTTGGTTTACTTTCTTAGCCATTGGCATCACTTTGATCGCATTCTTTTTCATCACACTGTGAGCTTTTGTTGCTCTTTACATGTCATATATTGTGTGCATCTGGAAATGATTTCATAAAAAAAATAAGTGTATGAATGTTCTCTTTTATAAATCATACAAAAGTTAACCAGGAAGCTCGATATCCAATATGACCCTACTTGTACAAAGCACAACACGTGAAGAGAAGGTGGAAAACCCGGTCCCGGGCCTTCTGTTCTGGCGCCCGCATCATCCGAATGGGTAGGGTGGAGCCGTAAAACCCCAAGCATGCCTCATGTCTCATGCCTAATACACTATAGCTCTGTTTTCGTGCATTTGAGATTATCCCCCTTAATTATTACGGAAATAATAATGATTACACCGATCGGTATTAGTCAGTTGCAGTCATCTGGATATTGTTAAACGAAATGAGTTCTTATTGAAATAATTATTAATTGTAGTGTTGTGATATATGTCTTCTCGACACAATTAGCGACTGGCTCGATTTGGTAAACCAGTCAGGTGAGTCAAAAAGGCAGAAATCAAAACAATAGAATGACGTAATGTTGTGTAGAATGACGTAATGCTGATACCTGGAATGAACAGAGCAATCCAGTTTGCATTACATCATAGCTATTACATTACATCATAGGTCTATCATGAATGTTCTTTTGTGTTGTCGTTGAGTTACGATAAAGTATTAGACTCTCGTGAACCATTAGACTCGGGCGTTGCGTTGCATAATTTTGTGATTTGCAAATGGCCATTCGCGATTGTTTAAATTGCATTGGCAACACAAGAAACTATTATATTTTCGCCGATGTTTTTTTCATCGAACACACTTCATCTGCGGATCTAATCCCTCGCTCTCTGGAAACAACATGGCTCACGTCACGTGGTCTTCCTGATCATTTGATTGGCTCGTTACTTGGTGTTGACATTTGTTTCATGCCTTCCAGGTATCCAAATTCGCTCGTCTCGTTTGATGAGCAACCATCGAAGCAAACCTTGTGGTCGACATCTATGTCCGCTATCACTTTTATGTTCTTGCTCTGAGATTGCATTTGTCTGGGGAAAAAATTGCAGGTCTTTGTTGTTTGTCAGGGGAAGAATCAAGGGATATAAAGACCAAGTGTGAACAGATATGAGGAGAATACGTGTAGCAGGATACATACACTAATTATGCAAATGAAGTGATGGAGAATAATTGTATCGGTGAGAGGTTGAGGGTGAGTTATGTGAGTAAACGTAGAACTTTTTTTGCTTTGTTCGCGCGTATCGCTCATAACGTATTTCGATCGCTGCGTAAAAAGTTTTGGAAGTGGAAGGTGATGGCCGAAGTGTCGCTTGTGTAAGCACTAAACAACTCATTCTCTCCGCAGAATTATGCTCCAGAGAAGAGAAGATTCCACGTCACAGCCACACGTGACCTAGGATAATTCTCACCACCAAAGTCATTACTCACTCGCTTAGCAAATGGAAACAATGCATCTGAAATTGGATCACTCTTCTTGTCGTCTAAGGCGCTGACCGTGACTAGGCATATGAGATTGTTACTGCGGAATACGAGGATGGGCAACCAAATATATATTATTGTGACCTGCCCAAATAAGGGCTTATAAACGGATATGCCAGAGCAGGGTTACTTGCATATTCACCACCATAATTAGTATTCTAGTAGAACAGATTGTGATTGCAGAAATATTACCTATAATTATGATCTCCAAGCTATGACAACACTGCGGTTGATTTCTGTGGAAAATCAGCTAGGCACACAGAAAGTATTGCATAATAAGGTATGGTAATCTAAACTGCACGAAAACTGGGCTTTCATATAGTGCAGGTGTCCGTCTGCAATGTAGGATATCTTGATGCTATGCTAACCGAGAACCTTCCAGCTTATGGCGAACGAGATAAGTTGGAATTCGGAAGGAATGAGATCGACGTACATTGCTGGATAAACAGCGTTAACAACGACGATGTGACACGTACGTTTGTCATAAGGAAACAACAAGACGTCCAAGATGCATTTAGTCGCTGTTGTGCCCCCAGCACACCATCGAAGTCGACCAGTGCAATAGACGCTTCAATGATGTGGATTAATATCATTGAGACGCTTACTCTCTAGTCTTTCGTGAAGGTTGAATGGTAGCAGCTATTCGCAATACAAGGGAAAATAGACAGGACATGGTAGGCTCAAATTCTGCTCAACGTACCTGTACTGGATGCCAAAATCAGGCAATCATATCCCGCTAGCAGGAAGGGCAACATGCTCCATTGGGAAGACGCTCTTATTCCACGATAACATCTCATCCATCCAGATCTATGAAAAATAGATAGGCTTTGTTTCTGTTGATAAATGTCACTCACTGCTTCGAAGAAACTTGTGAATTGCAAAAGGCCTCGCTGATCTTCCTGTGAAATGAAGTGAAATAAAGATGAGCAATTCTATGAAGAACCAGTTTCTCGAATTCTTTGATCTCCAGTTTCAGCTGGACTGTTGCGATGGTTCGTTAAAGGGCCGCGCACTGCGCTCGACGCCATGACCCAAAAGATGAGCGATCAACTCCGCTTCTGTTATGGGATGAACTCATGGTGAGGGAAAGTGAAATATACGGTGTGATTATGCATACGCTTTCAATATGCAATGGAACTAGTTATATTTATCATGGCTAATATAATATGGTATAACTGTGCTGATATCAGTCGAGTAGATATATGGCTATTTTTTTTTTTTGGGGGGGGGGGGCAGATATCGCACGAATACATACACCAATCGAGGGTAAACGTAGCATAAAACCACATTCATTCCACACTCTGCAATTAATGAAGAGAAATAAATAGATAACTTATCGAAAACCCTGGGAAATAAATGTGTCTTATAGATCCCTTAGCAGCAGTATGTACCGACTGACCCCATAAATCAAAAGAACAGAACAAGCACAAAGTGATCCAAGTCCACCTTGCGACGACTAATCCAGGCACCATTGGCATCCAATAATTTGCACGGAGTGATTCACAATTGCAGTACTCTCTCAGAGAGAGAGAGAGACTTCATTTATTTCACTCGAACAAGTGCTTCATATACAATGTGACAAATAAAGAAAAAAAAAAAAAAAAAAAAAAAAAATAAGAAAGTAAAAAAAGTAAAAAAGTAAAAAAGGGAAAAAGGGAAAAAAAAAAAAAAATCATAACGAACAAGATTGGCAAAAATAACGTCAATTAATTAACAATTTTTTTGTATTATTAATATTATTATCATTATTAATATTATTATTATTATTATTATTATTATTATTATTATTATTATTATTATTATTATTATTATTATTATTATTATTATTATTATTATTATTATTATTATTATTATTATTATTATTATTATTATTATTATTATTATTATTATTATTATTATTATTATTATTATTATTATTATTATTATTATTATTATTATTATTATTATTATTATTATTATTATTATTATTATTATTATTATTATTATTATTTTTGACCAGAGAATTTTTTTTTTTTACCAGAGAAATAAGTGTGAGATATGTGATTTGTGCATGATAACATTATGGAAGGATTATGAGATGATAATGTATGAATGGTCGGTGTACTGGCATGTATATGAAGCAGGAGCCGAGATGGGAGACCAGGCAAAGGTTCCACAAGGGAACCGTTATCGCACTGGCCACCCAATGGAATTATTGAGTGAAAAAATCGGCTTTTATTAAAATTGAGTAGCACTGTGAGAGATGGTGCACAAAATTATAAATTGATTGTCAAAAGATAGCAGCACATAGTCTGGACTTACTGGTTTGAATATACATGTACGTAACAGATAGAATGAGTGATTGGGGTTTTACGGCTCCACCCAACCCGTTCGGGTGATACGGGCGCCAGCGTAACAGATAGAGTACAGTCTGTTGAATAATTATTGATGTAATGTGTTTTCACTCTTTCTGAAGGCAAGGCGCCGGAAACGACAAGACAAGGCCTAAACGATCATGAACAAGGGCAACATCGTGAACATGGAAAGATCAAAGCGGATGGAGTGTCGGAGGCCTCAGCAGCCCGTTCTCGAACCAGCTGGCCCACAATGAAAGATGTTTAGTCTTAGTTCTGCATAAGAGTGCAACAAGGATGTCTAGCATTAGTCTCATTGCACCAAACAAAAAGTTTTTTTTTTTGCTGTGATAATATAAAGCGCTGAAAAATGTATCAAACCGGAGTTCAAATCAAGGTACATGTACAACATTTGCAAACCAAGCAAATGCAATATAAAATTATTTCGGTCCGTGTAAGAACTCCATAGACAGAATTAACGCTACCAAGGGACGCAAATAAACCCACTTAAAACCAGAGAAGAGTACAGCCAAAGTAGATGCATCGAACACTTTCTAAGAACCAACAGTTCCCTGATCGCAATCTTTGGCGTAAATCTCTAACTACAGCACAATGTGCAGAGTAAGCGTAAGGACTGATCAATGGATTTAGCTTAAAAGACATTAAAGAATATTCCCACCACACCCGTTGTACGATCAATAATAACAAAAGGTAAGGACGACGTGAGAGTTTGATTGATGAGGTAGATACTTCAGTAATATTATCCTGATAAGCAAATATATCATACATAAATCCATTCGCTTCCATTAATTGTTTGATGTGTCCTTTGGCTGAACTGTTCATCAAACTCAGTATACAACCAGACGAGAATCCTGCTGTGGAGGGAACGTTTTGATTGCATGGATATATTGGCTGTCACAGCAAGGAATCCGCTGTGAAGTAGGATTCATAACGGAACACCACGATGCTATACCGACAGCATAACGCCTTGAAACGCTGGCACAAAATTAAGGTAAATCCAAAGTGACTGCTGGCTCAATCATGAAGTTGTCAGATAAACTTGCTCACAGGCTCACAGCAAAATGCAGGAAGATGGATGAAAGTATAATGTTTCTTGTTCTGGTTCTAAGAAACTTGTATTGTGAGCACGTACGTAAAATAATAATAAAGAATAAATAAAAATCGTTCAATTGCTATCAAAAAGGTCGACAAATCATAATTATTCAACTGGAACATTTATTTTATTTATTTATACGTACATAAATTATTGTAAGGACAATACATCACCTGATTAAAAAGATCGACAGCACGGAAATGCTTGGTAGTTGTCATTCAATATTCTTCATAATCACACCACTCAATTTCATTCTGTCCATAAATTATTAAATTATAATACAGAATCCCCCCCCCAAACCATCCCCGTTAAGCTGTAAGATTACAATGCACGAGTGTTCCATGCTTAGGCATTATGAATTTTATGATCAGACCAAATTGGTTTCATGCGAACGAATTGGTTGTACTGCTATGGCCCCGGAAGTAATATCTGAAGTCAGGCATAACAGCGTCTTGCATCTTTGCTTAGCAACCACATGAGTGGGAAGCAACAGTGTGGTTGGTAGAGCTGAGCCTATGGCAGCTGTAATCTACCCTAATTAGGTAGAACAAATACATCAACATTTTGCTATGCCATGTCAAGGGCAATTCAACATAAGCCAAGTAATGTTCTTTTCTAAGCGCTGCGGGATGTAATGTGAGATTCGCTTGCCGGTAGAAGGACATCTGTGCCTGAGATCTCCCTCAGCAGTTCCTCCGATATGATCTATGACCCCGAAGTGACCCCTCAATCAGGCTCGACTGTCAGCCGAGAAAGAGTGCACCCACGTCTTGCTACCCGAACCTCTGTGCAACGTTCTTGAAATCAAAACAGCCTCAGGTTACTTGCATGAACTTCATAATATGGCTCGAATAGGGTAGATCGTAACGCCCATAATTCCACATCCCCCAACAGTAACATTTAACAAAACACTTATGGACACTGTATATGTATTAGTGGTAAAAAACATTATGTGAACACAGCATTGCACGTACATATGCGCACGCATAAAAAGCTAAATGTTCAATACGTGTATAACCATCAGGCTGTAATTGCCCTGTGATATTATAACATGATTTCTTTATTATTATTATTATTATTATTATTATTATTATTATTATTATTTTATTTATTTATTTATTTATTTATTTATTTATTTATTTATTTATTTATTTATTTATTTATTTATTTATTTATTTATTTATTTATTTATTTATTTATTTATTTATTTATTTTATTTATTTTTTTATTTTTTTTTTTTGCTGCGGAATCGATCAACAGCGATGGAATGAACATTCACAATGGACATCACAGTCTAACCACGCACGTTAGGGGAGGATGCTGAATCCAGAAAATCCATTAGCCGAACAGTAGCATCAACCGCACAGGACACACGACAATTGCGTGAATTGTGGCCGCATTTCATGTGAACCCATTGCAGCTTCAACCTTCGCCGAACAAAACACATTCTCTGTGAGATTGTGTTTGCGGTGAGAAATCATTCTGCCTCCTTCTCGCCATCATTCGGGGATCGCCGAGACAACAGGATGTTGACTGATGCCTCTTGTGAAGGATAATTCTTCATGGAGATGATAATTATGGCCTTCACTGTGGCAAACTGACAAATAGAAATTGACGTTTAGCCTACGGAATTTAGCGGCAATGTACGTAATGCCAGAAGGAGATATTTTGATTTGCTGTTTGAATCAGGCATGTATAATACTGGCCTATCGAAATTCATGCATGTTATGAAAATGTACATGCAATAGCATATAGCAGGACAGGCGAAGCCTAATGTAAAATTGCTAGCTTCGATGTAAAAATCATAGAATGCAAAATAGCTCGGCTATATAGTATAGAATGATGAATATAAATGTACGTGCATTATATCACATCACAACCCTTGGTCAGCTATGTTACACTAGATTCAACTCTATAACTTCGCTCCAATTCTATTAGACATTCAATGTAGGAATCTCGCAAAATTATGGATTCATTCAAGAATCGGTGCTCTGGGGTTAGCAATGGCCTCTACATGAATGGACAACGTGCTGAATTGCAAAGTCCCCGAGATCAATGACGGCATTCACCGATACCGCGATGGAAGCAGCCAATATAATGATCTCCATGAGAGAAAATCTCGCGAGACTAATGCGCTGATCCTCGATGCTTCATTTGGCCTTCTGGCAATCACTATTCGATCAATCGCATTGGGCGTATACATATAATACATATTGCATAATATATATTACATACTAGTACAAATACAAGATAGGGTCTACGGCCTCTGACCCTGTCACTTCTGTCATTCTGCCCTCAGCATTTCCTCTTTTTTTTTTTTTTTTTCCTTTTTTCTTGCCTAATTATCTCTCGTCATTTTTGGCATCGGAGCATAATCCTCAATCACCACCCACCAGAAATAAGGACTGCTCATTTATTCAATGACCTTTCATGTCTCTCACTGGTGATGAATTCATTTCAGTCAGGCGACCAGTTGCTCTTTAGGAAAACGGATCCTCTTAATCCCCGACGAAATTGCAAAATATTTTAGGCAAAGCAATCGATGGCCAATTCCACCATTGCAGCCAACAGGTGGCATCACTCATCTGTGTTTTCTTGTTGTCATCTGTTATTGTTGTTTGTGCTACAACGATAACATAGAGGGTTCTTAACTAAACAAAATTATGTCGGTCAAAGGCGTTGACAACACCAAGAACTGATGACAGTCACGGCATGAATACGAGAACCGAAAGATGTAGACAAGATGAAGCCAGAGGACTGTCTTAGAATAGAATGAATCCATTTTTGACTCTGAATAACTTGCACGAAATTGTACTTTATCTAAAGATAATTACAAGCATCCAAGTTTGACCAGGAAGGTAACGGGTGCGTCATCTGTTCAACAAACAGATATTCTCATAAAACACAAAAAAAAAAAATTCAGCATAAAAATATCCATGCCATAAAAGGCTAAGATGGACGTTGTCTGTGTGAAGGCAATCTCACGTGTGAATGGAGCACTTGTTTGCCCAGCGATGCTGCCCTTTGCATTGGAATCTCTCTTGTTCATAGCCATGAGCTTTTTTCAGAATTGCTCATTGAGTTGATTCCGATGTCATTGGATTTGTCTATTAAACTTCAGCCATCGTTCGTCCATCTGATTGCATCGGTTTTAAAACGTATCTGTTATAAATATTGCGTCGGGTCACTTTGCATGCAGTCACGTGACCGCCAGCATGGGTTTCCCACCAATCAATCTACACATCAATTAAGTAGGTCAACTAATTCGCAGCGCTTGCTTGATATACAGAAGCCCCGCTCACTCCATTGTCTTCTTAACGACCGAATACACTTAGAGAGGACAATGACAAATGACTAGCTACTCGAACAGAAGAAGGTGCAATTCGTCAACGGTTGTGTTGTGCCGGCGGATGCAGTCGAATTGGACAAATGCTCAGTTCGGACAATCATGTGATGTTATATTCCTCACGGGGGGGGACACAGCAGTACATATATCTCCTTTGTCTTCTCGCACACAGAAGTCACAGCTGTCCATTTGTCAGTCTACAATTTCCACTTAGGAAATGGCAAAAATGGCACATTGCTCGACCTGTTCTCCATTTACGCTGTCAACTAAAGATTGGACGTACTTTTATGGATGCACGAATAGCGACGTGTTCCGACAATCGACAGGCTACACACTCAAACATTCACTCAGGGTGAAATATTGAGGCGTTATGAAGTGAATTAAGATTTCCAACGAATCAATACGTATCTGCTCGTGCAGTGCTTAAGATAACAATATAATTTTATATGACAACCATCTATATAGATGTATATTATGTAATTCATAGTAGTATGTTTGTAAATTCACAAATAGAAATAAGTTTTGGGCAAAGAAATCCTGCTCCAAAGGACAGTGCTACTCGAGCCAAATAAGCGGATTTTTATTTTAATGTTCATGTGATATTCCATTCAATACTCCTACATTACTAAATGTAGTACTTACTCATTCAGCACAACTCGTTACTTAATTTGATTCATAAGTGACGATCTCATTGGTTATGTTTTTTTAGTCTAAGGTTACTCACTCTGCATAATATGGTTTTATTTTTCCTGTACTCACTTTAAGTCATCCGAATAAAATCTCATTTCATTTCATTTCTTTTCATTTCATTTCATTTCAATAAAATAAAAAGGCCTCATCCCTAACTCATATGATATCCTAATTGGAATTCACCTGAATAATTGAATGCTGTTACGTCATATCTGGAATAATGATCTCGTGGTCAGCACCAATTAATAACTCAGAAATTTTCTAATTTCACATGTAATACTTGATGGTCAAACATCCTCACATCATTGACGCACACGTCAGGAAAAACAGCAATTCTTGCGTGGACAGATCGAGGCAGAGGAGGGTGTTTTTCCTTTTAACGGTAATTTCCTTATTATTTCCATATAGTATATGAGTATTAGTCATGCGCCTTGACATGGTATATGACCTTGAGATGACCCTAATCACATTCTGCTGTCAACTTGGGGTATGTTTATCTTCATTGAATGACCTCTTTACAAACGAAAGGTCTCCGAGACATGCCCGCCTAAACCCAGAAATACTGTGAGACCTTCACAGCTAAAGACATTTTGTTGTCTCGCATACAGATACACTTGTCTTATCTAGTCCAATATCCACTAGTTTATCCTCACTTACGTAATACTATACACCTTAATGCAACCCTATCTGGTTCTCTAAGCAACCACTTGGCGTCGCTTGAGACTTTCCTGATTCAATCAATTGCCTAATGCAATACTGCCCATCGAAGATGAGAATCAAATTACTGAAATCTCAGCCGTCAGTGAAGATCCTGCAGGACCTGCAGCTGCTGCAGCTGGCAGATGCAAATGGTCTTAATGGAAAAGTTCCCATCGAAGCGAAATGACGGGCATCCAATGAATGCACCAGCTTTGGATATTTATTTTGAGATAATTATTGTATTCTGCGTATTCTCAGTGATGACTGTAGACTTCTCTACAACTTCTTTGTCTCCGTCAATATCTGAATATGCAAAGAAATGACAGTCCGGAGCATCCCCGAAGCTAGAACCAATATTTGATATACTTAATCGTCAGGTTTATGCAATTTCTTCCAAGATACAGTCACCTTTTTTTCTCAAAGTAGTTTTTCGTTCAAATTTAATTTAACCTCATTGGTTATTGTTACGATCATTGAATAAGAACTTATCTAGCCAATGTTTCTGTCATAATTCAATTATATCAAATCTTCAATACCACGCACGTCTTCGTAATGCGAGAGTTTACGTCTAAATGATGCTCGCTTTACGTTCTGTCAAATGAACTAATAAGCAGTCGCCAAAGTAAATTCATCAATGCAGCCATCTAAATCACGTCAATAACGTCAGGTAAATCAATCAGTGGGTTGGGTCCTCGTCGCCTTCATCTATACCTGCGCTCGATCTGTACGGGTGTATGTTGACATTTTCCACCGAAGAACAATGTAGGATCCGGATAGACTGAAACCCTACAGTTATGAGTACTATCCTTTTCCAATGTCTCTTCTTTGCATTGAGCATTCTGTGAATACTTTTGAGCAATGCAGCCATCAAATAAGAGATAATTCTTTCTATATGACTCTTGGGAGCACCACGTCCGTTCGTAACGAGCAATAATATGTTATGACTCTTGTCGCTGGTCAAGCGATGGACAGAGCTCACTGGACCAGCGACAGTAAACAGCGTGAACCACGTCACATCAATACCTTCAGTGTACGGCGCGCATTCCCGTCAAGTCCAAACGATGTTGTACAAACTGGAAAGTGAGAATTCATTTGATAAATGAGGATGGCTGTGTTTATCTCAAGCAGAAATGCTCATAATTCTGTGATGTTTGATGGAAAGGCTTCCGGAAAAACAGCATGACTACTGCATAGCATGCACTCACAGAATGTAGAATTTCGTTCAATCCTGGGTTTATCGCATTAGTGCTCAGACGCACCCAAGGATCAGATCAGAGCCTGTTCGCACACAATCCTCGATCCTAGTTTCAAAGGCATTGGATGCACCAAAGAGATGTAATCATGCTTTTAGAGAAGGACATGTCGAGGCACTTGGGAGTCTCTCATTCCAGCCACATATCTCTAGCCCAGTAAACTCCGGCCGCTCCCCAAAATCCATCCCTCAGTCTCCCGTGGGGGCACCTATAATCGGTCCATGAATCTTAATCAGCACCTCTAGAAATGGGCATCAGAGATTGTTCATAGAGTGTTGAAGGTTCCATTAAATATACGCTGAATCTAAATGATCAAGTGATATTTAATCTCTCTTTTTATTTTTGAGGTCTGAATACCCAACATGCCAATGCCTCCATAGCTCTACAGATGACCTCAAAGGGGGCGGTTTGTTATTTCTCATCTGGTTTGAACCGTGCTGCATGAGCCAAAGCGTCTGATTATCCCTTGATTGAAGTCTCACAAGTGGTTCACTCAGTATAGTCTCAAGGACGTTGATTTTTATAATATACTTTCGATTGGAAGGATTTCTTTTATCCCGGGTTCGAATCTGCAGGAGCTTTGTTGAGATCAGTCTTTTCACAGGAGTCAGCCAACCGAGCAGAGCACAGAGCTTTATTGGGAATGGATCACCAGAAGCCATTCATCAGTGAATATCCATAGCAACAGCATATTTTGCACTGATCAGCTTTTAAGGAGATCGATAAATAACATAATAGAGGGAATTCTTTTGAGCAAATTATTTAAGATGAGAGAGATTTGACACATTTCCGTACATGAAATATTGGGGTGCGGCAATTTCCGCTGACAGGAGTGTCCTGAAATCAATGACAATCAATGATCGATGCTTCATAATAGAAATGCGCCAAGAAGTAAAACCGAACCCACATGTTTGTGGTATCACATGACGATTCTGTTCGGAATGGAGTTACATTCTTGAGTTGCACCTCTGTGTATAAACCAATTGTGGTTGCCATGGAGGCATACTAAGTATCCTTATTAAAACAGTCGGATGTTGTTGTTACAGCATATAAACGTCATGAAGAATTCATTCAAGCCCCATAATTTTTAATACCGATAAGAGATTCAAACGGTTGCTCCAGAACAATTTCAGATCCTTTAAGTTCTGACAAATCCCGGAAGAGGCGTGTTTCTTTGGGTCTGGTGCTCACCACTTAGAACTAAAGCAGCAACCGCTTGCATCACGGCTGAGCAGGGAGACATGATCAATCACCGGAGATTGTGGTCCAAAATGATGGATGGTGTACGCTTCAAATATCATCGATGCCACGGGAGATTTTTCTATGTTCGTTCCAGGTGAATGCCTCGAATTATCATCCATTTATCAGCGCTTATAAGAAGATCGGCGACGAGATTGGACGCCTGAAATGAACCCTTATCAAGAAAATAAAGCAGTGCCAATGTCTTGAAAATTTGTCACGAATAATTATTTTTCATGTTATATAAGTTATATAAGTCAAAGATCAAACGTTTGTAATTCCCTAAATATTTTAATTATTCCATCTCGTCCCATTTACGCTCATACTGAGTTGTTCGTTCAGGATTTCTAGTTAAGACCTTTTACATGAAATGTCATTTCCGGGGTATATTCTCTCCTGCTGGTAAATTGTGTTTGCAGAGGGAAATCCTTCTTCCGCCTTGGGGACATTGTGGTGAGGCAATTGAGCTCATGCAAAGATGGCCAGAACTTGTCGCATTCATGGATAACACAATTAGGTTGGGGGCCAATTCTGAAATATCAGATTAGTGAAACGAGATATGCTGACACCATGTGGTCCTCCATTCGACCCTATTTTTATCTCGGTCACGTGAGGCTCGAATCGTTAGAATCACGCAAAACCATGGATTCATTCGACATTCAGTGCACTGCGGTCAGCAATTGCTTTTGTATTATTTTACAACGTGCTGAATTGCAAAGACCCCGAGATCAATCACCGCATGCACTGATCCCATTAAAGATGCAGCCAATATAATGATCTCCATGAGAGGAAATCTCGCGAGACTAATGCCCCGATCGTGAATACCCAAAGCGTCAATGGAGCTTTTGGTTGGTGCAATCTATGGATTGCATTTGGAACCAAAGAAACCAAATGCATAATATATAATATGCATAATACATATGAATACGATCCCGTGACCTCCACCTCATTCCCAGGATCGCATATCTCTACAATTCATAGAAATCTTGCTTTTATTCAGTCGCATTCATGTATAGTGACCATTCGCCTCGTGACCACGTTTCTCGTTATATTTTGTATGAGCCTACTTCTACCAATATCACCGCAACAGCCCGAGGATGTAACCTTCTGCAGAATGGTCTGTTCATTCAGCCGATGACCTTTCATGTCTCTCGTTGAACGCCGCAAGTGATGGATTCATTTCAGCCCACGATAGTCCAGTTGCTCAGGAGGCATACGGACACGCTTAATGCTCTGTGAAATTGCAAGAAGTTTTAGACGAAATAATTAATGACAAATGTGAAATCTGCAACCAACAAATAGTTCCAAAGACTACACTAAGCATATTGTAGGCTGTGTCTTGTGTTTCAAAGTTAATTGAACGCTTTCCTCGAATAAAGTGAAATCACGTTTTGCCAAACGAGATCAAAATTCATATTTAGGAGAGAGATCTGTAGTTTTAGATAATTCGAGAGTCGAAATGCGATAAACATGCAAGCACATGCGCACAGATTCCAACAGTAATGTACGTATGGATGTCATAAGAATATGATAGGACACGCGGTCTGAAAGCGTCACCTCAAAAATTTAACATCAAATGTAAATGCACCTGTTCCTCACTAATCAGGAGAGAGGTATCAGGGAATAATTATTATGCCTATCATAAAAGGCTAAGATGGACGTTGTCTGTGTGAAGGCAATCTCACGTGTGAATGGAGCACTTGTTTGCCCAGCGATGCTGCCATTTGCATCGGAATCTCTTTTGGTCTCCATGAGCTATTTCCAGGATTGCTCATTGCGTCGATTCCGATGTATTTTTATTTGTCTAATGTTTCCCGTGTGTAAACCTCTGTCGGTCCTCTGATTGCATCGGATGAAACATCACTGCATAGTGGCCAATAGCATAATCCCAACGTTTCTCAAGCTTCTCTATCATAATAATATTTCGCAGTGTTATATAATAAAGCACACAACCCGCACATTCGATGAAGGCATTTCGATCATTGCTAGAGAGTTCATTTGCTCCAACTGCTTGCTCACTGTGGCACAGGTCTGCGCTCCAATGGCTCATCATATGCCGCAGAACAGCTCTGTCAGAATCTTTTGTTTGGTGACCTCAACACCTCCGTTCAAGACCACCGTCTTCTAATCAACGCAATGTGCCAGTGAAAAGAATAATAAATGGCCCACTCGATAATATCTGTAAGCAGTACCATTCGTCAAGTGCTGAGCCCAAAGTGATGCAGTGAATATCGTGTTTACGTTGATGTATGTTACAATAGTTTTCACACAAATATTATTTGTAAAATATTATTTGTATTAGCATGCACACCTCTGTCAACCTAGAAGTCACAGCTGTCCTTTTGCCAGTCTACAATTTCCGCTTGAGGCCCAAGAACGGCGAATTGCTCTGTTTTCCATCAGCACTGTCGCCTCCAGACCGGACAACGGACGCAATTACCCATGAATGTGAGGGGAATGAAATGTCTCATGGCATTTGCAATAAGGTGCAAAGCAATTCATTTGAAAGTATACTGCAGGCATGGCACCTAAATTGTAATGGACCCGGGATACTGGGAAATTTCTTGCTTTGCCTTGTCAATTCCACTGTAAGAAAAAGAGGCGTGAACAACTAAATAACTATTCTGCAGTGGATAACGTTTACCAGTCTGTGAACCAAATATCGAAGATTTGCCCCCCCCCCTCCCCATACCCCCCCCCCAAAAAAAATTACTTCCAGCGACATCGTTGTAATAATTCCGAATTGATCATTTTTGATAACTACATTAAACGGTACCCTTCACTTTATCGGCCTAATGAATCTCATTGATCGTCTCGATAATTGAGGCATGAATAATGCAATGCAATTTACACTCCCTTTCTGTTGCAGCACATGTGTCCACGTGAGGGCCAGTCTGATATGCAATGCGGTCGCAGCAGAGCTGTCTCCACGCCATAAAAGACGTTGAAGCGAGAGGGGCAATCAGCACATGGCACGACACATCGGCATCGGCTGCTGGTTGGCAGTCAAAGGAGCGCACTGTGTGGCAGAGGTTCAGGCAGAGGATTTCGATTAGGAAGCCATTCAGTGAGATCAGCAGTCATTGTCTGATGAAAGAGCATGTTTGGCGATGAGGTTGTTTACGAAGCTGCGTCACTACGGTCCTGATCCCCAGGTGCCAACTGCGTCGACGTCGCTTTCGCCTCAAGGACCGACGTATGACTCATGCTCATCTGCGCACATGTGGGTGAGCAGTGTCCGACCAAAGAACAACGAATCCAGCAGCTGTTGCAGCGGCTGCGCTCGGATGTTGCGACCGACGCTGCAAGCCCTCAGCCAGTGCATGTTCGGACTGGCCATGCTCTTCCTGATCAGCGGAATCGCCTTGTGCATCTGGGGCTACGTCGGCACCGCCATCCGCCCTTTCCAGATCTCTGGGCCGGTGTGCATCGGCGCTGGTTGCCTCATCTATGTGTCTGGCTGCGTGTTGTGCTGTCGAGAGACGCCCGCCTTTGAGAGGACGCTCGAGCGAAAGGCTCGCGAGGACAGGACGCGGAGAGCCATCGAGGTGCTTGCTGGTTCTGACGTCATCGACTGGATTCAGTCGGAACCTGAGCTCTACGAGGATTTTAGAGAACTCTCAACCAGGATACTGTATTACCATGGGTAGATATTTCAAGAACAATCAAATGTCGATATAACTGCATAAAAAAAGATAAGCCTGTGAATTCATGATTATAATTTACCTGACTAAGCAGTATTGATCAGCATAATGTTGTTACAGAAGTAACGGGTTATTACTATTGGTATTACACTTGAAGGGAAAAGCTCAATTTCTTATTAATCCGTATTTCCTTTTGCAGATTACAGTCAGCTAATCGTGAAGTAATACGAAACAGCCACGTCTTTGATCCTGGGGTGCACGAAATTGTCTGAAAAAAAAAAATCCCTTCGCAAATGTGCTGTGTTGGAATTTTGCGCATGCGTGTGACTGAAAAATGCAGACTCAGCTCCTATGGAACATGACAAAATGAGATTTCCATGCGGCTCACTGTCATTGATGGATGACTTTCAGACAACAATCTAAAGGTGTAATAATATGTCAATTTCATCCTGAATTTAGGAAAGAACGAACTTATTGAATATCAAGTTATATTTGTTAAAGTTTACTTTCAATAATGAGTGTGCAATCATGATCTGCAAAAACAAAACGATGTCCCTTCCATTCCCGTTGTAGCGTCCGTTCTGTGGCTTCGTTTCGTTGATAAGGGTTCATTTCAGGCTTCCAATCTCGCCGCCGTTCTTCTTATAAGCGCTGATAAATGGATGATAATTCGAGGCATTCACCTGGAACGGATAGAGGAAAATCTCCCGTGGCATCAACGATATTTGAAGCGGACACCATCCATCATTTTAGGCCACAATCTCCAGTGATTGATCATGTCTCCCTGCTCAGCCGTGATGCAAGCGGTTGCTGCTTTAGTTCTAAGTGGTGAGCACCAGACCCAAAGAAACGCGCCTCTTCCGGGATTTGTCAGAACTTAAAGGCTCTGAAATTTTCTAGAAGCAACCGTTTGAGCCTTTTATCTGTATAATACCGTGCTTAACTGGGGACTACATATCCTGTGTTTAGCACTCCTGGCTGTGTTATAATGAATGCGTAGTCATCATAGGAAGTAGGGCATGCAAATTCAAGAACACACGGAGTCTGTTTTTACTCCCTTTGGGCATTTCCATTATAAATCAGCGTCATTGATTTTGTAACCCCGTGTCAACGGGAAAAGCAGCACCTCAATATTGCAATAGAAGAAAAAAAATCATTTCTCTGCCTCCGTGAATTGGCCCATAAAAAAAACATCTCTGATCTATTATGTCATTCATCGATCTCCTAAAAAGCTGATCGGTGACAAACATACTGCTGCTGCTCTGAATGTTCACCAAAGTATGGCTTCGGAGATCAATTCGCAATAATGCTCTGTAATCTGAGCTTTCGACAGAAATGAGCTCTTCAGCACATTAATTCCCGTACTTTGCAAACCCAATTTCCATGGCACGGAATAACAACAAATCCAACTTCCAAGAAAATGTCCACGGAAATCAGCGTCCTTGAGACGAGGCGGAGTGAGCTACTTGTGAGACCCCAATCAAGGATAATCAGACGCTTTGGCTCATGCAGCACGGTTCAAACCAGATGAGAAATAACAGACCGCCCCTTTGAGGTCATCTGTAGAGCTATGGAGGCATTGGCATGTTGGGTATTCAGCCCTAAAAAAAAAAAAAAAAATCATATAGAGAGATTAAATATCACTTGATCATTTAGATTCAGCGTATATTTGATGGAACCTTCAACACTCTATGACCAATCTCTGATGCCCATTTCTAGAGGTGCTGATTAAGATTCATGGACCGATTAGAGATGCCCCCACGGGAGACTGAGGGATGGATATTGGGGAGCGGACGGAATTTACTGGGCCAAAGCCATGTTGTTCGAATGGCGGTCTCTCGAGTGCCTCGACATGTCCCTCTCTCGGCGTCAAAGCCTTAGAAGTCTTTGATGCACCCAAGGACTTTAAGCTAAGGATCAAGGATTGTGTGTGCAGTCTCTGATCGACATTAGTGATCCATGTGTTTCGAGAGAGAGAGAGAGAGAGAGAGAGAGTTTGAGCTATTTGAGTTATTGATCAAAACAATAGTTTTCAACTAAAATCCAAGTTTAGTTTGTTAATTATTAATTAACATTATTGTGATGAAGAGACCAAGCTGACCATTGTAAGGTGCAAATCAGCCATTGGGCAACATGAGAGTTCTGTGGTACTTCTGCATTTCTGCGTACACTTTTACACTTTGATCTGATTACTCGGTTAACCAGAATGCATCGCGCTAGAATATACTATACAAAGAATACATCGTGCATATGAAAGTAAAGCATTTTGAGAGTCCAGAAATATGCCAGAAATATATCAAGAAAAAGGAAAAGACACAAAAATATTGCCATCAATTAATCTAGTTAAGCCTATAACGATCTCACAAAACATGATTGCTAAGCGATGCAGAAACAGCGTCTCAAGGATAGGCTACCATTGCTTCCCCCTGGCTGAGCATCAATGCTCGCACCAGGCGACCTTCACCTCTGTTTACGGATGCTCGAGTGGAACAGACCAGAAAACATTCCAACCGTGAAGTGAGCAACGCAATGGAAAACATTACGTTATCCTCGATCAACGCTCTATTCCGTGAATTCCGCAACATAGAGATCGTGGAGCATTATTCCACATAAATTAACTGGGAAATCCCCTCTCGAAATTTATCTTTGCCCAAAAATATCCCATTGTAAAACTACTAGTTTGGCTTACTTACATATTATGCTTACTCCTATAAGCATCCATGCTCGTCTCTTAAAAGCCAAGCTACCGTTTTTTTCGAATCACCATTCAATATTTCAGACAGTCACTGACTTCATAGAATAATGCCTCTTTCCACTTGCTGGTCCCATGTGATCTTAACCCACGGCTGAGGTTTCTGTAATTCGATTCTCATCTACAATGGGCATCATTGTATTAACCGATTGATTGAATGAGGACATTCTCAAATGTCGCTAAATCTTCATGGAGGAGCAAGTAATTCTGGGTGAGGTAGAAGAATGGGCACAAGGAGGGAAAGAGAAAGGAAAGAGGTCGAAAATTATTCAAGACAATAATAAATACCAGCGTTTGGAAAGCTCATGCAATATTTTTTGTTTTAAGAAGTTTGTGTGGGCACCAAGGCAATGATGGATATGACTTGAAGACCTCACTTGGGCAAAGAGGCTATTTAAAGATAATAAACAGATGTTGAGATGACAGCAAAACATGATTGGGGGTCACCTTTGGAGTCATAAATTATGCGAAAGGGCAGTGTTCGTCCGTGAACACCGCATGACCATCCGTGAAATGTTGGTTTCTTCTTAATTTGCATTTACAAGCTAAAGTTGTTCTCCAGTGAGTGCCAAATTATATCTAGCATGAGAGCATGAGCAAATGATGACCGAGTCATCTGGCAAACCATTATTTTTTGTCTACTTCGACTCAAGTCAACATAAAATGGATGTGATGGCTATGATAATTAAAGAAGTAATGGATATCAAAATCAAAAGTAATGCCAATACATGCATATGATTATAACTGTATACATTTAAAAATATAAAAAGATGTTTTCTTTAATTAGATACACCATGATCCTGGGTAAAGGTATCGATTTAACGAGCGCGGAGATGACCATCTGAAAAACATTTAGAACGGAAGCAGGTCATTCCAAGAAAGTGTCCAAAGAAATCACCCCCTCCCCTGTCCTTAAGGGTCTACAGAGTGACCCACTTCTGTGACCCACTTCTGTGACCCACTTCTGCCAATCAACGGATAATCAGATCATTTGCGTCATAGATCACGATTTGAACCCCAATAGAAAAATGGCTGTCAGTTACAATGAGTGCTTTAAGGGTTTTACAATGCTACACAGGGTTACAACTTACATACACCAATGAATTCACATCTACGACACATGAAGAGAAAATATATTTATCATAAATTCAGTGCAGAATGCATGGGGCGTCATAGTTTCATAGATATGGCATAAGATGCAAATCGTGATAGAATGGAGGAACTACGGGAGCAATAGCAGCAGTTTGAATGCTGTTCCTGGCTCACAAAACTGCACAGATATAAATTGCACCCAAATAAATTATAGGATCAATGTCAGATGCCTTCCGCTAAGCTGTCGTCTTTTTTTTTTCTAAATTGAGCAGGCTTCATGTGACACTAATTGAATTTAACTCGGAGGACACCAAGTACAAAATTCCCTTTCGATGTGTTCATGTGACCCAACAAAGTCATGCAGGGTGTGAAATAGTTATACTTTGCCAAACGGGTTCTGATATACGGGGTGATCCGCCTTTTTATTGCTGGTGTCATTCATAAATGCTCTGAATAAAAAATAAATAAATAATAAATGCTCTGGGGTATTATTTTAAGGAATATCAAGATGGATGGATATCGATCTTTGAGGGCAATTCAAGGAAATCTCACAACGCTTTATTCTCAATCAATCTGTCGTCAATCAGCATATCACAGCTGAACGAGCTTCTGGATGAAATGTCTTTGGCGTCTCAATTTATTGGTGAAAAGACAACGGCCTCGTTTGGCTTATGACCATAATTTCACTGCAGAGAAAGATTGTTCTTAATATTGCAGAATATCTTATATATCAACAAGTGGTACTCGTGTATGAGTCATTGCTTCGCTGCCTTATGCAGCATAATGTCAAGACACAAGAGAAAATGAGAACGTCTACCCTATATACCCAGAGCAAATGTCAACACTGCGTAAGTTCTTGCATTCAATGTTCCACCCGGAGGCGACAGTGCTGATGGAAAACAGAGCAATGTGCCGTTCTTGTGTCCCAAGCGGAAATTGTAGACTGGTAAAAGGACAGCTGTGACATCCGTGTAAACAGAGACACAGGAGAAGAAATCCCCAATATCTCAATCCAGAGAAGGATGTGCCAACATATGTCTGCCTAAACAGGACCTTTTTTTTTGTTCCATCAACTGAACAAAATATTGAAAATACAGCTCTGATTGTCAAGAATGATTCCTTTCTTGAGGAATTGCTGCAACTCATGGGTTGATGCATTCTTCTTCCATTTGAACACCGTTTGTTGCAGATGAATAATAATACAAAAAGTGGAATAGAAGTTGGGGTGTTCATGAATAAATAAAACATTTAAGTGACGTATTTTATTTTTCAGGCTCTCAAAACTATAATACCAACCAAAGAATATGGAGAAATATAAGGCCATTGGTAAAATTGATGAATTGGACGCAACTTTAAAAATTATGCAATCAAATGAACGTATGGTGACATAACAAAGAAACCATTTAGACAAACCCAAAGACATCGGAATCGATGGAATGAACAATCCGAGAAAGAGATCTACATGGATGAATAACATGAAATGCAACTCTGGTAAAAATGCCAATGTCCTCTGGGCAAAAAACTTGTCTATTGTCACGTTCCTTCAACGAGGCAACGTCTATTATTATAGATATATTTCCCTGACATCTTTATTCTGTTTCTAGTGTTTAGAAAGGACAAGCTTATTAGTACATTGCTTTTTAGAGCTTGTAGCTTTTCAGACAATGGTAAAAGAATCCAACATTACATGACTGTACATACATGTAATATTGCTGTCAAAGTTTCCCGGCACTCAGAACTACACAAAGGACCGTATCATCAGCTTCATACAATATACATCAAAACTACTTTTTGACATTCTAAGAAAGTGGCTGCAGTATAACCGAAGCATAGACATGCCTGAGGAGGTGAGTGGCTCAATACGGCTATGGGTGGCTTCGTTCATTCATTAGTTCTTAAACAACTTGTCAGAGGATCTGAGGACACCTTGTTTGATATCAGAGCAGCAGGTCGGCTGAAATAAATGCATCACCTGCGGAGGGCAACGAAATGCAATAAATGAGCAGTTCTTATTGAGCGTGACCTGGATATATGCCGTAAATGTCCAATGTTTCCTCAAGAGGATCTCCTTGGTGCAATTCATTGATTGCTTCAGCCGAAAGGCTATTGGTGTTGAGTGCAATCGGGATCAGCGCATTAGCATTGCAAGCATGGCAAGATTTCCTCTCATGGAGATCATTATATTGGCTGCATCTTTAATGGGATCAGTGCATGCGGTCATTGATCTCGGGGTCTTTGCAATTCAGCACGTTGTAAAATAATACAAAGCAATTGCTGACCGCAGTGCACTGAATGTCGAATGAATCCATGGTTTTGCGTGATTCTAACGATTCGAGCCTCACGTGACCGAGATAAAAATAGGGTCGAATGGAGGACCACATGGTGTCAGCATATCTCGTTTCACTAATCTGATATTTCAGAATTGGCCCCCAATCTAATTGTGTTATCCATGAATGCGACAGGTTCTGGCCATCTTTGCATGAGCTCAATTGCCTCACCACATTGTCCCCAAGGCGGAAGAAGGATTTCCCTCTGCAAACACAATTCACCAGCAGGAGAGAATATACCCCGGAAATGACATTTCATGTAAAAGGCATTAACAAGAAATCCTGAACGAACAACTCAGTAAGAGCGTAAATGGGACGAGATGGAATAATTAAAATATTTAGAAAACCTTTGATCTTTGACTTATATAACTTATAAAACATGAAAAATAATTATTCGTGACAAATTTTCAAGACATTGGCACTGCTTTATTTTCTTGATAAGGGTTCATTTCAGGCGTCCAATCTCGTCGCCGATCTTCTTATAAGCGCTGATAAATGGATGATAATTCGAGGCATTCACCTGGAACGAACATAGAAAAATCTCCCGTGGCATCGATGATATTTGAAGCGGACACCATCCATCATTTTGGACCACAATCTCCGGTGATTGATCATGTCTCCCTGCTCAGCCGTGATGCAAGCGGTTGCTGCTTTAGTTCTAAGTGGTGAGCACCAGACCCAAAGAAACGAGCCTCTTCCGGGATTTGTCAGAACTTAAAGGATCTGAAATTGTTCTGGAGCAACCGTTTGAATCTCTTATCGGTATTAAAAATTATGGGGCTTGAATGAATACTTTATAATTATTATGTTGTATCAAGCACGTCCGATGGTTTTGGGAAAGAATTAGTATACTAGTAGTCTTGTTTGGAAATATAACTGACAACCTGCATGAATATGTCTCTATAATAATATATATATATGTACCAAGGTATATTGCCATGGTAAAGCATTTACGTGACTTACACGTTAGTAGAGTAGCCAGAACGATTGAACCTCTAGCCACCAGTTTTCTCATCCGAAATCTCCTTATTGTAGTTTAATTATGTGCGAATTCCATGTTTATTGGTCAGCATGGTGGATCATTAAATCCACTGGCCTCCTGGTCTCTGTCCGCAAGGGTTGCCGAACAGGTTAAATAAATGCCTTTTGGCCTACTTCATTAATAAATAAATAACTGCCTTTAATTTGTAACAACCATGTCAACCATAAATATCTCACCACACCTCAATATTACGTTACACCAGAAATTAATCAAATACCACCTCGCTCTCATCTTAAATGAATTGCTCATTAGAACTCCCTGTGAAATGAAACGAGAAATAAATGTGTTTTATTAATTTTATATCACCCAGATACTACACCGCATAGTGACCCCAAAGGGACCCCCGCTGAGGCGAATTTTTTAATCCGGCTCCCTCATTAATCCGACCAGAATCACTGGGAACGAAAGTGGTCGGATTATTGAGGGTCAACTGTATGATTTAACTCACGACACTGCAATATTACATTTACCAGTAATAAATCAAGTATCACGTTGATCTCATCTTCAATGAATTGCTCATAAGAATTTCCTCTGATCTATTATGTTATTAATCGATCTCATATAAAACTGATCTGCGTAAAACATGCTGCTTCCATGGATGTTCACCGAAGTATGGCTTCAGGGAATCAATTCCCAATAATGTTCTGTGCTCTGCGCCGTTTGCACCTGTGATGTGAAATCTATCAATAAAAGTTTGTCAGCAACTAATAAGCCACGATATGAAACCAGATCATTCCAAGAAAACATCAAAAGAAATCAGCGTCCTTGAGGCCGCACGGAATGAGCCTCTTATGCGACATCGATCAACGGAGAAATCAGGGGCTCATGTTGGATGAGAAGGAATGAAGGAATGGTCAGCACACAGAGATCCTTGTTAGAGCCATGGAGGCATTGGCGTGTTGGCAGAGCATGATTGTTTGTTCTCCATCCAATCTAATAATAATGAGCATTTCGGATTCAAAACAAAAGTCTGGATATTAGGGTTTCTCTCTGTTATTATATCGATAAATCCCAAGGTTAATTTATCCTGTATACTTCGATACAGGCAACAGTAAACAGTGCACTGGTTCGTCACATAGTTGGGCTCTGCACCGAAGAGTTATAACGCACAATCAAAATGCCCCTGGTCCCGGGACTTCGACTTCTACGGTCACCTAAGGATTGCAATCAGGCGACTAAGCTAATTGCTGCTCCTCATTGGTACGTTGGGTAACGAGGATTCAAAGACATGGATTAACTTTATGGCATGACCAATTAAATTCAGCGTTTATTCGATTGATGACATGAGAGGTCCTTGCGATATAATAATAAAAATAGCATAAAAATACAATCGATTAAACATGTAAAAAGTCTAACCATGGTCAATTATTCCCTACAGAAATTTATACAATAATTATATTTATTTGATAAATGCAGGTCTTGTAATATTTATGATAATCTTCCAATTATGTTTATGGTAATCCTTCTATGTGTACTAGTATATAATTATACATGTAAGCATTAGCTAGATGCTCGAATAAGTTTTCATTATTTTTTACTCAGTTTAGGCCAGAAAAAAAGTTGCATGGAAATTTCTACTGAAGTTTTGAGAATTAATTAATGTTTGCAATCAAATCGATATTGATATTTGATACGAAAGTTAAAAAGGAAGCGAAATTATTAAATCAATCGGATACAAATAATGAGGTAAGAGCTGGCGAGTGCTTTCATGACTATTAGTTTATGGTCAAAGCAAATGCACTGAACAACAAAGCACTTTGCAATCCCAGATGTACCTCCAGTTTAGTTTACCGTTGGAGTACGAGCGTTGAGCAATTGTCTAATGCCGCTCTGGGCCATGAAGCTGTCCGGGAGGAAATGGCACTGGCATCAAATGCAAATTTCGTTTACTTTAACTGGAGTGCACTGTTCTCTGGAGCAGGTTTCCGGTGCCACTAAATTAGATTTTACTGTGGGACAACTCACATAATTGTGTCTTTTGTGAAGCATCCAAAATGACTTTACTGCGGCATAAGTCTGTGCCTGGCAAAGTGATGGTTCGTTTTTTTAAGCCATCAAAGTGAAGCTACTTATCTCTTGTTTTTGTCATTGTTGTCTTTGTCATAACGTTTTTGCGGATTGTTTGGATGGACGAATATTGATCCTGGTGGGCAATTCCTGGAAACCTCAATCCCACAATTCTCCTCAAAAGGTCGTTGCAGCCGAATGGGCAGCCTGTTGACCATCGCATTGAGGTCTTTGGGGATTCACGTCGGTCTATATGAAGGATTGCATGCTTTGGTTGCGGCTGCTGGTCAAGTGATGGACACTGCTCACTGGACCAGTGGCTTATTAGCTGCATGGAAAGGGCTCGTGTGTCTTTTTAAGCGTCCATCTGCAATTGAAAATTAGCCTAAGAGTGTCCAGGGTTGTTTGGTATGGAGATAAATTCACATTTTTATATCCCTCGAAAATGAGCCCCAACTTAATTTTCCAAGATCATACGCATTAAGCGGCTGTGCATAATCCGGTATTATGTATCAGAGAACATATTGCAGGCTGTGGTTAATCTACATCTAGCAGCAGGTCCCTGAAGAATCAAGATCTTCATCCACAGTTGAGGTTTCCGTAATTTGATTTTCATCTTCGATGGGCATCATTGAATTAACTGACTTATTGAGTCAGACTAGTCTCAAGAGACAGCCACTCTTCGTGCAGATCCGGGTGGTCTAGCATCACGTTACACGACGAGAAAGGATGGGGAATGGTAGGCGGACAGGCGATGGGAATAGGAGGGAGAGAAAAGGGGGCATTGGAAGTTATGCTGCATCAAAGGAGAAAATTGTATGTATATAAAATGAAAGGAAAACTTAGGAATCCTTTATAGATGAATTTATGCAGGGTTATAATTATATTGATTACCCTTTAAACTTAAAAGCCTAAGACCATAACCCTTATCCTATTTGTATCACCAATGTTATATTTGTATCAAACAATCTTCATGTATCATACGTTCTGTGTTTATCAACTTTATGAAATGATTACGCGGTCACGACCCAAAACAACAACATCCTGTTGACCTTCACTAAAAGCTCCTTGGGGACTCAGGTCGGTTCTTATCAAAGCTAACATGAAGTTGATGGCCAAGTGATGGACAATGCTCACTGGACCAATGACAATAGACTACATGACTAACATGGCAATAGCGCAGACACTAGTCGTAGATACTTGTACCGGCGCCATGGGCATACCACATGCATTGTAACCAAAATCTGTCTCATCTGGATACCGACTAATACGTAAAATGTGTCTTTATCAT
>KB305236.1:20391-63507 GCA_000328365.1 Capitella teleta | reverse complement strand
CACACACACACACACACACACACACACACACACACACACACACACACACACACACACACACACACACACACACACACACACACACACACACACACACACACACACACACACACACACACACACACACACACACACACACACACACACACACACACACACACACACAAAAAGGGTTGAGAGAATACATAAGTTAGTTCTTCAATCATGAGATCCGCACCAAGTATTGCTGTCAATGGTATTAAGCATCCTTTATCCATCAGTATTAGAGCAGGTTGCTTCGTAATTCATAACACCAAAGAGGATTGGGATGGGGAGTAGAAACCTCATCATGCTGTCGATGATGCGGGACATATTATCAAACTTTCGATGCACCAAAGCTGTTGGTGGCTTGATTTCCTTTCTAAGAGTTGCTTTGAGCTATCATTCACACGATGCAATCAGATGACCAAACGATGAAAGAATTTTACAAAAGGGAAACATTAGACAAATCCAAAGACATCGAAATCGACGCAATGAGCAATCCTGGAAATAGCTCATGGCGACCAAAAGAGATTCCGATGCAAATGGCAGCATCGCTGGGCAAACAAGTGCTCCATTCACACGTGAGATTGCCTTCACACAGACAACGTCCATCATGCTTTTAATGATAGGCCTAATTATATCCTTGACAGCTTTCGTCTACCCCATGGTCAAATCCATTAGGTGAACCAGTGGACCGTTCGGCAGTCCACAAGGGTTGTTTCATAATTTGAATTTTCCATCAATACCTGCATGGTGAAACCTTTCTTTATGTGCTAATTGTAGCTGAAACCAATTAATATACAATACCAGGCCCAATACCTACTCAATCAATAAATACCTAGCCAGAAAATAAAAGAAGACTCTTTTGAAAATGGTTTGAATAATGTTGATATCCTTTGGCTGCAAAGGTCATAGATTGATTCGTCTGAAAACCTCTTGCAATTTCACGTGGGATTAAGAGGATCCATTTGCTGGCAAAGCAGCAGGACCAGCGGCTGAAATGAATCCATCACCTGCGAAGACATGAAAGGTCACCGGCAAAATGAGCAGACCCTATTTCTGGGTTGACTCGGGGCAACTCGGTAATAAAAAGAACAATCCCTGGATTTTAGGATGAAGGTCGGATTTGGTGACATATTGTGTGTATGCAATAAGGTTTACGTTTGATATCCAGGTCCGATCTGCATTGATGTTCAAGGTCAGTGAAACATCACTTAAAACCCCGGTCATTTTCAAATTAGTTTATAAATTGTCAAAACATTGCATGCATTCTATAACCAGATACATTTCTCCCCTTGTATGTTGCTTAGGTTTCTATGATATTTCAACTTGATATGCACCATAACCCTGCTCATACTCTTCGTTCATGAATTTGTGCTATAGTGCTGCATTAATCCCATAACTCGCCACATGTTGCAGCTGTGACCACTCTGCAGTCTTGACCCATAAACCTCCCTGGATCGCCCTTACATTATACATCAAGGCACGGGATGGCGACTGGTGTGAGGCACTGGGTGTCAAACCTTAAGAGGTGTCAGATCATGACTATTAAAACAAGTTACTTCGGTGGATTATATGCACATAATAGAGCATAGATAATGGAATATGGAAAGGCAGAAGAAATATAACTTGCAAGTAGGAAGACCTACTAATCAACAATGGGGTAAACTGCTCGGTGCTCAGGGCTCGATTAGCAGACACAGAGTTAACCCACCGAGACCAAATCACGGCGGAGAAGGAATCCAATCAGCGAAAGTGTGGAGAATCAAAGCATTCATTGCACGCGGACAAAGCAACAGAGAAAACTCACTTAGACACTTTCAAAACGAGGTCATTCGATCTGAGTGCGAAACCTCCTTGGACTTCACTTATAAAGGAACAGTTAGCATAAAACGTTAGCGTGTTTGAAGTTGGAAATAGAGGAAGAATTTGAGAGGAGTAATGTTTTCGATCACTTGTTCCGAGGCTGGTCTATAGCCCCAAAAGAAACGGAAGGTTGTAGATGCAGATGTTCTTCAAGATAGGATACTGGATGGGGTATTCCTTTAAATTAATCAAATTGTAATTTCTTTTCCGAATGAAAATCAATTCAAACTAAATGCAATCGCTGAATGCCGATCGAAATCCAGGTGCCTGATTATGCAAATGCATCACATATAGCACATCGCCCGCCCTGCCACATACAGCTGGGCTGAGTCTCAGCAAATTTTCACAGCCATTCAGTTCACACTCATCAAGTCTGCCTTGATTGGACCATTCGAGACTTGGGACCTTAATTTTACTGCACACAGACAGAGGCGGTTTATTAGTCAGGTGGCCATGCCAAATGAGTTGCTACTCAACGTCCCGAGATAACAGTCACGAATTGACGAATTGACCGCACTTGATTGTCGCGGTGACTTGGGCTACGATGGCTGAATATTTGTGTATTTTCTGAGATTCTCATAAATTTTAAATTCGTGTATGGAACTCCAGAACAATGCAGGGTCTTCCAAGCAGGTTTTGCTTAATTCAGATTTTTTCACCATTGCATAATCAAGGGTTTTCATTTGCAAAGACAAGCACGCTTGTTTTGAGTCAGTGAAGCAAAGCGTGTTTATACTCAGAATTGCCTCGAAGTACCATGTACAATGCTTTATGATTGCTTTCTATGAAACTCATGAAACATGCACGCGGAATTCATTCCATCCTCATCTTCCTTTGTGTTCAGCAGAAGGCAGACATTTCTCCGTTTTATTACGCGGCAACGCTGGCAATCATGGTGACCAACGATCAAGGCTTCCTTTGGGGATACACGTCCGTCCTAATGAAAGATGACATGGCATTATGACTGCGTTTGCTAGTCAAAGCTCACTTGGACCTGTGACAACAAAGAGTGTTGTACACATCTGTGTATGAAGTTCACAGTGCATGATATGCAAACTAATTATGAAATTTGGTTGTCTTCAAGGCATCTGCAATATATTGGCACGAAAGGGGACGTCCTAGGCAATCCATGAAAATCGGTCCCAAAGGAGTTCTTGTGAAATTGTCTATACGATTTCGTGTCTGCCTTTTGAAACGATTTCATCCCAAGATTTGTCAGTTGAGCAGGTTGAGGTGGTTTCATGCATGATTATAGTTTCCATGGGGTGGAAAGTTGTTATGTCACGGAATCCCTAAGCACGTGTGTTGTGATATGCAACTTTATATACAACGTTACAAATATTAAAATGACGTAACGCCCGTCAAAATTATTAGAGAGAGGAAGAGACCCGTATGATTGTTATGACCACTCGGATGTGGAGAATTTTTAAATGCTTATTGTGTATCGAGTTGGAGTTTTACTAAAGCAAAAGCTGTTTTTAAACCATTGCCATAGCAATAGAAAACATCACATGAAAATAATATATAAATGAAAATAAAATAAAAAGAATATATGAACTATGAATTATGAACTATTAACTGTGAAGTATCATCCTTTGTTGAGTGGGTTTTCAAAAGTTATTGCAGGGCGTATATTGCCTGTGTAGTTATAGCTACAAGAACAAATGGAGGATAGGCGGATATATTCAGACGTCTGTTATTGCTTTAATTCAGACAATCACAACATCATAGACTATTAAATTTCAAAGCATGTAAGAGCAGCGAGAGACATATTTCACATTCATGGCAAATGCCTTGGGACATTTCATTCCGCTCACATTCATGGGTAATTGCATCCGTTGTCCGGTCTGGAGGCGACAGTGCTGATGGAAAACAGAGCAATGCGCCGTTCTTGTGTCCCAAGCGGAAATTGTAGACAGACAAACGGACAGCTGTGACTTCTATGTTTGCAAAAAAACTGTCCGAGTAAACCACCTGTTTGTGTTCGCAGGAGATGGGACCGCATGCAATAAACATGGATATATCGGTTACATTATTCACATGAGATACATGCAGCAATTGATGAATGAATAATTGTGGAATTTTGGGCACTGTTATGATGTTTCATGTACCAATTAGGTGTCGTGCTGTTCATAATAAACTAATGTCAACCAATCGTTGGAAATTAGTTTTCGCACATTGCATGCCAAGAGATTCAGCAACTAAAGTTACACCTTTGTTCAACGGTTGGGCCAACCTGGAGCCTAGACAATTGGAAGCAAAAAAAAACAAAAAAAATGAAAAAATGAAAAAAAAAAAAAAAATCTAAAATGAAAATTAAATATGAAAATTAAATATCCTGAATCGTTCGCGCGAATTGCGGAAATGTTTCACCATATGCAATCAGATGGCCGAACAATGAGAGAAGTTTACAAAAGGGAAACATTAGACAAACCCAAAGACATCGAATTCGACGCAATGAGCAATCCTGGAAAAAGCTCATGGCTATGAGCAAGAGAGATTCCGATTCAAATGGCAGCATAGCTGTGCAAACAAGTGTTCCATTCACACGTGAGATTGCCTTCACACAGAAAACGTCCATCTTAGCCTTTTATGACATGGATATTTTTATGCTGAATTTTTTTGTGTTTTATGAGAAAATTGTTTAGCTAACATATACGTTCATTGCATTCTGGTCTAGCGGGCAAAAAGATCTTAAACAGTCTTTAAAAAGTACAACGAGAATTACCGCAGCACTATGGACAGTCATCTTTGTATTCTTGACGCTTCAGACCGACGCATGTTTTGCTAAAAAAAAGCATCTGCTGTGAGTGTGTAGAACAAGCAGCATTGTTATTCAACAATAAATCTACAAGAGAAGCATGGAAACCACAAACCAGAAGACAAGTGGCATATGTTGGCTTCAGAGGTGACGCTGGTCATCAATTAATTCGTCTGGAAGCTCTCGCAATTTCGTGGGAGATTAAGAGGATCTGTTGTCTTGCTGAGCAACAGGTCGCTTGGCTGACATGAATCCATCACCTGAGAGAGACAGGAAAGGTCATTGGATGAATGAGCGTGCTTATTGTGGGTGGGTGGTATGAGGTAGGGTTAGATTGACGACCATGGAGAAGGGAACAAGAGGATGCAAATCGGGAAATGATTGATCACGTGGTCTCTAAAATTCAACGCGTTGTTCAATCAAGACTAGCAATGACTGCAGACCAAATGACCAAATGACCAAATGTTCAGTCAGTCTGGATTTTTTCCTCTATTCAATTGATAGTTTGACATGTTTCAAGGTAACTTGGTGTCAACAGATCTCGGTCCTGTAATTTAATAATCTCAAATTGTCCCACCATTTTTGCTCTTTCCATAAATGCGACAGGTCCTGGTCATCTTTACGTATTCTCAGGGGCCAACCATATTGCCCCGGAGAAGGAGGCGGAATGATTTCTCACCGCAAACACAATCTCACAGAGAATGTGTTTTGTTCAGCGAAGGTTGAAGCTGCAATGGGTTCACACAAATGCGGCCACAATTCACGCAATTGTGGTTGGCCCAGTTCAGCGGATACCTTCACTCAGCTTATGGTCTTTCTAGATGCAATGTCTCCCCTGACATGAATGCCCAGTATATATATATAAAAGATTATCATTATATTTTGACTGTGGAGGATCAATATCATTCATACCACCCGCACTGCTCTTCATTTCTACTTCAGGCTCGTCGATTTACATGTTTCACAACTACAATGTTGGTCAACATGCAGCTGAATGATACCAATTCTGGTCACACAATGAAAATATATGTTTGTGCCTAATTTTGTATCTGCGCTAAATTCGGCGTTATTCGAGATCAAATGCTCGGAGTTCAGTCTCATTGGTTGCCTGGGCAAAACTTAAAAATGGCCAGTACTCCGGACCTTGAAGACTGTGGGTTATGATTCTAGTTTCAGAAAGAGCACAAATAAATGAAAATTTTGATTTATTTCACATTTAACGCAGCATCTTTAACGTTATTATTGCGACTTCTACTCTTTTTATAGTTTAAAGAGGTGAGGAAACGAAAAAATGTTGATTTTTTTAAAGCATTTATTTCACCTCTGAGAATTTCATTGGGCAAGTCCTATAAATTTCATCCTGCAAGTCCTATATATACAAAGTGGGAAAATTCATTATATTCCTCACTCAATGGTGTCAATATTTTAGGTTTTCATAATTATTGGTGGCGTAATTAAAATTATAAATCATACGTGTTCCTCGTCAAAATCCTCAATCCTTCATTTTATAACATATTGTTGCTATGGTAACGAGCGACGTTTTCTTATCGCGCTTTAAGAACAAATCCTAACGCTGCATATAGAGCGCAGCAAACTTAAGTTAAGTTTCAATCAGTCTACATTTATTAACATGCGGCTATTATTATAATTATAACAATATCGAATTTGCAAAACCTGATATACCCTTATATAATGCACATGCCAATGTACGTAGGCCCTATTCTTTAAAGGGCCCCGGACGTGTTAAATTGAGCCTCTGGGGATCCCTATAGGGGCATTAGTTGGTGTTTCGTGAATCGATTGCCGATGAAATTATCATCCCAAGTCATAACGCTCTTTTCATGAAGGCGTTATGACCCGAGAAATTTTGCTCCCTCCCGAGGCCTCTGTTGAAACGAGTGATGACGTCAGAGGGGGCCTGACCAATCAGTACGCTCCATTTTAGTAATGCAAATATTCTATTGTCGGCACGGATTTTGATTTCGAAAATGACCCATCGCTCTGTTTTTCCTTACTACTCAGCAATTAACCGCTCCGCACACATGTTTTATTTATATCATTGGCTCCAGGAGAACCTCGTTTTTTCCATTAGTGGTATTTTTTTTCTCATATGTAGTACGTACGCTCTCTGAGACATGAATTGTGAAACACGAAAATTCCATATCAAAATATGGACTTCTCTATAAAAAATCAGAAATGATGTGGAATATTAAGAATATAAAAACATTCAAGAATAAAATAATTTAAAATATTCACAGTTAAATTGTCTTGAGAGGGAATCGAACCCGGGATGCTCGCGTGCGAGCCGATGACCTTGGCACTGTACTAAGTTGAACAAACATTAGATAAAGCGTAATATGACTTTATATAAGTCGATATTATACATATACATATGCGTTAATGAGGACACTTCATTCTTCTTTCATGTTATTTTAAAAATATTATCAATTATGATTTTAGATGACGATGTTACTCTAGCTGGTTTTGTGATTAATGGAACATGAGTCTATGGAACTAAAGTTGCATTAATATCAATTTAATATGGAACAAAGCCCCATTTAGTGCATGGAAATGCGGTATAGCCCCACCATAATGACCCAACCTTTGTGATCATTGAGTGCTGCAGGGCTGGATTAGGGGACACAGTGTTAACCCGCTGAGACCAAATCACGACGGAGAATGAATACGTTCAGTGAATAAGTGTGGGGCCAACAGATGCACAGCATGCTAACATTGCAACAATGGAAACGCACTGAGCTATACTCTTCATTAGAGCTCTTTATCATCACCATATATCATCATATATGTTTTATATAACAGGCCTCCACTCCACATGAGGTTGTTCGGCCTACATACGACTCTCTGTGACTATGCCGATGGTGTTAACACTCTACTTTGACATCTCAATAAGAGAAAAAGAACTCAGGGAAAATTACGTTTCGTTCACCTGTTCTCAGACTGGTCTATTGCCCCGGAAGCAACATAAATTTATCTGCAAATGGTCCCCCAGAGAAGGCTCCGGACATGGTGGCCCTTTAAGTAAAACCCCAAAAGGGGGAGCATCGAATTGCATTTCCTCCGCCTATAGAGCCGACTTCTGAGCAACAGAGTCTGGACTTTGAAATAGAAATCAATGCGAAGGAAATGCAATTGACGACGCCATTCAAAAGCCACATCAGCTGTCTACGCAATCACGGACTGACAAAAGAAGATCTCACGATACAAGACCATGCTGTCCGATCGACCATGCTCCGATGCCTTGATTGGGGATCGGGAATCGTGGGAGAGGAGAGTGTAGGAGTGGTGAGGGTCAGAATTAGCAATTCATGAAGTTGGTCGTGGAGGCAGCCGGGGTGCTTAATTGCATTCACAATGTGTATGGCTCCAGATCAACTCCTCGTCTTTTCTAATATTATGCTGGATCCTAATTATATATATACGAGCAGATCATTTTATGATGTGCATTGTGCAAAATGCTTGTATAATTCTATATAATATCTATTAGGGGTTCCTATGTGGCCTATAAGTTGGCATATGACGAGTTTTCGGGACATATCGCACAAGCACTTGGAACAAACGAGTGCAATATATTAGTCCTCACTAACAAATATTGGTTTCCTATATATCTGGTTAGAGACTGACTAAAGATAGCATGGCCATATGGTCTCCAGGACCATATGACCCTCGAATCCATGGGCGAGAACTCGGTCTGAAAAACGTGAAAAAAAAATGTGAGACTAGCGTGAAAGCGACATGGCCGTTCGATCTATTCTTCCTTATTATGATTTTATCTTAATTATGCTACAAAACTCATCAAACATTTCTTATCAATTTTACAATAAAAAAAACAGCATATTGAGCAACTGAATTTAAAAGAAATATGAAGAAAATGTGAATGAAAACATAAAAGTCAGCAATAACCATTGAAATTTGTTGTAGTGAGCAATCAATGTTATATTGGAACATTCATTCTCCAATAGATTGAATCAAACGAAACATCGGCATTTGCACACTTGGAATGTATCACCGATGAGGGTTATGGTAACCCATGATTTCCAATGGTCAAAACAATTTATTTTTCTTATGTCTTTACTGATATAAATTATTGGAAGGCTAAAAAATTGTGTAAGGTAACGAGATTACACAATGGCCTTCCCGCTAAAGAGCAGCGTTCCTCTTCCCCAAATATAAAAGCAAAATTGATTACTCACACGCGAATATCGATCAATTATGTAACATCCGGCTGAGCAACCTGCAGATAGAATCGGGGTCTGGGTGATGGGTACCGACTGGGTCCTAATGAAGCAAATTAGATTAAATCTATCGTCACAATTCAATTGAAAAGATTGATATTGACAGCCAATCAATCAACTATGTTAGATTCGTGAGGTATTTAATTACTGTATGGTCCAATACTGAGGTGAAAGCATTCTCTGAGTATGTTTAACAAAGCCTATTGGTTTCGTTGAAAACAAAGAACTGAAATATATTATTGCAGGCATAAGTAAAGGAGGCCAGCTGTGAACGAATATGCTGAATCTCTTTTGAGAGGTTCAGACGACAAAACCCCAGAGAGAGAATTTTGCCATATTGTGATGCATCTATATGATGCATGCATTCTCTTTGATCCTCAAATGCCTCTGAGAGTTTCATTAAATAAGCAAATAAAGAACTAAATTCGAAGGAATAATAAACATTACCAACTCCTCGGGGGATCAAATATTCGTCTGTGTCACAATTCGTCAAAGGCGGAAAATGATGCATTAGTCATGTCATTTGTCATGTCATTTGTCATGTCATGTCATTTGTTGGAGAAACACGCTGAAGTAGTCAAGCTAACTTTGTAGAATGCATAAGGAAACGATGGTACAAAATTCCCCGAGATTCTCAAAACCCGCACATGGAAAACAAAACTTAAATGCTGATACGTAAGCAGAATTCGCAGAATGCCGATCTATAAGCCATCACATGTGAGCTTTCACTTGCCAAAACAAGTTCGCTTGTCTGGAGTCAGCGAAGCAATCAGTCTCTACTCGAGGTTGCCTCGAAATACCAAGCGGAATGTTTTAGGATTGTTTTCTATGAAACTCATGAAACATTCATGCAGAATTGATTCCACTCCCATCTTCATCGCGTTCAGCAGAAGGCAAATATCTCTCAGTTTTATGATGTTGCCACGCGAGGAATTATGGGATATGTGAGGGAGGGGCTAGGGTGAGATGAAGGGTGTGGGCCGCACGCAAGAAGAGCATCGACACTTCATATCTATGCCTTCTAATTGCGAGGGAATTTATACCCATGGCTCAGGACAAGTCTGCTCGTCACGTGCACTTGCTAGTACGCGTAGTTCACAGCGTGTTGTTTCACGTTTTCATTTGTGTTTGAGATAACAATGCTAATTTCTGCTGTTTAGTTTTTCCACCCCATAAGGCCTTCCCCAGTTAATTTTTATTTCGACATGTTTTACCCTCAATAAGACGACCACGTGTCTAAGACAATCACTTTTGCATGTCCTCTAAGTGGTCATTTTGACAGGTATTACAGTGTTCCAGCTTTTGGATTACAATATATTATATGCAATCAAACATGTATGTTTTTCATCAGAGACTCATTTTTTATCGGTTGGCAATGTTTCATACTGGGGCTTGTTTGGTGTTTCTCTCTCGAAAATTGACTCATAGTGGTGGAACAAATAAGCATCACATAATGCCGTATAGCCCAGTGGATATGATTACATCGCTCACCACGGATGTCCTGCATCAGTGTCGTTCTCCTATTAGCCCTGCCCCAACCGCGTGCTCCCAATCTCCGTGTAATGAAACAAGGTTGTGATGGGATTGAAGTTACGCTCCTCGCTCGGCAATGATTTGTCCTCAATCGCCGGCAGTAATGAGGAAGATCAGCCGGTCGGCTCTGGCGAACAGCAAACTCCCATGAATGCAGAATGAGAACCGGCATCAATCCTTGCCACAGAGAGATTGCATCCACATTTCATGTAAGCCGAGGACGTTAACCCACTGCGATGAACTAAATCGGTAGAATATCATAAGTTTGGTTGCTGAATAAAGAACCTACAATTATCCATACAGATGAAAGGGAGCGTGATTTAGCTTCCTATGCCGAATTGCCTTCGACTAATGTCAAAATATCGTGACCCAGTCGTCACTCTGTCATCGGTTGCGACGACAGGTTGACATGCAACAGGACATTCCACGTGACTTTAACCCGCACGGCCTTCGCAATCATCGCCTGAGCTCTTAGCGGCGCCCCTCCCTCGAAGCCAGCCTCACTTGTCTATGACCATTGACTGAGCAGCAACAGCTATTGGACAGTGGGTGCACGGTAATCCAAAGATGGGTGATAGCACATAGTGATCGTGATTTCTACAATGGGAGTGTTTCCGTGGGCGCCCATCGAGAGACAACTGATGCCTCCGTCATTTTGAGAAGGGATCATTTTTGTGATGAGGTTGTTTACAAAGCTGCGTCACTACGGTCCTGATCCCCAGGTGCCAACTGCGTCGACGTCGCTTTCGCCTCAAGGACCGACGTATGACTCATGCTCATCTGCGCACATGTGGGTGAGCAGTGTCCGACCAAAGAACAACGAATCCAGCAGCTGTTGCAGCGGCTGCGCTCGGATGTTGCGACCGACGCTGCAAGCCCTCAGCCAGTGCATGTTCGGACTGGCCATGCTCTTCCTGATCAGCGGAATCGCCTTGTGCATCTGGGGCTACGTCGGCACCGCCATCCGCCCTTTCCAGATCTCTGGGCCGGTGTGCATCGGCGCTGGTTGCCTCATCTATGTGTCTGGCTGCGTGTTGTGCTGTCGAGAGACGCCCGCTTTCGAGAGGACGCTCGAGCGAAAGGCTCGCGAGGACAGGACGCGGAGAGCCATCGAGGTGCTTGCTGGTTCTGACGTCATCGACTGGATTCAGTCGGAACCTGAACTCTACGAGGATTTTAGAGAACTCTCAACCAGGATACTCCACCATCCAGGGTTAGTCATTTTAATTTGTAAACAGTAATATTTTCCAACAAATCACTTTTCCTGTCCATATTAATGGCCGAATTCTCGTTTGAAAAGTGTAGGTGTGGATTATGTGTGGGTTACCTGAAAGTATTGTGTGTTCGGCTTCGAAGCATGCCGATGAAAGGACACGGTTACTTTTCTTCACGCTTTGTCGCCGATATTCAATGCTTGTCATTTCATCGTCATGCTCTGAAGCCGACACACAATACTTTCAGGTAACCCACACATGATCCACACCTACACTTTTCAAACGAGAATTCGGCCATGATCAGTGTTCACTGAAGTTATCTATAGCAGTGAGTTGTATGTTTAGTCATTTAAAATCTTTTTTTCTGTTATATTTTAGATTGTTTCCTGCCAGCAGAGACATCATAAGCAACACCTATGTCTGTGGTGGAAGTGTCAACGCTATTGTATGACTCAGATGCCCAATTCATTATAATCAGCTGACGTCCAAGTGGCTTTCTGGCGGTGACGTCACCGGTGGTGAAATGTTGCTCGTGTTTGCATATTGTGTCTGGGAAAATTACCACGTCGCTCGGTGAAAACTTGCAAAACGTGCTCAAGGCAATCTGTAGGAACTAACCACAGAAAAAAAGTAGAGAAGGTTATCATTCATGTGAGGATAACTTGAAGGCAATGAATCGTCATCGATGGATCATACACACAAATAAATGTTATTTATATAATTAACGTTGAATCGCCAATGCCTCTTTCAGAGCGGAGCTAAGCAAGTGACTCAAGATCACTGAGGTCACTGAGGTCACTGAGATCACAGAGGGTTGCTTTCGTGAGGGTCTGTTGTGTTGGCAATCAGTGTGGTAACAGCTGGTTTCTGAGAATGGCTTTTGGGAAATGGGTTCCTTTTTGAAGAATGATCAAAGAGCAAGAAGAATGTACTCACACCTCACGTGGGCACATGGCTTTATTGTTACCGTGTCATGTACAAGGGGTGATTGGAAACTTTGCGGACTAACATAAAAAGTACTAGAGACAGGAAAATTGATGTAAAAGGGAAGAACTCAGTCATCAGCTTAACGCATTGTTGTTGTATTATCTCAGTATTTGTTATCTGACCCTTGAAATATTATGCAATGGTCTCTCGCAACTCGTTCCCCAAAAATCTCACCGCCGATTGTGGTTTACTAGAGTGGCTTACTAAGCTGTTTGTTGGCGGGGACAATTACGGTGAGGCAAAGAGAGCAATATGTCTATTTCTTACTACTTTTCCCCCGGGATTATGATCTACAAATCGAGATGTCAAAATTACGCAATATAGTGGCAGTTTAAAACTTCAATAAACCCAACCTTGAGTTCGATCGTTTACTCCGCAGTACAAGGTAAGCCGTTTTAACCTATGTGCAACTGTATACGGAATAAAATAGAAGATAAAGACATGAACTTGAATATATTTTCTTACCTGAAGAGCTAGCATAGCAGAAAACTGTAAATAATGAGTATGCTATAAAAAAAATGTAAAAAAATAAAAAATAAATAAAAAATAAATAAAAAAACCTGTACAGAGTTTGATTGCGTTGGATTGTGCGCTTATTTAATCTTATTTTTATTTTATTTTATTTCATTTCATTTTTTTTTTTTTTTTTTTTTTTTAACGCCCCCAATTTCAATTCATAACAACAGGAAATCGAACGTCCTCTGGGCGCTGACACGTGTTCGCCCCAGCAGCTCACGAACCATCGAAAGTAATGCTCGCTGTCAGAATAGGCTTTCATTTTTCTCACATGGACCTCCATAAACAATGAAAACACAATTTTCCAGTCAACTGCATTATTCTACAATAAAGCAAGAAATCCAACGCCACCCAATAATCAAGGAGGGTTTTATTACTGCAGCAATGGATGGCTGCAATCATCAAGGGGCCTTTTAACATTTCTTGAAATGCAATAGTCCACCATGCATGCGTGAGGGATACTATTGTGTTAGGATTGATACCGGAGAATAGGCTTGTGTCTCTGATTAACCGTGACTTTCCATTGACGTTTGTTCACCTCATCGCAGGTATTAGCGAGAATACTGGCATAATTAACTACTGGAGACAAGTCCAATCAGCCATAAGCATCGTTCCTTGTTACTTATGACCAGTTATTTCAGAACCCTGCACTATATGACCTCTGTGTGATCTCGTGAGGTCGGTGGGTCCATCTAAATCAACTTTCTTCTCTTGATTTGATGCAGCCAAGCAGGAAGAGTCGTGCAAGAGAGGACAGCGTTGCTGATTTATTGCTTCATGTTCTATTTTTATCATTTGTTTAAGAGCGAAATCGCCACATGTACCGAGAAGACAAGTTGAGTTCATCATTGTAACCGCCAAGCACAGCAATGTGCCAGTGCATGTGCATGTGGTGGGCATCCAATCGGTTTAACCGACTGACTGCAATCCTATGCCGATCGTGGGGGTCGAGGTCCCGGGTTCGAGACCCGATCAGGCCACTGGTGTTATGATTGTGAATTATAATTGTAATCCGTTATAATTGTAAGAACCCTTGGGATTTATCGATAAGAGTAGGGGGAAACCCGGGTGCCGGGCCTTCTGTTCTGGCGCCCGTATCATCCGATTGGTTTGGGTGGAGCCGTAAAACCCCATCACGCACGCACGCGCCAGTGCATGTGCGTTGGGTTCATCATTATAGCCGCGATGCATAGCGATGTGCATGTGTATATAGCCATGAGTTACCTGACATCCAATTGATACATGTATACGTCAATTGTATAATAAGAACGTCCATGTGGAGTACGAGTCCGTCGTCGTTGCCGTAAACAGTGTCGACGGACTCGAACCTTTCAAGCACATATTGTATGACTGGCGGATGACGTCATTTAGTTTCACTCCATTTTGGCGTTGACCTATTAAATATGTCTCCATATACACCCAACCATAGCGCTAAAGCAGGTCATGGCCCAGACAGAATGCGGCTCGAATATTCTATTCATGTGAATTAAAATCTCACAGCTGATGAAGAGGCTTGTCATGGCCAAACAGAATAAAGCGATCTTAGAACTGTTAAACGAGTCAACAAGACTCTGCGAATTGGCAATAAATTTTATCGGAAAAAGGGTGCTATATCAGAGCCTCAGATAATTACAGTTTTAGTCACCTCTTGGTCTTTTCTTTGAACTCTTTATGCAGCCGGTGATCTGATTACTGGGGTGCATTCTTTTGTGATTCGAATGACCATCGAGTAATTGAACCTCCCCCGGTCGCAGAAAATTCTGACTAACTGACCAAACCGGTGCTACGTGCCGGGTTCTTGCATTTCAGATTTAAAATGTCAAATTATTATCTACTGTCAGCGAAAGTCAACAATTCTTCTCTTGAATTCCCTAAACAAATCTGGAAAATCTTCAATATGCAATTCAGTGAATCACCGTATCGTAAAAGGTTAATTACATGTATCATCTTTTAAAAGAAAAGCCTCCCGGCCCCAATATGTTGGCTATATCCCAATGGCCAGGCACTGCGCATGCATGGGCCCTCTGAAACCTAGATTTCAATGGGTTCCACGCTTGAGTTATCGTGCCCCACCCCCTCAAACTTGCAGTGTTCGAATTTTTAAGCATTCGAGTGTATCAACATTGATAAACGAGTACAGTTGAGTGCATAAGAGCCATCAGAGGGTCACAATCCCTCCATTGCAATCGACTCAACAGAAGCAGCGGAGACACTTTGCTGGGGCGCATAACTATTTGTGGGATATCGAAACAAGCATGCCGATCAGCAGTGTGTATCCATCGGTTCCTTTGGTGGACACAGTGGACTTTTGGTCTCTGGTCCAGATTAAGATTTCCAAGTACATGGACAGAGTCTGCATGGTAAGTGTAAACATTAGAATTCAACCAATCAACACTTATTATGGTGAGTGCAGGCTGATAATATTCAGTTCAGTGTGATTATTTCACATTCTATCTTTCTTGGACTTCGGACTTTTACAGCTGAGACCTTGAGACACCTAACAGTGTTGTATGCAATTCATTCCAAGTCGTTATGTCACATGTAGGCTACATACAACAAAAGAAACATAGAACGAAACACACACAAACTTCGTGTTTCACATATGTTTGTTATAATATTATTGTTCTGGTTTCGGTTTCGGTTTCAGATTGACGGAGCTACTGAAGCAAAAGTGACGTACAAAGAGTTTCATTCTCAAGTTCTGCGCATGAGAAATAACTTATGGCAAAGAGGGATGAGGAAAGGAGATGTGTTCATGAATTTAACCCCAAACAGCAACCAAGCCCCCGTTGTGATGTTCGCGTGCCTTTCATTGGGTGGAATATACACAGCATCAAACCCTGTATTCACACCAGGTGAATAAATCCAGCAATCAAACTAATCGAGTAACCACTCATCTATTGCAGGTGAAATCCGAACCCAACTTCTTGATTCTAACACAAGATTTTTTGCCACGACTCAGCTACTTCTTCCAGTTGCCACTGAAGCTTTGAAAGGAATTGATTTGAAAGTAATTGTATCATTTCATTTTGATAAAACCAATGTTTGGACTATTTGGAATATATTAATTTTCAGTTGCTCATTGTGTATGACTCGGTAGGACGGGCAGCGGTCAGTTTCGAAGACATGCTTGACCCAGCCACGCCAGAGGCACCAAAAGTGACCATCCACCCACGTGAAGACATTGCATTAATGCTGTTTACATCTGGAACAACCGGCAAACCGAAAGGAGCTCTTATCTCGCATTATAATCTCGTTTCTAACAATCTCCAAGCCTCGTAAATTTGAAGACTTTTCATGCGACTTCAAATCACGCATTTCTTCTTTTTCAGGAGTGAATTGAGCTACTTCCACGGAGATGACTCCGTCTCGTCGACCGTTTTCTTCGTACCTTTGTTTCACATATTTGGAATTTTCTTATTTCCGCATGCGATTACGCACGGCAAGACTGTAGTATTCATGGCTAAATTCCACGTAGAAGATTACCTGAGTCTCCTCTGCAAATACCAGGTACGTCAATAATCAAACATGTTATAATTAATCAATAATTGTATCATTTTATTAACCAGACTCCAGTGGCGGCGGTTGCTCCTCCCATAGCAACACTGTTGGCCAAATCTCCAATTATAGACCGCTATGATCTTTCCTTTCTACGACACCTGTTTGTCGGAGCAGCTCCAGTCTTGCCCAGCATCGAACAAGCCGTTAAGAAAAGGCTGCCCCACCTGGAGCTACGTCAGAGTGGGTGTCCATCACTGGTCAATTTGAAACCATTTTCCGTGTGAACTATTTCGATGATGCAGCTATGGGGATGACTGAGATGGGGCTTGCATTGGTCATTCCAAAGGGCAGAAATGTGCAAGGCTCAGCAGGATTAATGTTACCAAAAACAGAATGCAAAGTAAAGAATAGTCCTGATATGCATGTGCTCAATATCTGCGTGTGTTTCAAGGTTGTGGATCCCAACAGTGGAGGTGAATTGACAGCTAATCAAGAGGGAGAAGTCTGTTTCAGAGGGCCACAAACCATGGTTGGATATATGAATAATCCTGAGGCAACCGAGAAGGCCATCGACAAAGATGGCTGGCTCGCTACTGGTCAGTTATTTGTACATTGAAGTATTGTGATCAATAATGAACGACTAGTTCATAAGCATTTAAGTGTGCGCAATAAATCAACAAAATATAATTTACTTCTCTCTTTGTTTGTATGCAGGAGACATTGGCTACTACAACAGAGATGGATATATCTTCATCACCGACCGATTAAAAGAGGTCATCAAGTGCAAAGGGTTCCAAGTAAGAGCAATGTTTACTTGAATATAAGTAGAGATATATGCATTGGTTAACGTCTACTCTTTTTGGTGTATATGTATGCTGTGGTTTGTATCTGTTTCCTTGGAGCATTGCATTTAAAAATCACTTGCATAGATTCACCTCTGCAGAGCATCCAAAGAGATTTGTGAATTTCATCGAAAAGAAATGTAATATACCATTGATATCGTCGGATGATTAGATTAATGCTTGCTTGGTAGATATATCTACTATAGATCTGTTCCTTATTGTTAGATTTTGCCATTGATTGACAGTTTGACAGTCTTTGGCTAATTCCACGAATTCCTTCAACACAATTAGTAATTACTGCTTTGAAATATAGCACAACGAGGTCGATCCCCCTTCCTCTGCCCACAGGTCATACCGTCAATGCTGGAATCGCTGTTGATGGAACATGACGCCGTTGCAGACGCTGCAGTGATCGGCATTCCAGATGATTACAGCGGAGAAATACCAAAAGCATTCGTTGTCTTAAAGGAAAACAAAACGGCCACAAGCAAAGAAATCCAGGGATTCGTTGCAGGTGAGCAAAAGAATTGAACCCATGCAGAGCCGAACATTGTGCCTGGATTAATGATGGGAACTTCTTACAGGGAAAGTGGCTCCTTACAAACATCTCAAAGGCGGAGTTCAATTTATTGACATGATTCCAAAATCAGTCACTGGAAAAGTTCTTCGAAGAGTTCTCAAGGAGAAGTCAGTGGTCCAAGGGAAATTATAGGTCAATTCACGAGGATTAGAAGTTTATGTTTTGTTTTGTTTTTTGTTTTTTGTTTTCTTAGAAATGGCAGTGTTTCAGGAGCAAATAACTATTTCCAAAGCGAAGCTAATTAAGGTTAATTAACAATTTAATTAATTAGGGCGCTTATTGGTGAGCGAATCATGAGACCATCTCCGATATAATATGTGTGAATATCTTCTAAGGACAATAAATGACTACTGGGTGAGTTAACCAGATTATGCTAAGAAAGATGCCTCCTAACTTAATCAAAGCGGTTGAAGGTTGAGCATTAAAAAGTCAGGATGTATAAATGTGTTGCGACCTGAAATTCAACTAAATTTTTAGTAATTAGGGAATTCATTAACAATTAAGCATCAGGTAAAATTTTACTGTTACAAGGAGGACTTGTAGTCTTGAATTATGTCTATATCAAAAAAAGTAATAAACTCTTATTTTATATTATGCTAATAATTACTTTATGTATATTTCAATATATACCCTTGTGTGATCAGTCAGCTTGCATGTCTCCTGCATGAGAGTTCTAAATGAACTTCTAAAGAAACTGACATATGCCGGCAAGCAATGGCAGTTTAATAAATGAAATGAACTCTTACTGTGAATATGGCATCCGGTATTCTTTGTGGCCAATGAAATAAAGTGTATGCATTAATTTATTCGCTTGTTCAAACTCTGAACTGTTTCATCCCAATGCAATGATGCCTGATATCTGATTGAGAATTTACTTTTTCAGGTGAGTAGAAATGAATAAAATGAAGAACATTTTTGTTTTTCGAGTTCAGTTTATAAAAAGAAAGTCAAACATTCAAGTAGAAAAAGGACACAGGTCAAAAGACACAAATGAGCATGAATGATTAATTAAGTACACGTATGTCATCAGAAATATATCTTAATTCAGAAGGGAAAAAAAATCGCTCCTCTTACATGATTATACAATAATTTATTATTTAATAAAAATATGAATTGGATCGAGATCAGATTATCACAGAATTGTTAATGATAGTGAAAAATGAAAATGGCAAAATTGGATATTCTGTCACAATCAATTCATTACATTTTTATTTTTAAATTAGAAAGTTAAGATTGCATTTCATCAGCTGATAGCAATAGGAAAAATACAGCTGTATAGAGCTGTAAACATAAGCTGCATGATGCATAGAAAAATACAAAATTAGATTTGAAACTGACCCAGGAAAGTAAAAAGTTCAAGGATTGTTGAATTCATGTAAAAGAAAAAAACATGTTAAAAATGGTGCAAATAAAAAATGCCTAAAACACTTAACAGCAAAACACTCGCACAAACAGTAAAAAAATTATTGCGATATAAATAACCTTACCCCAAAGAGGAAGAGCAAGCATGTTTGATCGCATATGAAAACTCATTGCAAGGTCTACAATGTATCACAGTGAAAAGATACAAAACTAAGTATAAAAAAAAGTTCCCTGGAATTTTGTCTAAAATGCTCAGTAAATTTTACACAATTTAAAGCACAGAGACGGTGATAAGTGAGACCGTCAGAAGCATTTGGAATGAATAAGTAAATAAATAAATCACAGCTTAATTCCGGCTTTATCCAGAATAAATCTAGCGATGGTCGCAGCTTCATCTGTGGCGCTAGCAGACTTCAAGTTCACTTCGCTTTCCATTGCAGCTGGTGTAGGAAATGTATAATGTATAGCGTAAGCGTCCGTCTTCCAGTTGAAATTAGTGTTGTGGTGTACGCTCACATTCAGGTAATTCGGAACCCAAGTAGGTCGATACCTGCCGTAGTAGCAGAGCACTTGCAGGTGAGGGTTGTGATATATCGAGGTCGGATTTTGTTCCCACAATTTGTAGGGCAGCGCAAGTCCATTGTAACCGTACAAATCGGAACGGAATTTGTGGTTCGCCTCGTTGAAGTTCTTCCAGAAGGAAGCTCCGGCTTTTCCCATGGTCACTCCAAGGTTGAAATATTCGGGGAATTTCCCTTTCTCGGCCATGATATCAAGAGAGGCGACGGCATCGTAACCGCGAAGGTCGTCGATGGGCTTCACAAAGAGTGCATCCGAGTCCATGTAGATTCCACCTTCTTTGTAAATAATTTCCCCGCGAAATATATCACTTTGCAGGGAGGGGCTGGCTACGCGCTGGCCGTGGTAATTGACATACACCTCATGGTAAGAGTACCGCACTCGTGGGTACTGTTTCAAGAGTTCCCAGTACTCGCCCACGGGTTCCCTGTTCCCGTACACGGTTACACGTTCAACTTGCACGACAAACAGTTGGCTAAGGATGGACAAGTACATGAGGTACGAGATAGGCCTATCACCAATCCACCAGTAATGGGCAAGTTTGGGGATGAGCGCAGCATCGTTCGGCTTCGCTTGTTGGACGGCTGAAGTGCCGTACATCGCCAGACGAGCAAGCGCTCCAAATTTATTGTCCAAGGTCATGATGTCCTTGGGATAAATGTTCAAAGAGGAACTCATCCGCACGCAGCACGTCTCCGAAACCAAGCCAGGAGTTTCATCAATAGACACCACATCAACGCATTGCTTGATGAGCGTTTTCAAGTACTTGACCGGAACGTCCCCCTGCGGAGCCTCTCCTTTGGTCATGGAAGACGGCACGTAGACGAAACCCTGAAACGCCTCATTCACGTTCATGAGCATGTCCCCCGAGCCCTTCATCTCACGAGCCATGGCGCTCACTTGAGGGGTGATCATCGTGAGGCTTCCCACAAACAGACCACCGGATGAAATCAGAGCTTTGATGACAAACTCCTTCTGCCGATCCGGGTGCACGCAGACTTCCGGGGCTACTCTCTCAAGGGAAATCGCAGTCCCCCATCTCAGCCCTCAGGTCGTTGAACCATGTGTTGTACATCCACTGATCTGTGGTTGGCAGCTCCAGGTAGTAGAACACGAGATGCTTTGGGCGGAAGTGCGTCAGAATGCTCTGCAAGCTCAGGTAATGGCGAAACTCCATGTCGGTCGCTTCGTGGCACCACAAATAGACGGCCGTGCTGGGGGACAACGGACCGTGCACGCGAGCAGAGACGAAGATGCCATCGCTCAAAGTCGACACTCGGGAGCTAGAGTTTATGTAGTACACCACGCACGTCACCACGGCAACTGTGACGGCAAGATAGAGGGTGCGACGAAAGTGCGGACTGCGAAGACTGAGCCGGAATTGCTGCACCGCGCGCACCATCGTGTTTGGTTGAGCCTCCGGCAGAAGTTTCTCTCTGGAATGAAGAGGCGGCAGGTTCTGATTACTCATGCAATCAATAAATAAATAAGGTAAACTTCATGTGAGAAAAAATATATACGCAAACATAAATCCTCACTTAAGCAAACAGAATATATTTGACGAGTTTATGCTTGCACCGACAGAACAAGGAAGGGATCAATAGCCAAAAGGAGATCTACATTAACTCAGTCAAACTTAGTTCACTATGATAGTAGAAGTAGCATTGTCCTTGGTTTGAACAGACTACAAGGCTAAAACATATCGTCACCAGCTGTCATGCCACAGTTGGCCGTTTGCCTCACACACTGACTGCATGATATCTTGGGCTAATCTCATCGATACCTTTTCCCGCCATCTACTAATGACAACTTCTCTCTGATTCTCCATTTCATCTTACTCCCATGCGATCCACCCGTTTGTATCCACCAATAAATAATTGATTGAATAATAATAATAATAATAATAATAATAATGAATAATAACACAGTTTTTAATTGTGTGAATCATGCAGAGAAATTATTAAACTTACAAAGTTTGTTCCATCTTGTCTTTTGTGTTGAGGCACTTTCAATTCACACAAAATGTCCTCAGCCCCTGGGGAGAAGAAATGAAACAAATGAGAAATCATGAATGATGCTTGCGATGCAACAATTCCACCATGGATACAGATCAAGATCCGGATCTTGTCAGCAACGATAGACGAAGCAGGAAGCCAAACCGACATCAGGAGCATCCAGGATCCAATACACCCATGGATGGATGAAAAGTTGCTCCAGAAAACTGAGTAGTACACCTCCACATCGATACCCCACAAGTCATCCACAAAGCAAAGGAGGAGATATGGAGTCACTTCCCTGACGAAATGGGTCGTTCTCTTAGGAGGAAAGGATCTTAAGCTAAGGCCAAAGCAGAATTTGAAATCGGACATCCTGGAAACTGAACTCTGTGGAAGTTCCGGTTTGCTTCATGATATCGTCTGGAGGCTGGCCTTCTGTCCCACGCATATTTGTTACTGGGATGACAATACGGGCTTTGATGATGGTAAAGAACTAAAGATTAGGAGACTCTTGCAGTTGACACTGCTGTTGACTTCCTAACTTCCTATATAATGTATGATTGACACTAATTGTACATTATATCTTCTTCTTTTTTTCATATTTGTAGTGATTACTTCATTTTTAATTTTATAGATTATAATACCGGGAAGAAAAAAAATTGATGCTTGTGTTTCTCAAAAAAAAATTTAATGATTTACAATAGGTTCTATTCATAGGCTTATCCTGTTCACTGCTCAATAAAAATTAGTTTTTTTTTTTAATCTCTCAGGACTCCATCAATCGTTGCACCATGACTGTATAATTGCAGGTGACTATCATGTTAACAATATATATGAAACAAAGTAATCAAAAATATCTCAAATCAGTCATATCTGAGGGTTATAAACCACTGCTAACAATTCCAACTCTATTTTCAACTCAGAGCGTATCGCTCATTGACAACTTTCTCACAAAGACAGCCAACCCCAAATTTATACACACTGCTGGCATGCTAACCTACAAAATATCAAATCACCAACCCTGCTTGGCATGTATCAATCTCTTAACAAACAGAACCAAAAAAAAAAAATGAATATTAATTTTAAAAGCATCTTCTCTCTTTTCCACTCAAATGTAGGCAGCCTTTGTTATAATAGCCAAGAGTTAATCTCCTGTCTACAGCTCACTGAAATGAATATCTCTATAAAAGCATCGACTAAAACTGACTGACTGTGAGTAACAAAAAAGCTTTACGACATTCCAAACTACAATAGTATCCATTCCATCAGAGTAAACCAGAGAGGAGAGGGTGTCTCAATGTTAATTGACACTTTTCTTAATTTTAAACACAGGGGCCGATTCCAAAAGGAAACTCACCCTCCACACTTACGCCGCACAGTTGCCTTGGTGACGTGGTGCGTGGTGTACTACATGAACTCTAGCTCCCAAGTGTCGACTCTGAGCGATGACGTCTTCTCCTCCACACAGCCTGTTGTCCCCCAGCACGGCTGTCCATTTGTGGTGCCACAAAGAAACTCAGGTTCCTAACTCAGTACTGCAGCCGCTAAGCGTGTTTAACTCAATCCAGAAAGAAAATTAAGTGCTGTGGGAGTACAGTAACCTAAAATCTGGTCTGGAGACGCACTGGCTGATTGATGTTCAAGGAACAGAAAGAAAAGGTTAATCATTGACAATGCAAAATATCAGCACCTATAAGAAAGTCAGATGAATGCCGACAGCGAGACCACTTTCAAAATCATTGACGGCCTCCTCAAGCTTGAATGCATGACGATCTCCTCCTCAGAAGAGTCAGAGGAACATGCTGAGCAATTGGCCCAGTTTTTCAGCGGCAAGATCCTGAATATCCGTCAGCAACTGGACTGTGTGCTATCAACTCCATCAGCAAACCATGACTCCGCCTACATCGCTGCTTTCTTTTGACATCACATCTGCGTCCTGGGCCAATGGGAGAACTAGTTCAACTGAGAGTTGTCTTGATGTTAGAACTTCCAACAGGTATAGTTGGTTTAGCTCCTCAAACTGTAGCGGAGTCTATAATATAAATATTAATGCAGTATACACTGTTATAGGGAGCTCCGCTACCTATACAGAATACACTACTATTATACTATACACTACCTAATACAGTACACTCTTTAGGCTGATAGGGAGCTTGTCTCGTTCCAAGACTATATTGGCAATTAGACACAGATTATCATTATAATTCTGATTAATTCTGATTATCATTATCATCATTATGGCTACAGAATGCAGCTAATAGGTAGCTACAGTTAAATAGTATAGACAGTTGTAGCTGACATACTACAGTGAGCCCAATCAGACAGACCTCGACCGAATCTGTGCTAAGACAGTTGGTTATTCGTCACGTGAATATTGAATGTACTAGCTGACATAATTATACTACAGCGAGACCCTGTGTTAATCCAGTACCTAGTCCATCCTTTTTGTCAGCATGTCATCGTCCTGCCACTCGACATTAGACCTCTGCTCAAGAAGCAAGCAATTGTGAAATGGATTTTGAGTACATGCATCGGCAGATTATTTTGGCGAGAATGTTTCAGCCAAAGCTTCCGGTTGTCAAGCAGAGACTTGTGATTTAGGAAATCATAACGGTTTTCATCGCACAAGTGCGTTATGACTTTGAAATTTTGGTTCCGTTTTGGATGGAAATGAGTTGCACAGGACACGCACTTTGCATTGGCAGTTGCACAGGTGAAACGTGAATACGTACATATCATTATTACTGACCTAGGGCACACGACACATCTTGAATTTGGATTTTTTTGAATTATGCTTATAGAAAGATGCTCAGTCATAGCGTCAGACTGCTCGCACCCCAAGTAGATTTATTTACCAGTTGTCGAGGAATACATGTACTCTGACGAAATGATTGTAGCTATTATCAAAAATGAACCTTGATTCTGTTGAAATAATGTAACCGACCATAGTTATAGGTATTGCATTATTTAAATGAATGAATGAATGAATCGTATCCAGAGTAGAATGCACACCACTATCTTTTTGGTGTATATTCCAGATATAGCGATTTCAAATAACAGGCAAGTTTGGGTTGAGATGTAATCACTGATTGTGAAACAAACGTACAGACGAACCAAGGTTAATTAATTCTCATAGCTAAATTTCTCTATCAACAATAATATGCATCTGATTCTCAAACCAAGTGAAATTTGTCAGCACATTCAATTTTGCTGCTAGAATAGTGTACGTTAAAATTTTATGAAAATAAGATAATTTTATCTGGAATTGGTGAGATATCAGAGAATAACATCTCAGTAATCCATATTCAAACCAACTATTTCAAAGTTCTGTGCACCATTGTATTCAAGTGACAACAATGCTCAATTCAGATCATTTGGAAATACTGGTAGACTAGTTCTCATTCCACAAAAACCATTTACCGGCAAGACATGAGCTGTACATCCTATCTGCACCATCTCCGTTCTATGTTGCAACATCACTCCATGCACAAATATTATTCAGTCAAATGCATGCCATTCTCAACAATACGTGAATTATGACGGCGATATGAATGGTCAGCTGAAATAAATCTTCATCCACATGATGTATCACAATAAAAACCATAAATATTACTTTGTTAATTCAGAATGTTAACCATATCCTTCAAAAAAACAAAAGAGATTTGAGAGAAGCCATTTTTATTCTCTTAGTGTACAGCATCGTCTTCAGCCAATGAGCATCTACTTTAACTTCTTCTTGGGGCGGATGTTGCTGGTGTGTCCACACTTGCGTTTGCGGCAGTTGGTGGCGCGGGGGTGCAGACGAGCGTAGCACTTGCGGCAGATCATCTTCTCGCAGTTGTACTTCTGGGCCAACATACGCAGAGAAGGCTCAATGATGCCTCCTCTCAGACGCAGCACCAAGTGAAGGGTTGACTCCTTCTGAATGTTGTAGTCACTCAGGGTGCGACCATCCTCAAGCTGCTTGCCAGCAAAGATCAATCTCTGCTGATCTGGGGGGATGCCCTCCTTGTCTTGGATCTTGGCCTTGACATTTTCGATCGTATCAGATGGCTCCACCTCAAGGGTGATGGTCTTGCCCGTCAGGGTCTTCACAAAGATCTGCATCTGAAAGTGGCAGACAAGACATAAGCTTTTCATCAGATGCATTTAATTGTATGACACGATGCTTTGTTTTTAGGCTAACTGGGAGCTAAAATTGGGCCAGACTATATACACAGGTCAACACAATTTGCTTGCATCAACACACATTTTCATCAGTCCAAATTCAAAACAGCAGTAATGCTTTCAAAGCTATGGATTTGAGAAGATTTATAAAACAAATCCTTGTACCTGAGCACCCCCAAGGCTTTGTTTTGTAATTAATTGTACAGAACCCTTGATCCTCAACACTTGCTCTTCATAAGGGAAAATAATAAATTCAGGACCAAACGGTTTCAACGTTAGTATTGCAGCTGACTGAATGTAATTGACATAGCTACAATTAGTAATTGAATACCATTTTAACAACTTATTAATTATTTCGTTGCCCAAAGAAGTGACGCTCATATTAAGGGGCTGTGAAATTGACACACAACGTCGCTTGTTGGTCTTTGAATCAGGAATGCAGCGACTGCAACCTCACAGCCTATGGTCAAGAGTGATCGCCATGTGTGATGTAGCCAGTTGCCCAGTATTGAGTATACGTCGAGAATCCAGTGAGAAAGGGCGCTGAGTTCAGAGAAGAACTCGATACACGCTCAAAAACACCAACATCAGGAACAATCGAAGTACGAAAACAGACAGTGAAAAAAGGGCTCTCAAAATACTCCTAAAATGATCAACCTTAGAGAGGTATAGTACGGGAAATGGGGGAAAATTAGAACATTGAAAAACACATGCCTCCGCACACTTCACTGAAAACCGGAAAAGGAAGTCGGGATATACTTCCAATCGATTCGCCAGGCGGCGCTGCGTCGAATACCGTAGTGATGCACACAAAACACTTTTGCGCGCTTACGCAATATGGCGATTCCCGCGCGACGCATAATCATTTTGGAATACTAAATACATCAGACCATATTACATCTACCTGCAAGAAACTAATATCAAGAGGAAGAGAAAAATTTAAAAAGTTAAATTCATTTTTACTTTCCACCATTTTCTCTCAACTCTCTTGAGCATTATGTTTTCTCTTTAATTTTCATTTGGTGATGGCTTTCACACAGAACACCTCATTCCTATCTATTGATCCTAAAAAATATTTTTTAAGTGTCTGATCAATAATTATTTACTTATAATTCAGCGCGTCTGAGCATTTTTGAATGGAAAGATCGCTTTAAACAATACATTTATAAATAAGTATGAATGAAAATTTTGAAATTTAAAAATGGAATTAAGGCAGTCGTGGACTCCAGAAAATCCTACAATGATATTAAAGGAAGCAATATAATTATGATAATACTTAATGTGATATATAATAATATAATAAATTTATAATATAGTACTGACGAATCATGCCTCGTGGGTACTACATACTGATATCGTGACCACCATTCCGTTTGCGACTCATGCGGCCAAAAGATTCCCAATTCGCCAACTCGGCAAGACTCAGCAGCCTACTAGGTTAGTATTACAAATGGACTTCATCTCATTTTTAGTCCAAATGTGAATACATTGTGCGCACCACAAATGACACTCATAACGTACTTATACCCTGAAGTTCTGCGATCATAACGCACTCTAGCTATAAATCTCAAACCACAACGTTCCACATGACGACATCTTTTAATTGTCTGTTATACCTATGCGCTGATAATGCAGCGTATGTGCAAGAGTTACCAGTACGTTACGACCAAAATTTTCCATTTTGGGGTGATTTCGGCAGCAAATCACAAGCGTTTGTGCCCGCATAGAAACTTCAAGCAAGACGTCGCGACAGGTTCCTCCCTCTGGGGTGGCCGCGGATAATTTCCTTCATATGCAAGTTGAATAGTTGAATAACAGCGAATAACCCAGCGTGTACCATAGCAGCACAGAGACCGCTTTACAATTTGCATCAAGGCCGAGGTAGGAAGAATGCCTGCGGATGGAGATGCACCAATGCAGTGCTTGTTGTCTTCTTGGACTTGGAGACCCTTTAATGCATTATTATAGGATCTCTATCTTGGACTAACCGGTTAGCCCTGCCTTCGATAACAGCGACCACGCTCTGCAAATGCTCTTTTGTTTACCCCATCCGACTGCGATCCATCATCAAAGAGCACGGCATCAGAATAACGAAGCAGATGTTGCAGGGAGAGATGTTTAAAAATGGGGAAAAATATACTCATATGATTCGAAGATAGAGCTGTATGTATGGAAAGTTCGAAACAAACAGAAAACAATAAATCCAATTTGATTTAATAATTAAATTTATTGAAGTAAATTACATAATAATAATAATAATAATAATAATAATAATAATAAAAATCAGACCAGGAATGATTCTGCGATCAGACAAGAATAAGCGAGCAAAAGAAGATATCAAAACATTTTCCAATAAGTTCCCGCAAAAATTATTGCTCAAGACAAATTCCTGAAGGAAAGTGAATCAGTGGGTCTCTTGATAAAGGAGCCGATAACAAGCGAGTGTCGTTTCTTACATCTAAAACAGCGAATGACATGCTAATTAAAAAAGCATGCTCTTTTTGTCCATAGAATTAAAAATATAGGCATCAGGTCCTTAATAAACAGGCTTTTGTCTGAATTTTGTCTGAATTCAGACAAAGCCAGGGACCTCGGTTGATGCCTGAAAGTTGAGGACGTCACTTAAATGAGGCACCGGAGTGAACAAGTACGAGCGAGACAATTAAAAAGGGCAGTGATCATTGAAAAAAGGTTGCATAGAATTTCACACAAAATGGCGCAACAGTTATCCAGGATAACAACAAACGTTTCACTTTGCAATCTGGCGTAATTATTGATGAAAACAAAACTCAAAACTATTTGATAAGAAAAACAATAATTTCTCCTATTTAGATATAATATGTCAACAATACAAAACAAATATACCATTGGAACTAGAAGAGGAAGAAAAAAATTAACACTAATTCTTTTAATAATCAAAATTATTAACAAATTCCCCTGAATTTAAAACCTGAAAACAAAAATAGTTTCTAAACCTGCAGAAGAATCTAAGAGGAGAAGAGAAAAAATAGCAAAAAGTAAAAAAAGCTGTAATTGATGAGCATATCTCGTTAAGGTGTTTGGACGGACACAGGATTTGAGACAATGAAAAACAAGTTTGATTTGAGATTCAAAAAAAAAATAAAAATAAAAAAGATAAAAAAGTTGAACGACTAAAGAAATGAAAAGGTGACAAAAATTTAATTATGGCACTAAAGACGCTATTAATAATAGAAGAGAGAGGGGGGTTGGGGGGGGGGGGGATAAAGCACAGGCCGCTCGTAACAGGCCAACAACTGTTTGTCATGATGTCGTAATCTGCCAGCACAGGAGCCAGCCCTTGATTAAATCAGAACATCAAGAGTTCTTTGTGGAGTGATAAATATCTTCACCAGTGGTCAGGGTGACACGGCAGGCGACGTCTCTGACCCCCTATGACCCCTGTGACCCCTGTAACCCCTGTGACCCTGGGGGCGTCTGTGAAGGGGCTGGAGGGGGGCAGGGCGGAGGGCGGCTTCACGTTCAGATCTGTGGTGAGATTAGTATGCAAATGATATGCGAACAGAAAAAGACACCAACCTGCAATTGCCAGCAGCATCTTGCGTCGAGCCCCAAAAGTGCTGATTCCGAGTTCTTTAAGGTCAGATTCAGTTAAGGTGACAAAGGTCGGGAGGTCAATCTAATTTGAATAACACACAAGTCAGAATAAGTTCCCCTCCATTGCACTCCTCACCTCCTGTTGTTGAAAAAGCTCGCAATATCGCTCCAAGCCAAACTTGCGGAAAATGTCAAGGAGTTCTGTCTTGGGCGGCCACTCTGTGCTGGGTGACTCCATGAGAGACGACGACGTGGAGTTCATAGCCACTCGTCCATCCAGATTGTAATCAGTGACTGTTTTACGTGGGAAGTGACCGGGAGCATCGGACACACGAAAGGGCATGGTGCCCCCGCAGAAACTGCTGCTGGGGCTCACGTCCGGGGTTTTGGCAGCGGGCGTTTCCTTCCAAGGGTCACAGTCTGCCTCTCCACCCACATTCTATAAATAATCAATCATGATTGCGTATCTGGGCTGAGTGGTGACGTACCTCGTAGGTCGTGCTCATTGTAGGGCCGTTGTATCTTCGGTTGTTCGCTTCTAGTCTTTCGCGGATGGCAGAATCAGGCATGGATTTGGAGAAGCCGAGACCGGCCCACTGGTTGGTGGGGAGCCGGGTTTCCCCGCTCGGTTTCTGTTGCATGGCTGCGAAGAGGAGCGTTTAGACGTTGTATTCAAGAGGGTTAGTAGCGCACACCTTTGGTTGCGAGTTTTTTCTTTTGTTCGTAATCAAATTCAGAGGATGTAGTGGCGTTGCTGGATGAGTGAATGCACCGCTTGGGGTCCACACAGTCACATCTCTGAGCGTCGCCATTCCTGTAGAAAATTCACAAATGGTCACGGAGAAAAAAAAAAGGGCTGAGAAATAATCTCACTGGAAAGGCAGAAATGACTCCAAGCCAAGAGATTGCTGCGCATGACGCCCAATCAGAGGTGAGGCTGGGTTGTTCATGGGTGAGCCCTTGCCTGTGTCCATTGACCCGTTCATGGAGTTGGAGAAGCCAGGAGGTGTGCGGCACAAGCCTTGTCGACTGGAGTAGGGTGCGGAGGGTGGGGAGAAGAGGGGAGAGGAGGAGGAGGGCGGTGAGGAGGAGGAGGAGGAGGAGCAGAGGTCGCCCATCAACGATCGAATGCAGTTCACTTCGACTGAGATTGCACAGTGATTAAGCGCACAGCGCAAGAGGGCTGAGCCTACCTCGTTTGCTTCCTTGGGTGGGGGGAGGGGAAGGCTGGTCGCTGGGCTGAAGGGAAATGTTGGCGAGGAGCGCGTTCAACTTGACGCTATCTGCATCGGAGTTGAGCATCGATGGTTTGAAGAAGAGCTGCTGCAGCATGCTGCTGTTGTTGATGTTGTTGGACTGGTCGATGGGTGGAGAGGGAGGACCGCTGAGGGAGGGCACGGGACTGGCGCTTCCGCTGCTCTTCTGACTCCGAGGTCCAAACGCACCGGCTGAAAGAGGGAACACTGATGAGAGCTGCACGGCTGACAGGGAATGCAAACCGTATTTATTATGCTGCACATTCTGTTGGCTCCTCAGTGCATTCTGCAGAGTGAGCAGCATCTCTCGGTTCAATCCATTCTGATTCTGCAGATGAAGCAGGCAATTTGACTCATCATTTGATGGGAAATTTTGCTGCATCAGCATTTGCTGTTGCTGCTGCTGCAGTCGTTCAGAATGTTGTTGCTGGTTGCGTGCTGTGACCATGGGGTGCGTTTGTAGGGGGGCGGGAGATGATGACGCCTGGTGGGAGAGGGGCGCCATGTGGGCCATGGGGTAGCCGCCCCCTGTGTGTGGTGCCAGCACCATCAGAGGACTTCCCACTTGAGGGTGGGTCATGATCTGTGAGACATTCTGCATGGGAGACGGCGTTGCGTTCAACACAAACATCGGATTGTTCACTCCCAGAGACAGCATTTTATGATTACTCATTTGATCTGCAGAGGAAAACAATGCAAAAGGGCCGTCACCGCAAATAAACAATAACTGACTGATATTGCTAGAGAGACCGAGATATGACGTAGCGGATGAACTGGCGTTGGTCTCCATCGATCCAGGACTGTTGCCAGGCAACGGGTCCTTGATGCTCCCAAGGAGGCGCTCTCGTGTGTTGTACAAGTTGGAGGAATTGCGTTCGATGCTCTTCACTATCACAGACTGGAATGTTCAACAGTAAGCAACAATGAACGAGGGAATTGAGGGAATTGTGGGAATTGTGGGAATTGAGGGATTTGAGGGAATTGAGGGAGGAGATACCTTGCTGGGTTGTTTGGGTTTGGGCTTGATGCTGATGAAGACATCCAGGTGCTCCATCAGCGAAGTGATTCCTGCTGAAAAAAAAATAAAATTAAAATAAATAAATAAATAAAACCATGAAATAATCAAAGTGAAAAGGACACCTTCTGGATTCATTTGCTTCTGCTGTACGCTGGTCTCAAATGTTTAATTTAAATTTAAACCTAATCTATGTTTTTTATTCAAGTCAATAAGTGTTTTGTCAGTCTGTCTGTCTCTCTATATTGATTGATTGATTGATTGATTGATTGATTGAAATAATCTTCTCATTGCCAGGAGATGAGAATTTGCTTTCAAAGTATGAATTACAATCCTGCCCGACCTTCAAAATATCAAGATCCTGTCTTCTCTCTTGAATAGTTTCACAGGCAGTTCACACATGCATATAAGAATGATGTAACAGCCAGATCTCATTCCGGGTGTGTGTATTTTTCTCGATGCCTGAATTTAGCTAGAAGAGCTTCACAAAAGAATCGAGGGGATTTTCTTGTCATGCAATTCGACGATCAGATGAAAGACCTCGCAGTATTTATTCACCCTCAATTTCTTTTGGCTTTTATAAAGTGAGAGATCGAGGCACCCTCAGAGGTGCTAAATCGAAATCCACTTGATTCGTTAATATTATTATGCTCAGGGGTCAGTCATGGAATAGAAAACGTCTTTATTTGTGTGCTACACAGATGCCAAGTAAAACCGAGAGAGAAAAAAAAAAATAATGCAGCTCAGAGGTGACGTATATAAAATATGTCCTGAACTATAATAAAGAGAGTGAGGCAACCTTTGTATACCTCAGTGTATAGTGCTAAAGAGCTTTTTTAACAAAAGAAGAGGTCTGATAATTAAAAATGTCATTCAACAATCTGCAGTGAAGCAAAAACGAATATTAAAATAAAACTTCGCAAAATTTGACAATGTAAACTAATTTTTTTTCTTCTCATTTTTGTGCCTGTAGCAACCCCCCTTTAAAGAAATTATCCAAATGAGATGAATTCAGCTCCGGAAACCACAAACCCCCATAACCCCCCCGTCATCTCATATTAGCGTGATTCATAGGCCCCCGAGATGGCTAAGTATAGGGTTACCGGCCGTCATCCCCCAGGGCTGTATATAACACATCCGACACACAATGCATAAAGTACACTAGTATTTGAGTAAGAAGAGATTATGAATGACGATGGCAGCTGAGTCATATGATTATACGTGGATTTAAAACCACAGAAAAAAAAACTTTCAAAGGAGTCCCTCAGTGAGTCAAGACTGGGGTGAGGAGACAAGTGGGCCACCCAGTCCCTACTCATAACATTACGTAATGCACCGATTTCGCCCCAAGACTTCTTGATGATCTGAGGGCATAATGAGTTCATTGGGTGCTCAATCATGTGAACGTATTGTGGAGTTTGTATTATGACAACTAAATCGCAGACAATCGTGTTCAAATAGACCTTACGTCTGCAGAGCATGCAGTTCTCAGCACGTCTGTAGGAGACAATGAGATTGTTGGCAAAAGAGGGCAGAAGGAGGGGGGTTTATTGATTAGAGTTGGAGGAGCCACTACTCATGAGATATGCATGTCAGAGATCAATACTTCATCCAGACGAATATTGAAATCACTGACGCACATGGAATTCCCAGGCTTTGAAAAATTCCTCACTCAGCACGTGCATTTTTCGCCTGTTTTGACCGCAACATGAGAAGAGATTACAGGGTGGTTCAAAACTCATCATCTCTGATTTCGGGTTTTGTAACCAAAATACTACTTACCCTGCCCGATATCCAGGTCTTCTTTCATATCAAACATCAAGGTCAGAGGGAGACAGCCCTGTTTTATTGTGAAAGAGAGAAAAAAATAAAAAATAAAACCAGAGAGAAAATATTCACACATTTTGAAATAATTGTAAACTGTTATGAAAAGGTTTTCGCGTAGATTCATAATAATAATAGTTGTATTCATATGAAAAGCTTTTAACGATATCGTACGAGGGTGAGTTTCATAAATGGAAGGTCCGAAGCCATGATGAAAAAAATATATCAAAGCATTGAAAAGGAAACTGTGTAATATATCGGTCAGAGCTTTGAGATTGACCAGCAACCGAGTCACTCGTAAGCAGACAGCTGGATGATCCACAAATGACCATCACAATGAAATAAAGCGTCCATGCTTTGGATTCACGATTGCAAAGTACTTTTTAAGTTCTTTATTATTAGAATTAAGTAATGGTGAGATGAATAAATCATTTTTTGACTTGGCAAAATTCCAAAAATGGAATTTCTCATAACTAATTTTTCTACATTTGTGCATTTTGCATTTTAATGCATGTTTGTAAGAAATAAAAACACCGCCACTGTTCCAGTACTCTCCAGTGCCACACAAGAGTACTGGCGTTATTGTAGTACTTGACAGCTTTCTGTTTCACTTTCTGTTTCATATGAAAAGTGAAATCACTGAACCGTCACGAAAAAAATAAAATCCCTCTCGCATTCACAATTCTCACTGCAATCAACAACAAAAAATAATTTTAAGTTACTGCCTCAAAAAAAAAAAAAATACTCTTTACCAAGATAATCATACACTCACATAATAATAATAATAATCTCAGTACCCTTAATGAGGTCATCTATAAGCCTCCCAACCTGCAAATCTAAATACTCAATATATAATAATTGAACACAATCAATCCAAGATGATAAACCAGCCATCCTGACCAATGACAATCCAGAATTCAGACAAAATTAATCTCACTCACAATGAGGTGTTGCCGAGCGAGGAAGACGCTCTCGATGGCCCCAGTAATGAACACGGTGCCTCTGCGCTGGGGAGTGGAGGAGTTCAGATCCGGGAAGTGGATCTGCGCTCCGGTCCGCTGCATGATCTGTTTCATGTTTGCGCCCCCACGCCCAATGATGAACAAGTGATGCTGTGGCGCTATCTCCAGTTGCATGCTCACTGGCACCGTGGTCTGTCGGGAGAAATAACACAAGCTAACATCTGATATTCTTCCTCGATTTTGAAATTCAAGACGACAACTCCATCAAAAAGTGTCTTTACCCCAATGTTGCCGGTGAGCTGCTCAATGAGCAATGCAGTCGCCTCTTTGACTTCTTTGGCGTTGCTGACGGAGCCGCGGATAATGACGGTGGTCGCGTAGGAGCGAGGCCTCTGCTTGAATGTGACACTGACGTTGTAAGTGTTCTGAATGTGTTGCATTGTGGGGGATTGAGGGTCAGGTAGCGGCTGCAGGAGACCCGGAACGGGAAGCTCAAACATGAACACCAGCGGTAGGAGTTCCTGGAAGGTGCAATTTAATCCGTATTACGTTCATTATGCTTGTTGTTGCACATACCCGGATTTTCGACCTGGCTTCTTCTACACCGGATGGTTGGCCAGCGATTGAAACCTGAAGGGAAAAAGAAAAAAAATACAGCACCGGTTGTAATTAATACAGAGATTCAATTGCTGGCAGTGATTTATGAGAGCAGGGGAAATACGTGACGTCACACGAGTGCTTGCTCATGGCGTCATGACAGGATGGAGAGCAACTTCGACAAGCAGAGATTGCTCAAACATTCTCAGGTTATTCCTTAAGAAAAAGATCTCAATTCTAACGGGAGACAAAAAGATTGGTCAATTGCATATGTTGTATAATAAATGATGACATGAATCACACAGGGAGGTCTGAATCAAGAATATTAGGTCAATAGAAGATAGGCATGAGATACTATGTGATGTTTGAGATAAGCGAATAACGTCGAAGGAGGAATAAATCATCGTAATGACAAAGTGAAGAACGCTCCTCATCTCCAAGTAAGTCGTATTTTCACACAATCTGGCATCATTCACAAGGTCACACCTCGTGTTATTAACTAATACACGCTTTAAAATATACTTTGGTACGATTTCAGAAAATTTCGAGACGCCGTGGATTTATAAGTGTCACAATTTAGTTAGGTGCGGGATTTTTTTGATTTTTTTTTTTTTTTTTTTTTTTTTTTTACTTGTTGGGGATTTTCGTGCGACGCGGATCCCAATTGGGGTAATTACCGAGTGGCCCCACACGTCAATAACAAGCAAGAATTGAAAAGCGCTTCGAGGGGTGCCACAGAGCAGCGCAGATATCATTGGGCGCAGTCTTTTGTTATACGCACAATGCCCGCCATGGATGATTCACGTTCGTTTTACGCCCGAACGAAACAAAGCCACGAAGAAAAAAACCAAGAAATCAATGAAACGCAGGTAAGGACAGCTAGGTCCCTCGGGTATAGCTGCAAGGCGGGAGGTCTACACACTCAGCAACGCCACTCAAAATTTCATCGTACAATGCTAACAGAAGAATCAAAATTTCATCTCGGAGTCGGTTGCCGATAGTATCGTTCGCACTCGACGGCCGACATGGTTCCGTCCCGAAACAGAATTTCCTCGAAATACGCGAAAGGGGAAACCACAGCCATCAAAACATCCGAAGGGCATAAAAAAATGTATTGCAACAATTTGTAAGTTGCTCCGGTGGCGCGAAAAGCAATCATTCAGTTCTCGCGAAAACCGTGAATCAGGCGGTACTATGATTGACACGTGGCTGCGTCGGGGTGAAGGAAGGTCGCATTATTCACGATCGAAAGTCTCGTGTTTTGATATTTTGAGGTCCCGATCAGGACAGATCATCGATTAACGCCACCATAAAGAGAGGGAACTCAATCCCCCGTTGTTATATTGATCCTCCTCGCAGACGAAAAAGGGGGAAAAAAACTTAGTGTTTACAAACAAACGAGTTGTTAGCAACAAGGATTGCGCGGACTCGGGTGCGATCATTGAAGCGCAACGTTGATTCAGACGCCGTTTAAAAAGGCATTCTGTGTGCGATCTATTGATGGCATTTCTTAGCAAGGAGATGTCAAATTCAGATACAGTGTCTGCAGATCGCTGGGTGCACAGCTCCGCGGTTTCAAGTCGAATAAAAAATGTTCTTTTAAAAAGTCTCGTGTGCTCAGTAGACAAAAACCGCATCACGCCAGGTCTGGCTTGTATCACTGCGCCGCCGATGACAAATAGCGCAAACGTGTTTTGATTACGAATATACGGAAAATCTGATGTTATTTGGAGGAGAACCCTTAGTATATCTGTCAGTGATAAAGTTCATCTGGTCTGAGGTGTAAGTTGGCGCTCGCAATCGCTGCTTCAGTGTACACAAATCCTATCAAGCGAGGTCGGCAGCAAAATCGTCAGCTGCCGACACAGACTGCACTGCTATACACGAAATAGTGCAGCTTGGGTTCCATTCGCGCCAGATATCGCGAGGGAAAACCCCTCATCCCTGCATGGGAATGAAAGACACCGGGCGTCCGCGGAAGCATGGCGTTGAAAGCAGATACCAGAGTTAACCAAGGAACGCGATAAAAACAAGCGCGAAACTTTGGCGCCATTTCGGGGAGCTGGAATTTCATCATCCCGGAGGAGTTGATCGATCCTGTTCACGCGGGATTGATCATTAAAACAAGGAGAAAGAATGGCGTCCGCATCCACCAAATGCAGTCACAATATCAGACAATATGTATGATATTTGTATCTAATTGATAGATAACACAAAATCAGATCGACGTAAGAATACATAAATGAACACAAAACAAGAGAGGAAAAAAAAAATAGATTCGAGGGAAAGTAGATCTTCAATAGCATGATGGTTGATGCCACTGTTCTACAGAATTGAAGCAGTAGAGAAAAAAAAAAGGTTTAAAAAACTCTTGCTTTTATCTTTGCAGGGGGGATTTATATCTTTGCGAAGACATTGTGTTTAGACGTTATTTATGATAGGATTTGACATCAAAAGGAAACATTCACTAAAGAGATATATCCACTGGAAAAGCCTTGTTAAATAAGACAGACACTAAGACAGGTATTGGCCATATATTCATATAAAAAGTGGGATAAAACAGTGACTAATCGATAAGAGAAACTGTCCTTGAAATACATGCATTCTTACTAGCGAGGACACCAAGCTCTTTTAAGTCTTTTCATAAGAAAAGAAAAATGGAGTTAAATAAACCATCAAATTCCGGGATTGTGAAATGGTAAGTGGCTAAATATTGACTGTCATAACTATCATGGCCATAGAATCAGGTTGAGCCATTCAGAAGAAAAAAAGAAAAGAAATTCGTTTAAAAAGAAATGGGAAAAAGGGTCCCTAAATTAGGACGCCGGCAAACAATGTGGTTGCAAGTCTCGCATTTACAAACATAAATGCCACATACATGCCAGAGAGAACTAGGAATTCCCAGGGATATTCAATTAAACAACACACACAGACCCATCATCATAGAAGCATAAAGACACCTAACAATCAGAGGAGTTTAACCACAAACTTTCAAACAAAAAAGTGGGTAGATGAAAAAAAAATATATAAAAAATCATTCCCAAGAATCTCTTAGCGACTGAAAAGTCTGAAATTCCCCAAGATGACTCAACCTAAAAAAAAAAAAAAATATACCTTCAACCAAGTGGACCCAACTGATGCAAACTGGCACCAAAAGCTTCGGCGTTTAAGAAAAACACATTAAATTAGGAGTTGAGAGCATTAAATTTCACAAGAGTTTTAGTCTCGGGGGGAGGAATTAGCGAGCGACAGACCTGGTTGCTCTTTTCCGCCTGGTTATTTCGGTTGGAATCTGGGAAGTGGATGTGGCATCCCGTGTCCTGCATGACGCGCTTTATGTTGTTGCCCCCTTTGCCAATCACGTGCGAATGCTCCGTGTGGGGCACGTCCAACTTCAAGGTCACTCGGGTGCTCTGCAAGGTCAGAAACGTCACGTTTTAAAAACCCAAAAATTCATTAAAAGTCACCCCCCCAAAAAAAGGCTTCATTTTGCACTGTTAGCTAGTCTTGTAGTTACATAAAAGGTAAATAAAGTTAATTATATAAAAAAGTGTATTATATAATATTATAACCATAGAAATCAATTATAACCTTACACGTGTGGATCTGAGCCAGTGTAGATATCTATGGCGCAATAAGTCGCGTTTTAAGCTGCATCAAAGCCTCTTGAGCTGACAATCAAAGAAATCTGATTGACAGATATGTTGATCAGAGCAGGCATACGACCCATGCACAGCTGAGAGTACTCCAAGCCATGTTGACAAATAGCATCATTACAAATGTTAAAATGTATGCTCCCTTCCCTCAAGAATGAAATGATTCAGAACTTCAGATCGATGAAATAACATTTCCGTGCGCAAAATTAGCATCACAAGCAATGAATATGCCAGAGGAATGATATCTCTCAGATTACGCAAACAGCCGTGAATCTATCGCCGGCGAGCAAAGCATGAACGACAAAAGATCCGATTGATCTGAGAACAAAAAGGCGAATACTAAATATTGAACTACGGCCTGGAAAAGCAGATCGGTAAGCAAAAACCAACCTTAGTGTCTAAAATGGCCATGATCCGGTCTTTCGCTGCGCTGACCGCTTCCTGTTGACCAGAGACTTTGATGTGGGGATCTATGGGAGTGGACAATGGTCAGTATAATATACAGGGTGTAGCAAAAATATTTATTCAAATGTTATTATTATGTCATGTTGCAAACAGCTTCATGTGTTGATGACATACGCAGTTAACAACCTTTGAAGCTGTGAGACATTCATGAAAAAAAAATCGCTTTTTATTTTGCTGCACATATACGAAATAATGTGCTCCAGATGGCTGGCGTGTTTTGTTTTTTTTTTCTCTTTCTCTCAAGATTTTCAGAAGGAATTATTCTTATGCACGGATTCAAAGAGGTCTTGAAGAGCATGTAGAGGACGAACGATCAATAGAAACATTTGTATTTGTCACTACAAACATATAAGAGCAAAATTAAATTAAATATACAATTGATGGTTTTCGATGATTTATATGAATTATACATGAGGTGAACGAGGTCTTCTCAATATGGTAAAATAGGGTCTCTTAAATGTCAATAAAACATTCTGTATGCCCCCAGTCAAAACATGTTGAGACGACTCAACTGCAATTAACCTGAATTAAAACCATGACCAAGTATCCGGTCAATCCTGATGAATTCATTATCTTAAAGTTAAAAAAAAAAAAAAAAAAGACTTTAATAGCTATCTTAGAATATCACATTGTTCAGGGGATAGAGGGGTTCTAAATATGAATTATATCCATGGAATTTAGCTTCGCATAGCAGATTTACAGCTAAGCAAAATCCACTAGAAACCATGAAGGTTTTATAACCACGCGCTAAATATACAATAAAACCACCTTTCTTGGATTTAGCACCAATTTTCAGCTTCGCAGGCCAGGAGATCTCCGTGTTGGTTTCTTCCATCACCTGTAAAAACAAACAAGTAGAGAAAACGAAGATCAAAGCCATGAACAGCAGGGCATCGTACCATGCTTTAGTGCCACATGCAACACTCGGTTTATGTCCGAACATAAACCGTTTTATATGCTGTCAGAAGTCAACACCAGAGAATACCTGCGCTCAATCACAAAGGGTCATTGAGTGCAATAATGTACAGATTATAATTATACCAATTACATGTACAACTCGGTAAATCACAATTCCTTATACCTGAGGGGGTGGGGGAAGGGGAATGCTGTAATTGATACCACATGAGGTACTGGTTACCGATCAGTAGTCAAAATAATGGTGATGACCTTGACCTTTTGAGGGTCAATGACCTCAGGGAGATAGCTTGAAATAATCAACCCACAGAGTAACCAGTACCGGCAGGAACCTAACAGTAGAACTTTTGCACTGTGCATAATTAAGTACATTGTGATTAATATATGTTTATGCTTATCGAGTGCCTATTGTACTGAATATTTCTCATCAGGATGAGAGAGAGAGAAAAACTGTTCACCTTCATGAAGAAGTGCTCGGCGGTCTCTCCACTCTCCTCAGAAGCTGAAAGAGCAACACTTGAAAACATGAATATTAACATAAATGCATATATAATGAATATACAGCACGAATGATTCATTCAGCAAAGATACAATATCATGCAACCCAATAACCTTTGAGCTTAAGAGAAATCATCGCTCTACGATTGAGACCACGAAAAGAAAGTTCTTTACAGTCTATGAAATGCACAGAGCCAGAGGTAGCACTGAGAGCAAATGCAATCAAAAACCTCACTTTGAAAAGGTTAAAAAAAAAAAAAAATAGATGACAATAAATGTGAGTATAAGTCAGATATAAATTACGTTCAAATGCTTGTAATTTCTGTCAAACACTTGACAGAAATTAGCCGATGTAAGAAGACGAGTTTAAGCATTGTCTGTTTCAAGGAGGAGAGCAAACGAAAACTACCATAAAAAGACAATTATGGTGGAGTGTGGATTTATAACACGGTTAGAAAAAGACTCCGACAATCCATGTTTGAAAACACGTAGGCCTTCTAGCTAATAAAATATATAAATCAAATACATAAGTCTTAAATTATACCTCTTAAATTAACAACAAAAAGAAGTTTGGGATAAGGGAAAAAAATCGACATGTTCTGTCATCGTGGGAGAAAAACTTCAGGGAGGAATATAATTGCACATCGTATACATGAAATGAAAGCTAGGAAACATTATCAACGTGAGAATTAAGTGTTATGTGGACGCTTTTAAAATTGAACAGAGATTGACATTCATCATACAATGTACAGTGTATAAATGCGCGACGGTATTGATTTCAACTAAGAAAATAGATCCCTTTCAGACCTCTCATATCGGTATACTAGTAGCTGAAACGCTGGGGAAAAAATGGCTTTAAAAAGAGTATCAACTATAGCTTCGAAAACGTAGAACTTTCTATACTATATATGAGCTTGATTGAAGAGATCAATCTCTGAGTGGAGTTGCCACGCGCCGAGAAAATAATCAAGAATGTGCGCAACATTTTTATAGCTTTAAAACGGACCGCAGATCCAGAATTATAGCTCTGATAACAGAAGGAATTCTCGCCGAAAACAAAAGGAATTCGCTCAGAAATTATTCCAAACAACTTGCGTAACTCTGCGAGCAGAACTTTCTCCCCGCATGGTACCCACGGAGAGGTCAAATAAGTGCAGATTACGTAATACATCGATCGCAACGCAACCGCAGATCAAAGAGATCGGACACTAGGCTTCCTGGAAGCGAGCGAACGTCGATCGCAAGTTTCGTATTACTTTTAGGAGAGAGTTATACCCGAAAGGAACCGCACCCAAATGCCAAATGCTATTCAACCCTCAAAACTGAACACAACGCCTTTTAGCACCATTACATCCGACCAACACAAGAAAATGAGTCACGTTATTTTTGCCAAACAAAATTCCTCACAAAAATATTTGGTTGAATTCAGTCGCTGGAAAAGGTTTCCTCTCGAAAACTACAAACGCGATTGGCTAACGTTAATGCAGCCACACAAATACGACCCCCTCCCCCCCCCCTCATAGATGTTTCCGAATATCTGCAATTAGTTATACCCACCCTCCCGCCACAAGGACTGAAGGAGGGCGAACGGAGGCGTTGAAATAAAGTGTCAATAATAACATTGGATTTAAATCATTCTCTGAATAAATTGATTTTCTCGGAATTCAAAGCATGTATGGTGCACGAAAGTAATAAAAATTAGCTCAAATTAGCGAAATTGCAATGGAATTAGTATATTCATATTAATCATATATTATTATATGAGCATTATCGAACCCACTATGATGACTTAATTATTATGCACATCTCATTAACATACAAATGCCTTCGATTTATCCGAATGTCTTAAAAGGCTGAGTGTCGTAAATAAACACATTCAGAGAGGCAGATAAGGCAAGTGCTCACAATGGATCAACGCCATACGTCCACATAAATCGCCACAATAATGACCAATTTGGTCCAATGACCCCCTCATGAACTTCCAACTCTCTTCTTAATCATTATATGCTTTGAAGAAGCAGGAATGAAAATTAAACAAACTTGTTTTAATACATGTTAACAATTTTAAGCATAATACGTGATAGCTGATAACTGATAATTTTATGATTTTTTCAAGATATATATTTTTGTCTTGTTTTTTTAATATTTTTAATTAGTATCGGGGAATTATAAG